>OY987255.1:79918938-80010073 GCA_963920725.1 Rhamphomyia laevipes | reverse complement strand
ATATTAACAATTTCCTGTTTTTTTTTTATTTTTAATTTTACTTTGCTCTATCAATAATCAAAATTTCATTACTTAATTAACAAATACTCATCAAATCTCTAAATTTATTAAATTTTTCTTTAGATAAAGGCTTCGTAAAAATATCCGCAACTTGGTCAGCTGTTGAAACATAAGTTATCTGAAACAAATCTTTTTCAAATTTTTCTCGTATAAAATGGTATTTAACGTTAATATGTTTGGTTCTCTTATGGAATTCAGGATTTTTCACCAGCTTTATGGCACTTTGATTATCCATAAACAGTGTTGACATTATTTTATGATTTGGTAGTAATTCGATAATTAGTCGCTTCAACCAAATTAATTCTTTAACAGCTTCTGATGCTGATATGTACTCTGATTCTGTCGTCGATAATGCTACACATTTTTGTAGTTGTGACTGCCATGAAATTGCACCACTTCCAAATAAACCAACATATCCACTGGTAGACTTTCGAGTTCGAACATCACCAGCATAATCAGCGTCACTGTAACAATTAAGTTGCAAAATATTATTATTATTAAAATAGATACCTTTCTTTGAAGATCCTTTTAAATATTTAAAAATTCTTTTCACAGCATTTACATGTACAATATTTTGATTTTCAAGAAATCTACTAACACTGCTGACTGCATAAGCAATGTCAGGCCTAGTAGCTACTGCTAAAAACATAAGACAGCCAACTGCTTCACGAAATGGAAAATTCTCTTTCGGTGACGATTCAGTGTATAAACACAATGATGAATCTGCAGGTGTTGTGACAGGTTTTGCATCAAACATATTAAATCTTTTTAATATTTTATTTATGTAAGCATTTTGGTGATCATGAATAGAACCATTTTCCATTCGTGTTATTTCCAAACCAATAAAATAATTTGCAATTGAAACTTTAATTTCGAATTCGCACTGCAAATATTTTATTAAATCACTAATACGAGCACCTTCTGCTGCAGCTACAAGTCCATCATCAATATATATGGCTAACAAAATAATATTTCCATTTTTAACACCTTTAAATACACATGGATCAGCTGTTGTTGCTTTCAAATTGAATTGCTTTAGAAATTTCATGAATTCTTGGTTCCAGCACCTTGACGCTTGCTTCAGACCGTAAAGGCTCTTTTGTAGGTGGAAAACTCTACCTGTTTTGTCATCATATCCAACGGGTTGTTTCATAAATATATCCTCGTTTAATTCACCATATAAAAAGGCGGTTTTTACATCAAACTGCATTAATTGAAATTTTTTATTTGCGACAATGGCTAGAATGGCACGAATTGACGTAAATTTTACTTCTGGACTAAAAGTTTCAGTATAATCAATCCCAAATTCTTGAGTGAATCCCCTTACGACTAATATCGCTTTAAATCTTTCGATTTGTCCATTTGCTAAAAATTTAATTTTATATATCCATTTATTATCAATAATCTTACGGTTTTTGGGATCATCAATTAATTTTCAAGTTTAATTTTGTTGTAAAGATGCCATCTCTTCGTCCATTGCTTTTTTCCACTCCCCAGAATTAGAAGACAAGCAAGCTTCATCAAAATTTTTAGGTTCAATAAAATCAGTCAAAAAAGCGGAACTTTCAGTTAAAACACTATAGTTAGAAATAGCATTGTGTTTTCTTTTCAGTGCTATATTTTTAGAAATACTTAAATCCAACATTTCAACATCATCATTGATAATACGTCTAGCATAATCACTTTCATTATGTACCATATTTTCACAATCTTTCATTTCAATTAAATTTTCACTATCCTCTTTTTCAATTAAATTTTCATTATCCTCTTTTTCAATTACATTTTCAATATTTTCTTTTTCTATATCAACTGAATCATCCTTAGTAGCACTTTTTCTCACTAATTTTTGTTTAGAATTTTCATTTTCACATGTGTCATTCAAAATATAATTTTCTATAATATTTAATGATGTGTTGGTAAAAACTCGATTATTAATTTCATTATTTTTGTCGTTATCAGGCTGGAAATTTTGGTCCTTAATATCTATTATACTTGAACTATTTTTATCGTCAGTTATTTCTCTAAAAACAACATCTCTTGATATTTCCACTTTTCCAGTGTTTGGTATCCAAACACGATATCCTTTTGAATTTTGACCATATCCAACAAAAACTCCTTTAATTGCTTTTTTATTTAGTTTACGTGGCTTTTCTTTTGGAATATGTATGTAGACATCACAACCAAAAGTTTTGAAATTTTGAATCACTGGTTGTACGTTGAACCACTATTCAAAAGGTATTTTTGCTTCCACTGAACTTGGACCAGAACGATTTAAGACGTAAACGGCAGTATTTACAGCTTCTGCCCAAAACTTTAAACTAAGATTCTTAGCATGTATCATTGTTCTTGCTGCTTCCATAATTGTCCTCATTTCGCGTTCAGCTCTACCATTTTGTTCAGGACAATATGATACAGTAGTATGGTGTCGAACTCCATGTTTTTGTAAAATGTGATTTACCTGTGCGTTAACGAACTCAGTACCGTTATCCGAACGTAAAATTTGTACATTATGTTTTGTGTCTATTTTAACTTCATTTAAAAAATGTTCTATTAAATTTGGTACTTCAGTTTTTTCTTTAATACAAAAAACCATACGAAAATGAGAAAAATCATCTTTAAATAAAAGAAAGTACCTTGCTCCGCCAAACGAAGGCTCTTGCATCGGACCGCAAACATCTGTATGTACAAGTTCTCCCTGTTTCGTGGCTTTATTTGAACTATTTTCAAAAGGTAAACGGTGATGTTTACCCAACACACAAGCTTCAGAAAAGAAATCACCAGTATCATTAAACTTTATATTTCTTTGATTTAAAAACCTTTTAATTTGTGCAATATTCTGATGGCCTAAAAGCTCATGCCATGTTTTCAGAGATCTGATTTGTTTTATTTTTAATGATACATTTGCTTGAGCATTATCATTTTCGGTTTTAACAATAACTTTAAAAAACATTTTAAATAATTTTTGTTCACGTATACCAACAACTACAATTTTTTCATTTTTAATTATTTCACATTTTTTGTTGTTAGAAAATAATTTTAAACCTTTGTCTAAAGCACAATTCGAAGAAAACAAATTCATTTTAATTTCAGGCACATATAATACATAAGCTAAATGTTTTTCAACCCAAGTTGTATTGTTATATGCTAGAATATTTATATCATCATGACCATAAGCAAATATTGTGTCACCATTACCCACACGAACTGCAATAGGATTTTCCAATATTTTATAAGTCACAAACCAATCTTTTCTATTCGTCATGTGATCACTAGCGCCTGAGTCCATATACCAATCATTGCAACTATTCAAGCAATTTGATACAAAAGCCTGACTCACAAGTGCATCACCAGTTTTTGTTTGAATATTTTGATTGCGTTTGTTTCGTGGACAATTGTTTTTCCAATGTCCAACCTGTTTGCATATAAAACATTTTCCAGGTTTTTTATTATAGGAAAAATTCTTATTGGCGTTTTTCATACTTGTGTGATTAAATTTTTTCGCTACCAACGCTTCACTTACTTCACATGAACTTTGTATTTCCATACGTGATTCTTCCATTATTAATCTGGAAGTCAAATTGGCTAAAGTTTGTTGCCTTGAAGACGTGGACTCCCATGAAGTATAAAAATGGTTATATTTTGGTGGCAATGTCATCAATATTTTTGTTATTATCATTGAATCAGACATATGCTCACCTAAATCTTTTAGTTGTTGAACCAGTCTTTCTAATTTTGAAATGTGAACAGAAATACTATCTTCAGGTAATTTTGTTAAACTAAAAAATCTTTGTTGTAACATATGTACACTCGTTTTTGACTTTTGTTCATAAATACTTTCTAATTTTGTCCACATTTCATAAGAATTCTCACAATTCATTAAATGTATCAGTGGTTGCTGTCCTACATTTGTAGCTATTATTCTTTGAGCTTTAGCATCCTTTCTGCGCCATTCTGCTAGCTGTGACCCGTCCTCAGGTTGCGGACATGTACCATCAACAATTTGCCAGTAATCTTCAGCATTAAGCATGATTTTAATCTGAAATTTCCATGCAGACCATTCATCCACATTTTTTCAGTTTTTCAATTCTAAATTCTTTTTCCATATTGAAATAATTGAAAAGAATTTTTCTACCACGTGCTTTTAACGCTTCTAAAAAAAATGTAGAATTAATTTACCTTCTTTTAAATTATTATTAACCGATTAATTAAATCTATATAATAAAAAATTAATACAATAGCTTCTGCGTTTTTTTTATATATATAAAAACTTTAAACGCGCTTAATTTCAGTATTAAAATTTTACATATGGAAACTGGAGCCCATAACCTATTAAAAAAAACACGTCTTATCTGTTTAATCGTTATAATTAGAAGAAAGAAATATTTTATTGTAATTAATATTACAGTATATAAGAGAAAAATGATATTACAATGAATGATTATGATATTACAGTAAAGCTAAAGAGAAAAAATACAAATTAATAGTATGGATAGAATAAGTGAAAAATGTGTTGATAAATTATATACATTCAACACATACAAAGTCAAAAGTAGTTCACTAAAAGTAATGCCATTATTTTTAGGCGTTTAAAAGTAATCGCATTCAAAGTCAAAAGTAGCGCCGCTTAATTCACTAAAAGTAATGGTATAATTTTTAGACGTTTAAAAGTAATCGCATACAAAGTCAAAAGTAGCGCCGCTTAATTCGCTAAAAGTATAGGCATGATTTTTAGACGTTTTCAAGTAATCGCATTAAAAGTCGGAAGTAGCGCCGCTTAAAGTAATTCGCTAAAAGTAATGCCATGATCTTTAGTCGTTTACAAGTAATTGCATTAAAAGTAATGGCATGATTTTTATGGGGTGACGTTTAAAAGTAATTGCATGAAAAGTCAAAAGCAAAAAAAAATAATCATTTATGCAAAATTTTAAGCGCGAGAAGTAAAACGATTTTATGATCTGCAAAAGATTTTTCATCATTGAACATTTTTATTACCGTTAATTGGCTCAAATGTTTTTAACTCAGGTCTTTTTTAAGGTTTTTGGAAAATTGATCGCAGAAAATCTAAAGCAAGAAAATTCATAGTCAAGAAAAATTCATTGCACAAAATTGATCGCTGTGAAAATTCATCGCAGGAAATTTCATCGCTGAAAATTAATCGCTGAGCAAATTTATAGCCAAGAAAAATTCATTGCAGAAAATTAATCACTAGGAAAATTCGTCGCACAAAATTAATCGCTGAAAAAATTCATCGCAAGAAATTTCATTGCAGAAAATTAAACGCTAGGAAAATTCATCGCAAGAAAAAATCATAGCAGAAAATTAATCGTTAGCAAAATTCGTACAAGTAAATTTTATCGCTGAAAATTGATCGCTAGGAAAATTCATGGCAAGAAAACTTTATACCCATAAAAAATTCATCGCAGAAAATTAATCGTTAGGAAAATTCAACGCAAGAAAACTTCATCGCTGAAAATTAATCGCTAGGAAAATTCATCACAAGAAAATCCTTCGCAAGAAAACTTCATACCCATAAAAAATTCATCACAAAAAATTAATCACTAAGAAGATTCATCGCCAAGAAAAATTCATTGTAGAAAATTAATCACTAGGAAAATTCATCGCAGGAAATTTCATTGCAGAAAATCCATCGCAAGAAAAATTTGTAGCCAAGAAAAAATCATAGCTGCAAATTAATCGTTAGCAAAATTCGTACAAGTAAATTTCATCACGGAAAATTAATCGTTAGGAAAATTCATCGCAGCAAAACTTCATCGCTGAAAATTAATCCCTAGGAAAACTCATCACAAGAAAATACTTCGCAAGAAAACTTCATACCCATAAAAAATTCCTCGCAGAAAATTCATCGCAAGAAAATTCATTGAAAAGAAAAGAAAATTCATTAAATATAATGAAACGCCGATTATAAATGCAATAATAACATAATTTGAAGTGTGATAGATAGAAAATAAAAAAAAATATTAGAATTTGCTTATGAAATATTATTGTTTTATTGAAAAACAATCAATTTTATAAAGAAGTATCAATAAGTTTAAAAAAATAAATGAATGTACTTTATACAGGCTCATGAATCTGCTGAAAGTGCTAATTTGAGATCAACAGATATATCGCGTAACTAATCTTAGTATCAAATTTATTTGAAAACGAGTAAAACTTACTTTAAATGATTTTTTGAACTTATAACATTTTCTTATGAAATTTCAGAATGATCCCGCTGAAGTTTCCTAAATAAAAATATTATACTTTGAGGATTCGGATTTATATTTTAATTTTGGATTCATATATGCAGGCCATCGAAATCGTCATTAATGAAATAATGTATTATGCTTAATAATTAATAATAATTATTGCATTGAATTTAGGAAGTAAAAAAAATTAAACTTAAACTTAAGCATAAATATTTGATTTTTCAGTAATAATGAATTGTCAAATCAATTATTATCGGAACAATAATATGATGCGGCAAAGAATTTAATTATAAATATATTTTATTAAAATCCTGATTTTTTGTTAATTTTATTAATTAAGTAATAAGAAATTATAATTCAATCGCTAAAATTGATAGTTTCAAAATTTAAGTAATGACTTATGCGAAATTTAAAAGTGAGAAAAAAACAATATATAATGCACCAATTCAATTTATGGACTCATAAAATTCATAAAACTTCTGGAAAAGTAAAAAAAATAGAACAATTTAGATCATGTTATAATATATTATTCTTAGCCTGAAATAAAAAGAAAATGAATATTACGCTTAAGTATAAATTTCAGACTACGGGGAAAAACCATTTAATTCAGAATTTAAAAAAAAAATTACTTCGCCTAAGCCAAAACATCTAATGACAATCGAATATTTTAGCTAAAACATCTAACTCGATCTGAATGTAATATTTTATACAATTCTACATTGATCAACCAAGCCAAATTACTAAAATTAATTGCGGGCCAAAAAAAGGGTTGCCATTAAGTTTAGAATTAATTGTAAAACTACTTGAAATTCTGAATGGATAAAAAATCTTAATAAATACAATTGTCAAATGTAAAAGTAGCAGAACATATTCGATAAAAATGCTTTTCTGACAAACTATAAATCCTGACTTAAGTGCTTTTGCCCCTCAGCGAGAGAAATATTTTCAATCGTAAGTTAATGCGATGTCAATTTTTTTATTTTCAATATTTTATACGAATTAATTTCAATAATTTATATGAAATGTGCAAAAATGAATAAAATGTTCATTATTTTATATGGAGTATGGAATTTATTTTCAATATTTCACCCATTACAGTTGACCATTTCAACTGAATCCGAATTAATTGACCCTTAAAATTCCCAAAACTTTTGGAAAAGTAAAAAAAAATCCATTTTGGTCATGCTATATATTAGCCTTAGCCGGAAGTAAAAAAACATTTAAAATTACGCTTAAGTATAAATATTTTTAATTGAAACTTAATGCGTTCAAAAATGAACGAAATGTTTATAATTTTGTATGGAGTTGGAGATTTATTTTTGCCCATTTTCGAAGAATTACTCATTTCATTCATATAAACTATTAAAATGTTCAAAAATAAGCAAAATGCACGTTATTATGTATGGGGTAGGTATTTATTTTCAATATTTTGCCCATTTGCGAAGAAATACTTAATTCATATAAACTATTAAAATGTTAAAAAATGAGCAAAATGTGCGTTATTTGTATGGGGTAGGAATTTATTTTCAATATTTTGCCCATTTGCGAAGAATTACTTAATTCATATAAACTATTAAAATGAGCGAAAATGCTCATTAACTTGTATGGGGTATGGAATTTATTGTCAATATTTCACCCATTTGCGAAGAATTACTTAATTCATATAAACTATTAAAATGTGTAAAAATAAACAAAATGTACATTATTTTGTATGGGGTATGGGATTTATTTTCAATATTTTGCACATTTATGAAGAATTACTTATTTCATATAAACAATTAAAATGTGCAAAAATGAGCAAAATGTGCATTATTTTGTATGTGGTATGGATTTTATTTCTAATATTTTGACCTTTTTAATTAATTATCTGGTTATGCTAGATTTTAAACGTGAAAAACCAATATTAATGCACGTGCATCCTAATCAATTCATCGACCCTTGAAATTATCAAAAGTTTTAGAAAAGTAAATTAATTTAGATCAATTCCCAAAAATTTTGGAAAAGTAAATCAATTTAGATCATATTACATTATTATTCTTGACCGGAAGTAGCAAAAAAAATTGCAATTATAATTAAGTATAAATATTTTTAATCAAATTAAAGCAGTGTCGAATTTCATTAAGGTGAAAATTACTTAATAATTAATGTGCAAAAATTCTTAAAATGCTTATTTATTTGTATGCAGCATATAATTTATTTTCAATATTTTGCACATTTTATTTGCACATTTACTTTGCCACAGAACGTATATAAATACTCTACTTATATGATCTAGAAAGTTATATGATCCTTTCTTTGAAATTCTATATAAAATATCTATATATAGAATGATTCATGTTAAATATTTTGACATATTGTAATCAATATTTTGTAAAAAATGAAATTCTAAATATATGAATCAGATTTCATAAGCTATAATATTGGTAATATATATAAAATATGAATAAGATTTTATATGTTATAATGTGTTTTAGATTAATTAATGGATGTTGGCTCCATCAAACCACCCATCCCGCGGAACAGGAGATGGGATGAAACCTTCTATGGTAACTTCTGTGCCAGCTCTCCTAATAATATTAAATTTTAGATTAAAGTTAAAATATACTTTTTTTCATATTATTCCTTAAAATTTTTATTTAGACTAGTTATTTAACTTTTTTTATTTAATATAGTTTATTTAAAATTTTAACTTAAACTAGTTTTTTAATTTTTCTATTTAATATAGCTTAAAAATTTTTACAAAACAGTTACTAACAATTTTTACTTAGAATAGTTTTTACTTATAGTTATTTAAAATTGGTATTTAAAATGGTTTATTTAATATTTTGTTTTATATATATATATATTTTTTTCATTTAAAATTTTCCCTTTCAATATAAACTTTCCTCTTCAATATGTATTAAATTTATTTCTATTACTAATCTTATTATAATCGTATTCTGATATACTTTCATTTATGCTATGCTTAACTATTATTATAACGTATCTATTTATACTTATCTTTAGCTTATAGCAAAAACCATTATAACTACGTATAGAGACGAGTTAACAAGGAACAAACTAAAATCGTTTTTTGAGTGCCTACGAAAAATATTCCGTAGGCACTCATCTCTCACACATAATATAATATCTCTCACATAAAATAGAAAATCTCATTCTTTAAATTTGTGTATTTTGTATCGAAGCAAAATGACAATCAAACGACGAAAAAAAATATTTTCTAGCAAAAGCAAAAATTTGATTTTTCAATTTTTAAAAATGCAAAAAATATATAATATTTAGGATTTACAATTAAGATATCATTTTTTCTGATTCATATGTAAAATTTTTAATATACATACATACATAACAATGAAATTTTAGGTAGAGGTATAGGTATAGGAATTAGCAATATAAATTTGGAAATTTTTTATCAACTTCATCTAGCTATTAAATATTTAGTATAAATTCCACAAAAAGCATTTATTTTTTTGATAATTTATTCATGTGCTGTAATAAGAGGTAATACTTATTCATTAATAAAATAACTACCTAATTTCAATTTGTTTTGATATATACATACTTAATTACTTTGTTATAAAATATTAAGGCTTTTTTAAATAAAAATTGTAATAAAATAAAAAAAAATAGATAAGGTAGGAATAGAGTTATTTATGTAGGATTTATAATTTCAATTATTAAATGCAATTTTAATTTTAAAATTAATTAATTTAATTTTAAAATGAAAAAAATCTAAAAGGTTTTAACAACTTTTTAACCAAGTCTTGCATATTTCACTATCATGGGATGGAAATTTAAAAAAAAAATTAAAGCGCGGTTTAGTCTGATTGGTGTTTTAGAATATCTACGATTTCAATTATTTTTTTTACTAGTATCACAAAGATCTAATATTTTTAAATTATTATTTCTTAATACGTACTCAAGTTTTGCATATGAATCTTTTTTTAATATTATTTCCAAAAAAATTTTTAAGAAAATCACATTACATATACTTTTTATTAATGTTTAGAAGCTACCAAAATGAAAGATTTATTCAATTTTAAAGATGAGTTCCATATAATATATTATTATACCTGTGTAATATATCACTATAAATATTAGAAAAATATTGCTTACTTAATACTTAATTATGTACCTTCACAATATTTGTAAAGCCGGATTTTTTTTTAAATATAAATCAGGCATAACGAACCCAAATGATATATATTATATAGAATATTAAAATATGTATTGTTAATTTTCAAAAATTTAATGATACTTTAGTGAACATTTTACACTTTAGAAATATTTTACATTTTATAAAAAAAAACCGAAATCTAATATTTTTCCACCTATTTATTGTTTTCTACATAATATTTATTTCATTAAAAAAGCCTCAATATTTTATAAACAAAGTAATTAAGTATATACCAAAACAAATTGAAATTAGGTAGTTAAATATTTAATAGCTAGATGAAGTTGATAAAAAATTTCCAAATTTATATTGCTAATTTCTATACCTATACCTCTACCTAAAATTTCATTGTTATGTATATTAAAAAATTTACATATGAATCAGAAAAAATGATATCTTAATTGTAAATCCAAAAATTACATATTTTTTGCATTTCAAAAAATATAATAATACAACATTAGAAAATATTTACTAAAATATTTCCATATTCAATAATTTGAAATAATTTAAAATATGTATACATATTTTCCTTCTTTCGTTATTCATTATCGTTAACCAACGAACGTTACTTCGTTCTTGAGAAATAAAAAATAAAAAAAATAATATCTCTCTCAAAATTCTATGGGGTTCCAATCTTAAAACATTGGAACCCCAGAAAAATGTACATTTTTTCTTCCTGTTAACTCGTCTCTATACGTAGTTATAATGGTTTTTGCTTATAGGTTTCCAGGCGTCCCATACCCCTGTTACGACCGGCAATTTAGTATATTTATCAAATTATAATGTAATTATTTTACACTATAGATTTGATAAATATTATTTATTATATGAAAAAAAAAAACACGAACCACCATGACTTTTTATTATCGCGATTGACATTCGATTTGAATTTTGAATTTTCGAATTTAAATTTGACAATAGTCAGACTGGTCGTGGTTACAATATTTATTGGATGTAAATTATTGAATTCCATTGCAATATCCGAGTTCCGATAAAGTAAGAATAGGAAAAGTGTTAGGAAAACTATCGAAATAAGTGGAGCCCTAGGACAGCAATTTAGGAAAAAAAAAGTGAGAAAGATAGTAAATTATATAATTGATTTGAAAGGATTTATAAAAATAAGGGATCGAATGATTATGAGGGGAGAAAGATATAGAAAAAAGATAGGTAGAAATAAATTAAGATCGGGTGGAGTAGAGAGTTGGCGAGTAATAATTGAATTGATAAGACGTGATCAGAAAATTTTTTTATCATGCACAAAAATTAAATTTAAATAAAATTTCACACTTAAACTTATTTAAACTTAAGTAAAAAAAAAAAATTGTAACGAAAAATTAGTAAACTATCGTTACTACAATTAATTAAAAAAAGTAAAAGTTATTAGTCAACCAGGAATTAAAAAAAATTATAGAGCAGCGACATAAGAATAATTTTCGAGCGGAAAATTATTTGTGATAGTCCAGATAATAGGGTCTTTAATTACCAGTAGCATAATTTCTAAAATTATCTGGACCATAGAAGAAAAATAGATATAAGAATACATCATCAGAGAATTAGTTCTTCAGGATGACCTCTAAATAGTAAAAGAGGACACTTTAAGGTTAAAAGAGTGTTAGGACAAAGTAACGGAAATAGAACACCGGAGGAAGTAGGAAGATTGTTAATTTAGCTAGGAAATATATTATTGTTAATTCGAAAGTTGAGTATATTGTCACTTATAAATATAATTAAAATTTCATTATTTTATTGTATGGATATTCAGAAAAATTATACTAATAAATAAAATTTAAAATTTTAGAAAAATTAATGAATATATAGAAAAATGCTGATAAAGCTAGCAACAGCTGAAGGTCCTGTGCACATGATCCTCGGTGGAAAAAAATTGTCAGGAAAATTAAAAATTAATACAATCTATAAGGAATCAAAGTGAGTTATTCTGAAATTTTATTTATTGGTCCAATTTTTTTGAATATACGAGTATTAAAATTATATATATATATAAAGTGATGAAATAATTGATTAAACAAGTGACAACATAAATAAGCAAGATTTAAAAAAAAATTGAAATAAAAAAAAATTGTAGAATAAAAAAAAAATATAAAAATTGATACTAACCACAGGTAGTGATGAAAATTAAATTTGTTTAATTTAAATTATATTAGATTTGAATTGGAAAAAAAAAATTAAATGAAAAATTGTTTTGAATAAAATAAGTAATATTTTAAATCAATAATTTTTTTTGATAAACAAATAATTTTAATGAATTTTGAAAAATTTAAGTAATATAAATTTAAATTATGAATGAATAATTGAGACCAAAGGGTTGGTGAATTATATAGATTTTTTTTATTATGAAGAAAGTAGTAAATTAATGTAATAACATTTTGAATTAAAAAAACAATAGTAGAATATTTTATTGAAATAAATAAATTATATATATTTGAGTATATTATAACGAAATATGGTTGTAATTTTTTTTAATATTATGAAAATATATTTAGATCTGATTAGCTTAACTATGGCACAGATCTTTGTGATAGTTGCATGCAAATATAATAGTGAGAATTCGGCATGAATTTTTTGTTGGAAACAGGAGTGATGTAAATACCCACCCCACCGATGAGCTAAGCCCTTGCAAGCATGCCGACTTCACGATATCCTGGTTTCCGCTACATAGTTTATAATTATTTGTTGAAGTAAACAAGGCCGCAAAAGAAATATGTTCAATTGCAAAAAAGAAATTATGTAGAGAATAACAACATGGCGCCCAACAATAAGGACTAAATAAAAAAAAATTAGAATGAATAATCCCTGAGGATTATATTTGTATGCTATCATCATAAAGATCTTGTATTGGTTAGGTTTAGTGTAACATCAAGAGCATCTAGTCGTCGTGAAACAAATTTTATGTTAACTTATGTCCAATTATGTCGGTTTATCATCAGCATAATTCGTTGCTAAGAAACATTAAAATTTTAAAACACCGATACTAAAATTAAATAAATAAAAATTAAATAAAAAAAAATAAAATTTCAATTTGTAGTCCTTGCGACAGCACTTTAGCGTGATTTATTATATTATTATTAAATAGATAACATTGAATCTGTTTTTTTATTAAATTAGAGTGGTCCTAATTGTAGGTCTAGAACCAGCAATTTGCGTGCCTCTATTTATAATTGAGAATGATTGGTTTTTTCAAAGCTCGTATTCACCTCACTAAAATAAAATAATCAATAATTAAATTAAAAAAAAAATACATATAAATAAAATATACAATTACCGACTGATGTTTCATCACCACCATAATAATGAAATATACATTTTGAAATATATAGTAAATTAGTTGAGATAGAGTTGAATTATATTACACTAGTAGAAATCAAAAAATTAATCTAGCTGAATTAAAGCTGAAAATTAAAAATTATATTAGTAAAGCTAAAAATTTGATAATTAGTTAAAATTCAAAGCTGAAAATATAAAATTAATAGTAATAGCTAAGTGTAAAATAGTTAAGAGATATAAAGCTGAAATTTGATGATTAGTTCAAATTCAAAGCTGATATCAAAGCTAAAAATATAAAATTATTAATATTATAGCTAGTTGAAAAAAAAGAAAGTTATGATATAAGAGCTGAAAAGAAAGCTGAAAGATAAGTTAGAAATTGATAGAAAAGTTTAGATATTGAAAAATAATTTAATAAAAAGTTAGAATTTTGAAATCGGTTAAAAGTAACGAAAGCAAAATGCATTCAGGTGGTAGAGGGCTTAAGCACACTCCGGTTGCACAATTAGCAAATAAAGCGAAAAAAATCTAAATTTTGATGCTAAGGCAAATCATAAACCGGAAAGTCAAACGCAGACCTATCCACTTCGTTCTGGTACAACAAATGATCTGAGAAATGATCAAAATGTACAAAATAGTAATGCAAATCAAAGTGAAATTATTTTGAGTAATCCAGTCCAACCGATTGTTAGTACTGAGACGGTGTTAGAAAAATTAAATAGTACTAATATACCGGTAATTCAAACCGGAAGAAATAATGAAATTCAAAGTAATTTAATAGAAAATGAAATGATTATTATAGAAGAAGAAAATATAAATAGTAATAGTGTAGCATCTAATAATGAAGTGTTTACTTTAAAAGATGTTGAAAATATGATTAAAATTAGTGAAGCTAAGACTATGGCTGCAATTCAATCATTACGCGAGGAAATGTATGAAGTAACGTCAGCTTGTATAAAAGATACTAAAGCTGAATTACTAAAAGAGAGTGCTAGAGTAGAATCTAATTTAAATTTGACAATGGGTATACTCGCGAATAAATTGACTCAATTAACTAACACAATGTCAGATGTTTTGGTGCAAACCAATCAAGAAATTTAATTTCCAATTCAGAAATTTCTAATTTAGTTGGTGAAAACCATGAAAGAAATTTTAATTTTAATTCTAGAATTGTTAATAGATCAGAAAATTTAAATTCTCAATCTGAACAAATAAATATTAACCAACTACCTAGTAATAATTATCATGGTGGTACACCAGAATTAAATTTAAATAGTCAAGTTAGGGAAGTTGTAATTGGAAATCATACAGTCAAAATAGTCCAATATTTAGATGGAATATAAAATTTGATAGTACAGATAAGAATTTTTCTGTTGAACAATTAATATTTCGTATAGAAACATTAATGCGTAGGAAAAATATCTCTGCGAACCATCGCTGTTACATTTTCACCTATTAATTACAGGTAAAGTTGCTAATTGGTATTGGTCATTTTTGCAAAATAACCAAAATGCTGGTTGGGAAGAAATTAAATATGCTTTAAGAAAGCAATATAATAGACTTTCGTCTGATTTTGATATTTCTACAGCTATAGCTGATAGAAAACAAGGTAATTCTGAACCATTTGATGATTATATTTCTTTAATAACTACACATTTATATCAAATGAGAAATCGACCAAATGATTTAGAATTAATTAAAACTCTGAAAAGAAATTTAAATGAGAAATTATTTGAAGCTACATTGCCAGTAATTTTTTATAATTTAGAGCATTTTCGTGATTTCTGTAAAGAAACCGAACGGGTGTTAATAAATAGATCGCGAGGAGATCGGTATAAAAATAATTATCATAATAAAAATATTAATGAACTTGATTTTTTCGATCAAGTTGATAAAGAGGATGTTGAGTATGAAATTAATGAATTAAAAAAATTTAATAATAATAATAATAGAGTTCAGGAAGATAAAAGTAAATATACCTGCTGGAATTGTTCACAGATTGGCCTAGTTATTACCAACTAGGGTCAACAACCCAGAAAATTGTTTTGTTATAAATGTGGTGCAACGGACGTAATACCGATTCGTGTAAAAATTGCAATGCGGGAAACTCTGTTCGGAACGAGAACAAATCCGAAGAATCTCGATTCCAACAGCGTCAATCCTCGGGCACAATTCCAAAACGGCAGTACAGTTGTTAAATAATCCATATTTACATAAATTGAATCAAGAAGATAGTAACCTAAAAGAAAATTTAGAATTAGTTAATAGTAAAATAAAAATGAATTTAAATAAAAATAATAATAAGTTAAGAATATTAAAATCAAATCCTAAAATTAGTATAGATAACAATACAAAAATGAATTTAAATGAAAGTATTGCACAAAAACAATTAGAATATGATAAAACTAGGAAAGAATCTTTGATAATCGTACACAAAGTATAAAAATGTAAAACCCATTTCAAATAAAATTTTAAAATGTCGGAAAAGAGATAAAATGAGGAAAAATTAATTAAAAAAAATTGAAGTTACCAAATTAGAAATAAATAAATATAAAATAAAAGGGTTGTTAGATAGTGGTGCTAGCGTTAGTGTATTAGGTGAAGGCGCGTTAGAACTGGTAGATCGGTTCAAATTAAATTTAATACCAAGTTGTAGGTCAAAGTATAAAAACCAATCTGTAATAAAAACTGCAAATGGTCAAAGTCAGAAAATTATAGGACGTGTTTATATACCAGTAACATACAAAAATGTTACTCATAAAGTAAATTTTTATGTAGTACCTACACTGTCACAAAAACTATATTTAGGTATTGATTTCTGGAGAAAATTTAAATTAGCACCAGCATTAATGGAAGAATTAGAGTTGTCTTCATTTCCACCACCATCTCTGTTAAAGCAACACTTTCTTACCGAAGACCAACAGCAACAGCTTACGGCTGTAAGAGAAAATTTTTTGTCTTCTACTGTTGTAGGTTTAGGTAAAACCAATTTAGAAAAACATGTAATAGAATTAACAAATGACATTCCTATTAAAAGCAAATATTATAATGTATCACCCCCCATACAAAATGAAATGTATCAGGAATTAGATATAATGCTGAAATTAGGAGTGATTGAAGAAAGCAATAGTGCATATAGTTCACCTGTAGTTCTGGTTAGAAAACCGGGTAAGAATCGACTTTGCTTAGATTTGCGTAAAATTAATTTAATTACCAAAGAAGATGCATATCCACTGCCACATATAAACGGTTTACTCAGTAGATTACAAGAAACTGAATATGTGTCCAGTATTGACTTAAAGGATGCATTTTGGCAAATACCATTAGAGCCACAATCTAGAGAATATACAGCTTTTACAGTTCCTGGTAGACCTTTATACCAGTTTACGGTAATGCCATTTGGGCTGTGTAATGCGGCACAAAGAATGTCACGTCTAATGGATAAAGTGATTCCAGGTCGGATTAGAGATCGAGTATTGTTTATCTAGACGATCTGTTAATTCTTTCGTCTGATTTTAATTCACACATAAAATTATTAGAGGAAGTAGCGTATCACCTGAAATTAGCTGGTTTAACTATAAATATTGAAAAATCTAAATTTTGTTTTACTGAATTAAAGTATTTAGGGTACATAGTAGGTGGTGGTACAATTAAAACTGATGTGATAAAGTATCTGCCATTCAAAATTTTCCTGTACCAAAATCAGCCAAACAAATTCGTAGATTTTTAGGAATGGTAGGTTGGTATAGGCGGTTCATACCAACATTTTCAATAAAAGCAGCTCCAATTAAGGACTGTTTGAAAAATTTATCCAATAAAAATAAATTCAATTGATCAGACGCAGCTGAAAAATCTTTTTTTGAATTAAAAAAAGCATTAATTACTGCACCGATACTAACAAATCCTGATTTTTCAAAAAAAAATCTTTATACAATGTGATGCTAGTTCTACGGTAACGAAAAACCGATTGCATATTTTTCGCAAAAATTAAATTCTGCACAAAGAAATTACATGGTAACGGAATTAGAATGTTTGGCAGTTGTAGCTAGTGAAAAAAAAATTAGAGAATATATTGAAGGATTACCGTTTACAGTGATCTAGCCTACAATGGTTGATGAATCATAAAGAATGAAGTGGACGATTGGCAAGGTGGAGTTTAGCCTTACAAGCATTTGATTTTGAAATAACTCACCGAAAAGGCGCGCAAAATATTGTACCAGGCACACTTTCGCGACCATATATGGATGAGTTAGAATTGAGTAATGTTGAGGAAGTAGATTTAAATTCACCTCTTTTCACGTCTGTAGAGTATGAAGACTTAAAACATACGATTCAAACAAATCAGCAAAAATTACCAGATTTAGCGGTGATCGACGGTTACGTATATAGACGTGAAAAACCGAACATATTAAATGATATCCAAGTAAATCCTGTTTGGAAACTGTGGATTCCTTCAGGTTTAACAAATTCCTTAATAGCATCGGCTCATGAACCACCTTCATGTTCACATGGTGGAGTAAAAAAAACCATGCATAGATTGCGAGCAAAATATTTCTGACCCAATATGGCACCTCAAGTGCGAGAATATGTAAAAAGTTGCCAAATATGTTCCGAAACTAAACCCACAAATTTATCTTTCCGTCCTGTAATGGGAAAACAAGTGTTGGTTGACAGAATTTTTCAGAGACTATATATAGATTTTTTAGGACCATATCCGTACTCTAAAGCCGGAAATTCCTATATTTTGATTGTTTTAGACCAATTGTCTAAATTCGTGTTTTTATTTCCAATTAAAAAAGCGTCTTCAATGACAGCAATTTTGAATTTACAAAAAATGTCTTTGATATTTTCGGTGTACCCGAAATGATTCACACCGATAATGGTAAACAATTCACTTCAAAAGATTTTAAATCATTTGTTAGTTCATTAGGAATAAAACATATGTTGACAGGGTTATATTCATTGCAATCAAACGCGTCTGAAAGAGTTAATCGTTCAGTACTTGATGGTATTAAAGCTTATCTTGATGAAACCAAAGAAAAAGCACAAGAGAAATGGGATGAACACATTAGTAGCATAGCTAGTTCAATTAGAAGTGCTGTTCACGAATCGACGGGTCAGACACCATATTCGGTAGTATTTGGTGTAGAGTATATTAATCATGCATCGAGTTATGAAATTTTAAAGAAATTAAACGCGTTAAATTATGATATTGAAATTATTCCAACAAGCGATAAGTTAAAAATTTTGAGAGAAAAAGTTAAAGAAAAAATAGCCGAAGCTCATAGTAAAAGTGAGAAAGTTAATAATACTCGCGCAAGACAAATTCAATTTGTGGTTGGACAAGAAATTTTTAGGCGAAATTTCGTGTTAAGCTATTTTTCAAAACAACTGAATCGAAAATTATGCAAAAGATTTGTGAAAGGTAGAATACGAAAAGAAAGTGGAAATTGTTTGTATGAAATTAAAGATTTAAATGGTAAAGTTGTTGGTGTATTTCACGCCAAAGATATAAAACCATTCTAAAATAAAATATATAAATATTAAACAATGTTACCTGTGAAACAAATAAATGTTTTGCTCATAACACAAATAAAAATATTTTTTTCGTTAACTGCATACTATTGATTAAATTTCCATGTTTATATGTTCATACAATATTAAAAATATATATTTCTTGTATTCGTCCTTACATATTTATAATATGTTAATTCTCATTATATTAATTCATCATATTGGCTTTGTTTCTACAATAGAATAACCTAAAAAAATAAATATATCACAAAGAATCATATTCAAAAATATAAAACATAAATTATACTTATCTGATATTTCCAATAGCTTTAAAGTTGTTAAAACAAAATTAGTAGAGCATGAGACTACTTATCTCAGGTAATGGAGAGCCCCACGTTGTATATTCGTTTAAAATTATTAAATAATATTATACCGGCCTTGTTTTCAGCTTCATAATCTTGTTAATCCTGTGATTACGAACCTGCCCTGTTACGACCGGCAATTTAGTATATTTATCAAACTATAATGTAATTATTTTACACTATAGATTTGATAAATATTATTTATTATATGAAAAAAAAAAAACACGAACCACCATGACTTTTTATTACCGCGATTGACATTTGATTTGAATTTTGAATTTTCGAATTTGAATTTGACAATAGTCAGACTGGTCGTGGTTACAATATTTATTGGATGTAAATTATTGAATTCCATTGCAACATCCGAGTTCCGATAATGTAAGAATAGGAAAAGTGTTAGGAAAACTATCGAAATAAGTGGAGGCCTAGGACAGCAATTTAGGAACAAAAAATGAGAAAGATAGTAAATTATATAATTGATATAATTTAATATTTGAAAGGATTTATATAAATAAGGGATCGAATCACTTTATATATATATATATATAATTTTAATATATTCAAAAAAATTGGACCGATAAATAAAATTTCAGAATAACTCACTTTGATTCCTTATAGATTGTATTAATTTTTAATTTTCTTTAAAAAAAATTTCCACCGAGGATCATGTGCACAGGACCTTCAGCTATTGCTAGCTTTATCAGCATTTTTCTATAATTCATTAATTTTTCTAAAATATTAAATTTTATTTATTAGTATAACTTTTCTGAATATCCATACAATAAAATAATGAAATTTTAATTTTATTTATAAGTGATTAACAATCTTCCTACTTCCTCCGGTGTTCTATTTCCGCTACTTTGTCCTAACACTCTTTTAACCTTCAAGTGTCCTCTTTTACTATTTAGAGGTCATCCTGAAGAACTATTCTCTGATGATGTATTCTTAATTCTATTTTTCTTCTATGGTCTAGATAATTTTAGAAATTATGCTACTGGTAATTTTAGACCCTATTATCTGGACTATCACAAATAATTTTCCGCTCGAAAATTATTCGTATGTCGCTGCTCTATAATTTTTTTAAATTCCTGGTTGACTAATAACTTTTACTTTTTTTGTTTAATTGTAGTAACGATAGTTTACTAATTTTTCGTTACAATTTTTTTTTTATTAATTTAAAAGTTTAAATAAGTTAAAGTGTGAATTTTTATTTAAATTTAATTTTTGTGCATGATACAAAATTTTTCTGATCACGTCTTATCAATTCAATTATTACTCGCCACCGGATCTTAATTAATTTCTACCTATCTTTTTTCTATATCTTTCTCCCCTGAAATAATTGATTAAACAAGTGACAATATAAATTAGCTAGATTTAAAAAAAAAAATTAAATATATAAATTGTAAATTACCTAGTATATTATGAATATATAGTGTAGATTGTAGAATAAAAAAAAAATATAAAAATTGATATTGTCTATAGATACAATTAATTTTCTAATCGCCGTTAGATGTCACTAACCACAGGTAGTGATGAAAATTAAATTTGTTTAATTTAAATTATATTAGATTTGAATTGGAAAAAAAAATTAAATGAAAAATTGTTTTGAATAAAATAAGTAATATTTTAAATCAATAAAAATTTTTTGATAAACAAATAATTTTAATGAATTTTGAAAAATTTAAGTAATATAAATTTAAATTATGAATGAATAATTGAGACCAAAGGGTTGGTGAATTATATAGATTTTTTTTATTATGAAGAAAGTAGTAAATTAATGTAATAACATTTTGAATTAAAAAAACAATAGTAGAATATTTTATTGAAATAAATAAATTATATATATTTGAGTATATTATAACGAAATATGGTTGTAATTTTTTTTAATATTATGAAAATATATTTAGATCTGATTAGCTTAACTATGGCACAGATCTTTGTGATAGTTGCATGCAAATATAATAGTGAGAATTCGGCATGAATTTTTTGTTGGAAACAGGAGTGATGTAAATACCCACCCCACCGACGAGCTAAGCCCTTGCAAGCATGCCGACTTCACGATATCCTGGTTTCCGCTACATAGTTTATAATTATTTGTTGAAGTAAACAAGGCCGCAAAAGAAATATGTTCAATTGCAAAAAAGAAATTATGTAGAGAATAACACCCCTTAAATTGTTTTAATCTAAAGTTTCTGTTAGTATCATTAAATACATGTAATATGATTTAAGCCTATTCTTATGAACAACTATCTTCTTTTTATCTTTTTTTTATTTCACAATTTACACCTTCACTGCCTACTACTTCATATGGACCTACATATATCGGATCTAACTTCTTTCTATTCTCATTTCTTAATAAAACTAAGCTTCCTATTTCGTAAGTACTATCTTTTACTTTATTTTCTCTATCAAATCTAATTTTTCTCTTTAGTTTCTTTTTTCCTAAAATTTCCCTAGCATCTCTATGTGCTATCTGCAATTTGTTTTTAAGTCTGTGTTATAATCTTCATAATTATATACTGGTTGTATGTCTTTTGTTAGATTAGATGAAATTACCATTTACACTGCTTTCCGTATACTAGTTCGTATGGTGTGTACTCTATCTCAGAATGTACTGATGTATTGTAACAAAAAGTGTAGTATGGTAACCATTCATTCCAATCCGAATTTTCTGCTACATACTATCTAACATAAGCTCCTAATACTTTATGCGCATTTTCTAATGCTCCTATACTCTCGTGGTGATATGCTGTTGAAAATATTTGTTCTATTTTTAGCATTTTACACGCGTCCTTAAAACATTGCTCATACGTATTCCTTTTGCTACGGTATTTGCTTCCTTGTTTTTAAGTGGTATATTTTCTAAAAATTTAGTAAGTTCATCCTGTATGGTTAGAATGTATTTATAACCATCTTCTGTTTCGTCTAATGGTCCTACATACATTTTTTCGAAACGTGTCTCACTTGTTGATGTTATAGTCATTTGTTGTTTCCTGACATTCATGTTTATTTTTGTGACATATCTCACAATCCTGTCCAATAATATTTATTTTTGATGTTCTTGATCATACAATTTATTCCAGCGTGTCCACTTGTCGGTAATATGTGGAAATCATTATGTTTAATCTCTCATTATGTTTATCTTTAATTTCATTTCCTTAAATATCTCCTTTAATTTTTTCTTCATATTATTTACATTATTCTGTCGACGGCCGTCTGATAATTTTAATAATTCTGCTATAGTTATATAAATTTCTTTAATCTGTAATGGACCAGTGATTTTCTGCACATCCCTCTCCAACAATCTGCCGAATGTTGTAGTTTGGTCAAAAGTGCTATCTTTTGGTTGGTTTTAATAATTCCTATATAATTTCGTTAGTTGGTTTTTGTGATATTTGTCACCATTTGACTTTTGGTTTTTGATCTTGTAGTTAACGCTATAAGTAAAATTTTGAGATCATCTGATGTTATTTTTATTCTACTTAATGCATCTGCTCTGCAATTCTCTTTTCCTGGTGAATATTCTATATAGAAATTATATTCATCTAGTAGTAATCGAAATTTAGTCAGTCTTGATGATGGTTCTTTCAATGAAAATAAATATACTAATGGTCTGTCAGTATTTTAAATCGTCTTCCAAAAAGATATGGTCTATAATGTTTTATACTGCACACTATAGCCAATAATTCTTTTTCTATCGTACTATATTTTTTTTCTGCATCATTTAGAGTTTTTTTAGCGTATGCTAGTCATCGTTATTTGAAAGTACTGCTCCTAGAGCGAAACCTGATGCGTCCGTTCTTAATAGTTTCAAAAGGTTCTATACAGTCTTTTGTAAAATTAAATGTAACGTCTTTATTCATTAATTTATTTAGTAGTATTATTATTGAAGCGAAATTTGGTATGAATTTTCTATAATAATTGGCAAAACCTACAAATCTTCTGACTTCATCAGCATTTGTAGGTTACGGAAAATCCTTAATTGCGTTTAATTTTGATGGATCAGGCAAGATGCCATTCTCCGAAATAATACGTCCTAAATATGAAACTTCTTTCCTTAGAAAACTACATTTTCCAGGATGTATCTTTAAATTTACTTCTCAAGTCTTTGAAAAACGTCAATTTAATTTTTGTTATGAGTTTCTAAACTGTTTCCGAAAATTATTAAGTTATCAAGATATACAAAACATCTTGAGTATGTCAATCCTGACATTGCTACCGACATCATACGCGAAAATGCGCTAGGTGATATTTTCAGTCCCATTGGTAATCTTGTTAATTGGAAATGTCCGTTTTCTGTTGAGAATGCAGTACATGGTCTACTGTCTTTATCTAATTAGTCAAGTAATATCCTTGACTAAGATCGATGCATGAAAAATATTTTGCTCCTACTACCATATCGTAAATATCTGTAATGTTTGGTAGTGGAAATGCTTCATCCTCTATGTTGTCATTTACTTTGCGATAATCTATAACCATTCTAAATTTTTGCAATCCTGCGACAATATCCTTCTTTTTTGGTTGAATTAGTACTGGAGAATTCCATGCTGACACTGATGGTTCTGCTATTTTGCTATCTAGCATTTTTTGTACTTCATCTTGAATGTCCTTTTTCTGTGAATGTGGTATTCTATATGGTTTTACATACGTTGGTGCTATTCCATCCTTTATTTTATACTCTGGGGTACCTATATTTGTTATTCGTCTCCGTCTAAATGAAAAATGTCATTGAACTTTGTGCATATATTTTCTACACAAGTTTTTTCCAAATTATTTAATGTGTCATAATTTAGTTCTTTAAATAATTTCTCAACTCGCTTTGTTAATGTTTGTTTTGACAATTCGAATTTTAAAATATAATGGTCGTTTATACTATGTGATTCTGGTTCAATCCAGTTTAATTTATCCTCACTTTCTCTTGTATTTAAAATTTTAATTGGTATTTTACTTGGATATAGATCCAGCTATGAAAACCCCCTCGCATAATTCTTTTTGATAGAATATGCGTTCGTTTTTAAATTTTGTGTCTATCAAATAAGTTGATTCACATCGTGGTACTAGTGTTATAATGTGTAAGTTGTCGTTATTTAAAGTTGGTAATGTTTCTGTTTTGTCATTTATTGTTAATTCTAGAATAAATTTTTCTATATTATATTTAGCTTGAAATTCTTTAAGGAAGTTTGCTCCTAAAATACCATCTACTGGTACTGGGAAATTATTTGATACTACATGAAAATCATAGTCAATGTTAACTGAGTTTAAATTTAATTGGCTAATACAATTAATGTCTCTAAATGTCCAGCAATTCCTTGAATTGTAGTTATGTTATTTCTGTCTAGTGTGTTTAATCCTACAATTTGTTTTTTAATTGTGCATATTGATGCTCCTCTGTCTATCAAAAATGTTATGTTTATATTTTTATTTGTTTCTATTTTTACGTATAGTAAAAATGCCTACTGTACAAATAATGTGTTTAATGTCAATTAATTTGTCATTGATGTCGCCCAATTTGTCTCTTCCCTCACCGACAGGTTGGCCTCCCCCTAGGTGGGTTGGTCGTTTCCCTTTCCGTTGTCGCTAAAATTCTTCGATCCGGCGCCATTGTTTGTTGTTCTGTTATTATTGTTGTTGTGAGTATGCGTGCAATTACCACAAATTGATCTTGTATTATTATCTCTTGTGTTGTTGAAATTTCTGTTTTGATTATTAAAATTTCTATTAAAGTTTCTATTATTATTATTGTTGCTGTTTTTATTGTTATTATGTGTGTATGTATTTGGATAGGTACTTATGTTAATATTTGTATTGTTGTTATAATTACTTGGTCTTCTAAAGTTATTGTTTCTATTTTGGTTGTTTTGATTATAATTCGGTCTATAATTTCTAGTATTATTATTATTATTATTATTATCATTAATATTGTTATTATTATTGTTGTTATTGTATCTGTTATTTGCGGTATATCTGTTGTTGGCGTATCTTACTACCTCGGTTCCTGGATCTAATTCTAATAAGTGTCGACTTGCTGCCTTAAAATCTGTATGACGAGCACTGTCTAAGATAATTTTGAATCTGTCATTCACTCCTTTTTTAAGGAATGCCAATCCTCTACGATTGTTAGCAGCTGTAAGTGCTGTACGATCAGATTCACTTTGTGCGCTGACTTCTGATTCAGTCATGCGTGATATCAGATTTTGTATGTCATTTATATATTCCCTCATCGATCGATTTCCTTGTCTATTAATGTTCAATCGTGTTTGGATAATTTCTATGGAGTCCTTGCATCCACATTTAGTTTTTATTAGTTTTTTTTAGCTTATTAAAATTTGTTGTTGTTGTTGTACCCAGCTCTGTCAAAGCTTTCCCTGTATTTTGCATTTGAGCAAAAATTTTATTAATATCGGTTTGTCCCCTGGTTTTAGAATATCAAGATAGAATTCAATTCAATTTAAAAAATCTCTAATTTTCTCATCACGAGTCTCCTCTTTTTCTATTAATAAAACAGGTAGCATTTGGGCTGTATTAAAGTCAAATGCTGTCATTTCTACACTTGTTATTAGTGCTGTTGTTATTCCTGAATTTGTGTTTGTCTCAGTGTTGATTTCCTTAATTTTTATTTGTTCTGTTTTTTTCTCCGAACTTCTGTTTACATTGAAGCTGACCTCCTTAAATTCCGTTTCTGTGTTATCTTTCTGTTTTGTTTTTTCTTCTCAATTTTCGCTTGTATTAGTATAACTTTTCTGAATATCCATACAATAAAATAATGAAATTTTAATTTTATTTATAAGTGATTAACAATCTTCCTACTTCCTCCGGTGTTCTATTTATCTTTCTCCCCTGAAATAATTGATTAAACAAGTGACAATATAAATTAGCTAGATTTAAAAAAAAAAATTAAATATATAAATTGTAAATTACCTAGTATATTATGAATATATAGTGTAGATTGTAGAATAAAAAAAAAATATAAAAATTGATATTGTCTATAGATACAATTAATTTTCTAATCGCCGTTAGATGTCACTTATCACAGGTAGTGATGAAAATTAAATTTGTTTAATTAAATTATATTAGATTTGAATTGGAAAAAAAAATTAAATGAAAAATTGTTTTGAATAAAATAAGTAATATTTTAAATCAATAAAAAATTTTTGATAAACAAATAATTTTAATGAATTTTGAAAAATTTAAGTAATATAAATTTAAATTATGAATGAATAATTGAGACCAAAGGGTTGGTGAATTATATAGATTTTTTTTATTATGAAGAAAGTAGTAAATTAATGTAATAACATTTTGAATTAAAAAAACAATAGTAGAATATTTTATTGAAATAAATAAATTATATATATTTGAGTATATTATAACGAAATATGGTTGTAATTTTTTTTAATATTATGAAAATATATTTAGATCTGATTAGCTTAACTATGGCACAGATCTTTGTAATAGTTGCATGCAAATATAATAGTGAGAATTCGGCATGAATTTTTTGTTGGAAACAGGAGTGATGTAAATACCCACCCCACCGACGAGCTAAGCCCTTGCAAGCATGCCGACTTCACGATATCCTGGTTTCCGCTACATAGTTTATAATTATTTGTTGAAGTAAACAAGGCCGCAAAAGAAATATGTTCAATTGCAAAAAAGAAATTATGTAGAGAATAACACCCCTTAAATTGTTTTAATCTAAAGTTTCTGTTAGTATCATTAAATACATGTAATATGATTTAAGCCTATTCTTATGAACAACTATCTTCTTTTTATCTTTTTTTTATTTCACAATTTACACCTTCACTGCCTACTACTTCATATGGACCTACATATATCGGATCTAACTTCTTTCTATTCTCATTTCTTAATAAAACTAAGCTTCCTATTTCGTAAGTACTATCTTTTACTTTATTTTCTCTATCAAATCTAATTTTTCTCTTTAGTTTCTTTTTTCCTAAAATTTCCCTAGCATCTCTATGTGCTATCTGCAATTTGTTTTTAAGTCTGTGTTATAATCTTCATAATTATATACTGGTTGTATGTCTTTTGTTAGATTAGATGAAATTACCATTTACACTGCTTTCCGTATACTAGTTCGTATGGTGTGTACTCTATCTCAGAATGTACTGATGTATTGTAACAAAAAGTGTAGTATGGTAACCATTCATTCCAATCCGAATTTTCTGCTACATACTATCTAACATAAGCTCCTAATACTTTATGCGCATTTTCTAATGCTCCTATACTCTCGTGGTGATATGCTGTTGAAAATATTTGTTCTATTTTTAGCATTTTACACGCGTCCTTAAAACATTGCTCATACGTATTCCTTTTGCTACGGTATTTGCTTCCTTGTTTTTAAGTGGTATATTTTCTAAAAATTTAGTAAGTTCATCCTGTATGGTTAGAATGTATTTATAACCATCTTCTGTTTCGTCTAATGGTCCTACATACATTTTTTCGAAACGTGTCTCACTTGTTGATGTTATAGTCATTTGTTGTTTCCTGACATTCATGTTTATTTTTGTGACATATCTCACAATCCTGTCCAATAATATTTATTTTTGATGTTCTTGATCATACAATTTATTCCAGCGTGTCCACTTGTCGGTAATATGTGGAAATCATTATGTTTAATCTCTCATTATGTTTATCTTTAATTTCATTTCCTTAAATATCTCCTTTAATTTTTTCTTCATATTATTTACATTATTCTGTCGACGGCCGTCTGATAATTTTAATAATTCTGCTATAGTTATATAAATTTCTTTAATCTGTAATGGACCAGTGATTTTCTGCACATCCCTCTCCAACAATCTGCCGAATGTTGTAGTTTGGTCAAAAGTGCTATCTTTTGGTTGGTTTTAATAATTCCTATATAATTTCGTTAGTTGGTTTTTGTGATATTTGTCACCATTTGACTTTTGGTTTTTGATCTTGTAGTTAACGCTATAAGTAAAATTTTGAGATCATCTGATGTTATTTTTATTCTACTTAATGCATCTGCTCTGCAATTCTCTTTTCCTGGTGAATATTCTATATAGAAATTATATTCATCTAGTAGTAATCGAAATTTAGTCAGTCTTGATGATGGTTCTTTCAATGAAAATAAATATACTAATGGTCTGTCAGTATTTTAAATCGTCTTCCAAAAAGATATGGTCTATAATGTTTTATACTGCACACTATAGCCAATAATTCTTTTTCTATCGTACTATATTTTTTTTCTGCATCATTTAGAGTTTTTTTAGCGTATGCTAGTCATCGTTATTTGAAAGTACTGCTCCTAGAGCGAAACCTGATGCGTCCGTTCTTAATAGTTTCAAAAGGTTCTATACAGTCTTTTGTAAAATTAAATGTAACGTCTTTATTCATTAATTTATTTAGTAGTATTATTATTGAAGCGAAATTTGGTATGAATTTTCTATAATAATTGGCAAAACCTACAAATCTTCTGACTTCATCAGCATTTGTAGGTTACGGAAAATCCTTAATTGCGTTTAATTTTGATGGATCAGGCAAGATGCCATTCTCCGAAATAATACGTCCTAAATATGAAACTTCTTTCCTTAGAAAACTACATTTTCCAGGATGTATCTTTAAATTTACTTCTCAAGTCTTTGAAAAACGTCAATTTAATTTTTGTTATGAGTTTCTAAATGTTTCCGAAAATTATTAAGTTATCAAGATATACAAAACATCTTGAGTATGTCAATCCTGACATTGCTACCGACATCATACGCGAAAATGCGCTAGGTGATATTTTCAGTCCCATTGGTAATCTTGTTAATTGGAAATGTCCGTTTTCTGTTGAGAATGCAGTACATGGTCTACTGTCTTTATCTAATTAGTCAAGTAATATCCTTGACTAAGATCGATGCATGAAAAATATTTTGCTCCTACTACCATATCGTAAATATCTGTAATGTTTGGTAGTGGAAATGCTTCATCCTCTATGTTGTCATTTACTTTGCGATAATCTATAACCATTCTAAATTTTTGCAATCCTGCGACAATATCCTTCTTTTTTGGTTGAATTAGTACTGGAGAATTCCATGCTGACACTGATGGTTCTGCTATTTTGCTATCTAGCATTTTTTGTACTTCATCTTGAATGTCCTTTTTCTGTGAATGTGGTATTCTATATGGTTTTACATACGTTGGTGCTATTCCATCCTTTATTTTATACTCTGGGGTACCTATATTTGTTATTCGTCTCCGTCTAAATGAAAAATGTCATTGAACTTTGTGCATATATTTTCTACACAAGTTTTTTCCAAATTATTTAATGTGTCATAATTTAGTTCTTTAAATAATTTCTCAACCCGCTTTGTTAATGTTTGTTTTGACAATTCGAATTTTAAAATATAATGGTCGTTTATACTATGTGATTCTGGTTCAATCCAGTTTAATTTATCCTCACTTTCTCTTGTATTTAAAATTTTAATTGGTATTTTACTTGGATATAGATCCAGCTATGAAAACCCCCTCGCATAATTCTTTTTGATAGAATATGCGTTCGTTTTTAAATTTTGTGTCTATCAAATAAGTTGATTCACATCGTGGTGCTAGTGTTATAATGTGTAAGTTGTCGTTATTTAAAGTTGGTAATGTTTCTGTTTTGTCATTTATTGTTAATTCTAGAATAAATTTTTCTATATTATATTTAGCTTGAAATTCTTTAAGGAAGTTTGCTCCTAAAATACCATCTACTGGTACTGGGAAATTATTTGATACTACATGAAAATCATAGTCAATGTTAACTGAGTTTAAATTTAATTGGCTAATACAATTAATGTCTCTAAATGTCCAGCAATTCCTTGAATTGTAGTTATGTTATTTCTGTCTAGTGTGTTTAATCCTACAATTTGTTTTTTAATTGTGCATATTGATGCTCCTCTGTCTATCAAAAATGTTATGTTTATATTTTTATTTGTTTCTATTTTTACGTATAGTAAAAATGCCTACTGTACAAATAATGTGTTTAATGTCAATTAATTTGTCATTGATGTCGCCCAATTTGTCTCTTCCCTCACCGACAGGTTGGCCTCCCCCTAGGTGGGTTGGTCGTTTCCCTTTCCGTTGTCGCTAAAATTCTTCGATCCGGCGCCATTGTTTGTTGTTCTGTTATTATTGTTGTTGTGAGTATGCGTGCAATTACCACAAATTGATCTTGTATTATTATCTCTTGTGTTGTTGAAATTTCTGTTTTGATTATTAAAATTTCTATTAAAGTTTCTATTATTATTATTGTTGCTGTTTTTATTGTTATTATGTGTGTATGTTTTTGGATAGGTACTTATGTTAATATTTGTATTGTTGTTATAATTACTTGGTCTTCTAAAGTTATTGTTTCTATTTTGGTTGTTTTGATTATAATTCGGTCTATAATTTCTAGTATTATTATTATTATTATCATTAATATTGTTATTATTATTGTTGTTATTGTATCTGTTATTTGCGGTATATCTGTTGTTGGCGTATCTTACTACCTCGGTTCCTGGATCTAATTCTAATAAGTGTCGACTTGCTGCCTTAAAATCTGTATGACGAGCACTGTCTAAGATAATTTTGAATCTGTCATTCACTCCTTTTTTAAGGAATGCCAATCCTCTACGATTGTTAGCAGCTGTAAGTGCTGTACGATCAGATTCACTTTGTGCGCTGACTTCTGATTCAGTCATGCGTGATATCAGATTTTGTATGTCATTTATATATTCCCTCATCGATCGATTTCCTTGTCTATTAATGTTCAATCGTGTTTGGATAATTTCTATGGAGTCCTTGCATCCACATTTAGTTTTTATTAGTTTTTTTTAGCTTATTAAAATTTGTTGTTGTTGTTGTACCCAGCTCTGTCAAAGCTTTCCCTGTATTTTGCATTTCAGCAAAAATTTTATTAATATCGGTTTGTCCCCTGGTTTTAGAATATCAAGATAGAATTCAATTCAATTTAAAAAATCTCTAATTTTCTCATCACGAGTCTCCTCTTTTTCTATTAATAAAACAGGTAGCATTTGGGCTGTATTAAAGTCAAATGCTGTCATTTCTACACTTGTTATTAGTGCTGTTGTTATTCCTGAATTTGTGTTTGTCTCAGTGTTGATTTCCTTAATTTTTATTTGTTCTGTTTTTTTCTCCGAACTTCTGTTTACATTGAAGCTGACCTCCTTAAATTCCGTTTCTGTGTTATCTTTCTGTTTTGTTTTTTCTTCTCAATTTTCGCTTGTATTAGTATAACTTTTCTGAATATCCATACAATAAAATAATGAAATTTTAATTTTATTTATAAGTGATTAACAATCTTCCTACTTCCTCCGGTGTTCTATTTATCTTTCTCCCCTGAAATAATTGATTAAACAAGTGACAATATAAATTAGCTAGATTTAAAAAAAAAAATTAAATAAAAAAAAATTAAATATATATATAAATTGTAAATTACCTAGTATATTATGAATATATAGTGTAGATTGTAGAATAAAAAAAAAATATAAAAATTGATATTGTCTATAGATACAATTAATTTTCTAATCGCCGTTAGATGTCACTAACCACAGGTAGTGATGAAAATTAAATTTGTTTAATTAAATTATATTAGATTTGAATTGGAAAAAAAAATTAAATGAAAAATTGTTTTGAATAAAATAAGTAATATTTTAAATCAATAAAAAATTTTTGATAAACAAATAATTTTAATGAATTTTGAAAAATTTAAGTAATATAAATTTAAATTATGAATGAATAATTGAGACCAAAGGGTTGGTGAATTATATAGATTTTTTTTATTATGAAGAAAGTAGTAAATTAATGTAATAACATTTTGAATTAAAAAAACAATAGTAGAATATTTTATTGAAATAAATAAATTATATATATTTGAGTATATTATAACGAAATATGGTTGTAATTTTTTTTAATATTATGAAAATATATTTAGATCTGATTAGCTTAACTATGAGAGGTTGCTAAGAATTTAGGTTGGTGGTGATGATGATTTAGTTGGAATTGTAGAATGAATAGGTTGCCATAACAGCTGGCACAGATCTTTGTGATAGTTGCATGCAAATATAATAGTGAGAATTCGGCATGAATTTTTTGTTGGAAACAGGAGTGATGTAAATACCCACCCCACCGACGAGCTAAGCCCTTGCAAGCATGCCGACTTCACGATATCCTGGTTTCCGCTACATAGTTTATAATTATTTGTTGAAGTAAACAAGGCCGCAGAAGAAATATGTTCAATTGCAAAAAAGAAATTATGTAGAGAATAACACCCCTTAAATTGTTTTAATCTAAAGTTTCTGTTAGTATCATTAAATACATGTAATATGATTTAAGCCTATTCTTATGAACTACTATCTTCTTTTTATCTTTTTTTTATTTCACAATTTACACCTTCACTGCCTACTACTTCATATGGACCTACATATATCGGATCTAACTTCTTTATATTCTCATTTCTTAATAAAACTAAGCTTCCTATTTCGTAAGTACTATCTTTTACTTTATTTTCTCTATCAAATCTAATTTTTCTCTCTAGTTTCTTTTTTCCTAAAATTTCCCTAGCATCTCTATGTGCTATCTGCAATTTGTTTTTAAGTCTGTGTTATAATCTTCATAATTATATACTGGTTGTATGTCTTTTGTTAGATTAGATGAAATTACCATTTACACTGCTTTCCGTATACTAGTTCGTATGGTGTGTACTCTATCTCAGAATGTACTGATGTATTGTAACAAAAAGTGTAGTATGGTAACCATTCATTCCAATCCGAATTTTCTGCTACATACTATCTAACATAAGCTCCTAATACTTTATGCGCATTTTCTAATGCTCCTATACTCTCGTGGTGATATGCTGTTGAAAATATTTGTTCTATTTTTAGCATTTTACACGCGTCCTTAAAACATTGCTCATACGTATTCCTTTTGCTACGGTATTTGCTTCCTTGTTTTTAAGTGGTATATTTTCTAAAAATTTAGTAAGTTCATCCTGTATGGTTAGAATGTATTTATAACCATCTTCTGTTTCGTCTAATGGTCCTACATACATTTTTTCGAAACGTGTCTCACTTGTTGATGTTATAGTCATTTGTTGTTTCCTGACATTCATGTTTATTTTTGTGACATATCTCACAATCCTGTCCAATAATATTTATTTTTGATGTTCTTGATCATACAATTTATTCCAGCGTGTCCACTTGTCGGTAATATGTGGAAATCATTATGTTTAATCTCTCATTATGTTTATCTTTAATTTCATTTCCTTAAATATCTCCTTTAATTTTTTCTTCATATTATTTACATTATTCTGTCGACGGCCGTCTGATAATTTTAATAATTCTGCTATAGTTATATAAATTTCTTTAATCTGTAATGGACCAGTGATTTTCTGCACATCCCTCTCCAACAATCTGCCGAATGTTGTAGTTTGGTCAAAAGTGCTATCTTTTGGTTGGTTTTAATAATTCCTATATAATTTCGTTAGTTGGTTTTTGTGATATTTGTCACCATTTGACTTTTGGTTTTTGATCTTGTAGTTAACGCTATAAGTAAAATTTTGAGATCATCTGATGTTATTTTTATTCTACTTAATGCATCTGCTCTGCAATTCTCTTTTCGTGGTGAATATTCTATATAGAAATTATATTCATCTAGTAGTAATCGAAATTTAGTCAGTCTTGATGATGGTTCTTTCAATGAAAATAAATATACTAATGGTCTGTCAGTATTTTAAATCGTCTTCCAAAAAGATATGGTCTATAATGTTTTATACTGCACACTATAGCCAATAATTCTTTTTCTATCGTACTGTAATTTTTTTCTGCATCATTTAGAGTTTTTCTAGCGTATGCTAGTCATCGTTATTTGAAAGTACTGCTCCTAGAGCGAAACCTGATGCGTCCGTTCTTAATATAAATTCTTCTTCAAAATTTGGGAATTGTAAAACTTTTGGACTTATTAAAAATTTTTAATAGTTTCAAAAGGTTCTATACAGTCTTTTGTAAAATTAAATGTAACGTCTTTATTCATTAATTTATTTAGTAGTATTATTATTGAAGCGAAATTTGGTATGAATTTTCTATAATAATTGGCAAAACCTACAAATCTTCTGACTTCATCAGCATTTGTAGGTTACGGAAAATCCTTAATTGCGTTTAATTTTGATGGATCAGGCAAGATGCCATTCTCCGAAATAATACGTCCTAAATATGAAACTTCTTTCCTTAGAAAACTACATTTTCCAGGATGTATCTTTAAATTTACTTCTCTAAGTCTTTGAAAAACGTCAATTTAATTTTTGTTATGAGTTTCTAAACTGTTTCCGAAAATTATTAAGTTATCAAGATATACAAAACATCTTGAGTATGTCAATCCTGACATTGCTACCGACATCATACGCGAAAATGCGCTAGGTGATATTTTCAGTCCCATTGGTAATCTTGTTAATTGGAAATGTCCGTTTTCTGTTGAGAATGCAGTACATGGTCTACTGTCTTTATCTAATTCCATTTGGTAATATCCTTGACTAAGATCGATGCATGAAAAATATTTTGCTCCTACTACCATATCGTAAATATCTGTAATGTTTGGTAGTGGAAATGCTTCATCCTCTATGTTGTCATTTACTTTGCGATAATCTATAACCATTCTAAATTTTTGCAATCCTCTGACAATATCTTTCTTTTTTGGTTGAATTAGTACTGGAGAATTCCATGCTGACACTGATGGTTCTGCTATTTTGCTATCTAGCATTTTTTGTACTTCATCTTGAATGTCCTTTTTCTGTGAATGTGGTATTCTATATGGTTTTACATACGTTGGTGCTATTCCATCCTTTATTTTATACTCTGGGGTACCTATATTTGTTATTCGTCTCCGTCTAAATGAAAAATGTCATTGAACTTTGTGCATATATTTTCTACACAAGTTTTTTCCAAATTATTTAATGTATTTAAACTTTCTCTTGTATTTAAAATTTTAATTGGTATTTTACTTGGATATAGATCCAGCTATGAAAACCCCCTCGCATAATTCTTTTTGATAGAATATGCGTTCGTTTTTAAATTTTGTGTCTATCAAATAAGTTGATTCACATGGTGGTGCTAGTGTTATAATGTGTAAGTTGTCGTTATTTAAAGTTGGTAATGTTTCTGTTTTGTCATTTACTGTTAATTCTAGAATAAATTTTTCTATATTATATTTAGCTTGAAATTCTTTAAGGAAGTTTGCTCCTAAAATACCATCTACTGGTACTGGGAAATTATTTGATACTACATGAAAATCATAGTCAATGTTAACTGAGTTTAAATTTAATTGGCTAATACAATTAATGTCTCTAAATGTCCAGCAATTCCTTGAATTGTAGTTATGTTATTTCTGTCTAGTGTGTTTAATCCTACAATTTGTTTTTTAATTGTGCATATTGATGCTCCTCTGTCTATCAAAAATGTTATGTTTATATTTTTATTTGTTTCTATTTTTACGTATAGTAAAAATGCCTACTGTACAAATAATGTGTTTAATGTCAATTAATTTGTCATTGATGTCGCCCAATTTGTCTCTTCCCTCACCGACAGGTTGGCCTCCCCCTCGGTGGGTTGGTCGTTTCCCTTTCCGTTGTCGCTAAAATTCTTCGATCCGGCGCCATTGTTTGTTGTTCTGTTATTATTGTTGTTGTGAGTATGCGTGCAATTACCACAAATTGATCTTGTATTATTATCTCTTGTGTTGTTGAAATTTCTGTTTTGATTATTAAAATTTCTATTAAAGTTTCTATTATTATTATTGTTGCTGTTTTTATTGTTATTATGTGTGTATGTATTTGGATAGGTACTTATGTTAATATTTGTATTGTTGTTATAATTACTTGGTCTTCTAAAGTTATTGTTTCTATTTTGGTTGTTTTGATTATAATTCGGTCTATAATTTCTAGTATTATTATTATTATTATTATTATCATTAATATTGTTATTATTATTGTTGTTATTGTATCTGTTATTTGCGGTATATCTGTTGTTGGCGTATCTTACTACCTCGGTTCCTGGATCTAATTCTAATAAGTGTCGACTTGCTGCCTTAAAATCTGTATGACGAGCACTGTCTAAGATAATTTTGAATCTGTCATTCACTCCTTTTTTAAGGAATGCCAATCCTCTACGATTGTTAGCAGCTGTAAGTGCTGTACGATCAGATTCACTTTGTGCGCTGACTTCTGATTCAGTCATGCGTGATATCAGATTTTGTATGTCATTTATATATTCCCTCATCGATCGATTTCCTTGTCTATTAATGTTCAATCGTGTTTGGATAATTTCTATGGAGTCCTTGCATCCACATTTAGTTTTTATTAGTTTTTTTTAGCTTATTAAAATTTGTTGTTGTTGTTGTACCCAGCTCTGTCAAAGCTTTCCCTGTATTTTGCATTTGAGCAAAAATTTTATTAATATCGGTTTGTCCCCTGGTTTTAGAATATCAAGATAGAATTCAATTCAATTTAAAAAATCTCTAATTTTCTCATCACGAGTCTCCTCCTTTTCTATTAATAAAACAGGTAGCATTTGGGCTGTATTAAAGTCAAATGCTGTCATTTCTACACTTGTTATTAGTGCTGTTGTTATTCCTGAATTTGTGTTTGTCTCAGTGTTGATTTCCTTAATTTTTATTTGTTCTGTTTTTTTCTCCGAACTTCAGTTTACATTGAAGCTGACCTCCTTAAATTCCGCTTCTGTGTTATCTTTCTGTTTTGTTTTTTCTTCTCAATTTTCGCTTGTATTAGTATAACTTTTCTGAATATCCATACAATAAAATAATGAAATTTTAATTTTATTTATAAGTGATTAACAATCTTCCTACTTCCTCCGGTATTCTATTTCCGCTACTTTGTCCTAACACTCTTTTAACCTTCAAGTGTCCTCTTTTACTATTTAGAGGTCATCCTGAAGAACTATTCTCTGATGATGTATTCTTAATTCTATTTTTCTTCTATGGTCTAGATAATTTTAGAAATTATGCTACTGGTATTAGCATATTATCTGGACTATCACAAATAATTTTCCGCTCGAAAATTATTCGTATGTCGCTGCTCTATAATTTTTTTAAATTCCTGGTTGACTAATAACTTTTACTTTTTTTGTTTAATTGTAGTAACGATAGTTTACTAATTTTTCGTTACAATTTTTTTTTTATTAATTTAAAAGTTTAAATAAGTTAAAGTGTGAATTTTTATTTAAATTTAATTTTTGTGCATGATACAAAATTTTTCTGATCACGTCTTATCAATTCAATTATTACTCGCCAACTCTCTACTGCACCGGATCTTAATTAATTTCTACCTATCTTTTTTCTATATCTTTCTCCCCTGAAATAATTGATTAAACAAGTGACAATATAAATTAGCTAGATTTAAAAAAAAAAATTAAATAAAAAAAAAATTAAATATATAAATTGTAAATTACCTAGTATATTATGAATATATAGTGTAGATTGTAGAATAAAAAAAAAATATAAAAATTGATATTGTCTATAGATACAATTAATTTTCTAATCGCCGTTAGATGTCACTAACCACAGGTAGTGATGAAAATTAAATTTGTTTAATTTAAATTATATTAGATTTGAATTGGAAAAAAAAATTAAATGAAAAATTGTTTTGAATAAAATAAGTAATATTTTAAATCAATAAAAATTTTTTGATAAACAAATAATTTTAATGAATTTTGAAAAATTTAAGTAATATAAATTTAAATTATGAATGAATAATTGAGACCAAAGGGTTGGTGAATTATATAGATTTTTTTTATTATGAAGAAAGTAGTAAATTAATGTAATAACATTTTGAATTAAAAAAACAATAGTAGAATATTTTATTGAAATAAATAAATTATATATATTTGAGTATATTATAACGAAATATGGTTGTAATTTTTTTTAATATTATGAAAATATATTTAGATCTGATTAGCTTAACTATGAGAGGTTGCTAAGAATTTAGGTTGGTGGTGATGATGATTTAGTTGGAAGTGTAGAATGAATAGGTTGCCATAACAGCTGGCACAGATCTTTGTGATAGTTGCATGCAAATATAATAGTGAGAATTCGGCATGAATTTTTTGTTGGAAACAGAAGTGATGTAAATACCCACCCCACCGACGAGCTAAGCCCTTGCAAGCATGCCGACTTCACGATATCCTGGTTTCCGCTACATAGTTTATAATTATTTGTTGAAGTAAACAAGGCCGCAAAAGAAATATGTTCAATTGCAAAAAAGAAATTATGTAGAGAATAACACCCCTTAAATTGTTTTAATCTAAAGTTTCTGTTAGTATCATTAAATACATGTAATATGATTTAAGCCTATTCTTATGAACTACTATCTTCTTTTTATCTTTTTTTTATTTCACAATTTACACCTTCACTGCCTACTACTTCATATGGACCTACATATATCGGATCTAACTTCTTTCTATTCTCATTTCTTAATAAAACTAAGCTTCCTATTTCGTAAGTACTATCTTTTACTTTATTTTCTCTATCAAATCTAATTTTTCTCTCTAGTTTCTTTTTTCCTAAAATTTCCCTAGCATCTCTATGTGCTATCTGCAATTTGTTTTTAAGTCTGTGTTATAATCTTCATAATTATATACTGGTTGTATGTCTTTTGTTAGATTAGATGAAATTACCATTTACACTGCTTTCCGTATACTAGTTCGTATGGTGTGTACTCTATCTCAGAATGTACTGATGTATTGTATTGTAACAAAAATGTACTGATGTATTGTAACAAAAAGTGTAGTATGGTAACCATTCATTCTAATCCGAATTTTCTACTACATACTATCTAACATAAGCTCCTAATACTTTATGCGCATTTTCTAATGCTCCTATACTCTCGTGGTGATATGCTGTTGAAAATATTTGTTCTATTTTTAGCATTTTACACGCGTCCTTAAAACATTGCTCATACGTATTCCTTTTGCTACGGTATTTGCTTCCTTGTTTTTAAGTGGTATATTTTCTAAAAATTTAGTAAGTTCATCCTGTATGGTTAGAATGTATTTATAACCATCTTCTGTTTCGTCTAATGGTCCTACATACATTTTTTCGAAACGTGTCTCACTTGTTGATGTTATAGTCATTTGTTGTTTCCTGACATTCATGTTTATTTTTGTGACATATCTCACAATCCTGTCCAATAATATTTATTTTTGATGTTCTTGATCATACAATTTATTCCAGCGTGTCCACTTGTCGGTAATATGTGGAAATCATTATGTTTAATCTCTCATTATGTTTATCTTTAATTTCATTTCCTTAAATATCTCCTTTAATTTTTTCTTCATATTATTTACATTATTCTGTCGACGGCCGTCTGATAATTTTAATAATTCTGCTATAGTTATATAAATTTCTTTAATCTGTAATGGACCAGTGATTTTCTGCACATCCCTCTCCAACAATCTGCCGAATGTTGTAGTTTGGTCAAAAGTGCTATCTTTTGGTTTAACCATTAACAAACAATTTTTATTTTTAATATATGCCAAAATTTTATTTGGACCTAAAATGATGTCTCCTTTCCATTTTTCTAATTCATCTTCTAAGCTATCTACTATTTTTCACTCAACGAGTTTTAATCCTGCTGGTGGTGGTTTTAATAATTCCTATATAATTTCGTTAGTTGGTTTTTGTGATATTTGTCACCATTTGACTTTTGGTTTTTGATCTTGTAGTTAACGCTATAAGTAAAATTTTGAGATCATCTGATGTTATTTTTATTCTACTTAATGCATCTGCTCTGCAATTCTCTTTTCGTGGTGAATATTCTATATAGAAATTATATTCATCTAGTAGTAATCGAAATTTAGTCAGTCTTGATGATGGTTCTTTCAATGAAAATAAATATACTAATGGTCTGTCAGTATTTTAAATCGTCTTCCAAAAAGATATGGTCTATAATGTTTTATACTGCACACTATAGCCAATAATTCTTTTTCTATCGTACTGTAATTTTTTTCTGCATCATTTAGAGTTTTTCTAGCGTATGCTAGTCATCGTTATTTGAAAGTACTGCTCCTAGAGCGAAACCTGATGCGTCCGTTCTTAATATAAATTCTTCTTCAAAATTTGGGAATTGTAAAACTTTTGGACTTATTAAAAATTTTTAATAGTTTCAAAAGGTTCTATACAGTCTTTTGTAAAATTAAATGTAACGTCTTTATTCATTAATTTATTTAGTAGTATTATTATTGAAGCGAAATTTGGTATGAATTTTCTATAATAATTGGCAAAACCTACAAATCTTCTGACTTCATCAGCATTTGTAGGTTACGGAAAATCCTTAATTGCGTTTAATTTTGATGGATCAGGCAAGATGCCATTCTCCGAAATAATACGTCCTAAATATAAAACTTCTTTCCTTAGAAAACTACATTTTCCAGGATGTATCTTTAAATTTACTTCTCCAAGTCTTTGAAAAACGTCAATTTAATTTTTGTTATGAGTTTCTAAACTGTTTCCGAAAATTATTAAGTTATCAAGATATACAAAACATCTTGAGTATGTCAATCCTGACATTGCTACCGACATCATACGCGAAAATGCGCTAGGTGATATTTTCAGTCCCATTGGTAATCTTGTTAATTGGAAATGTCCGTTTTCTGTTGAGAATGCAGTACATGGTCTACTGTCTTTATCTAATTAGTCAAGTAATATCCTTGACTAAGATCGATGCATGAAAAATATTTTGCTCCTACTACCATATCGTAAATATCTGTAATGTTTGGTAGTGGAAATGCTTCATCCTCTATGTTGTCATTTACTTTGCGATAATCTATAACCATTCTAAATTTTTGCAATCCTGTGACAATATCCTTCTTTTTTGGTTGAATTAGTACTGGAGAATTCCATGCTGACACTGATGGTTCTGCTATTTTGCTATCTAGCATTTTTTGTACTTCATCTTGAATGTCCTTTTTCTGTGAATGTGGTATTCTATATGGTTTTACATACGTTGGTGCTATTCCATCCTTTATTTTATACTCTGGGGTACCTATATTTGTTATTCGTCTCCGTCTAAATGAAAAATGTCATTGAACTTTGTGCATATATTTTCTACACAAGTTTTTTCCAAATTATTTAATGTGTCATAATTTAGTTCTTTAAATAATTTCTCAACCCGCTTTGTTAATGTTTGTTTTGACAATTCGAATTCGTTTTTAAATTTTGTGTCTATCAAATAAGTTGATTCACATCGTGGTGCTAGTGTTATAATGTGTAAGTTGTTGTTATTTAAAGTTGGTAATGTTTCTGTTTTGTCATTTACTGTTAATTCTAGAATAAATTTTTCTATATTATATTTAGCTTGAAATTCTTTAAGGATGTTTGCTCCTAAAATACCATCTACTGGTACTAGGAAATTATTTGATACTACATGAAAATCATAGTCAATGTTAACTGAGTTTAAATTTAATTGGCTAATACAATTAATGTCTCTAAATGTCCAGCAATTCCTTGAATTGTAGTTATGTTATTTCTGTCTAGTGTGTTTAATCCTACAATTTGTTTTTTAATTGTGCATATTGATGCTCCTCTGTCTATCAAAAATGTTATGTTTATATTTTTATTTGTTTCTATTTTTACGTATAGTAAAAATGCCTACTGTACAAATAATGTGTTTAATGTCAATTAATTTGTCATTGATGTCGCCCAATTTGTCTCTTCCCTCACCGACAGGTTGGCCTCCCCCTCGGTGGGTTGGTCGTTTCCCTTTCCGTTGTCGCTAAAATTCTTCGATCCGGCGCCATTGTTTGTTGTTCTGTTATTATTGTTGTTGTGAGTATGCGTGCAATTACCACAAATTGATCTTGTATTATTATCTCTTGTGTTGTTGAAATTTCTGTTTTGATTATTAAAATTTCTATTAAAGTTTCTATTATTATTATTGTTGCTGTTTTTATTGTTATTATGTGTGTATGTATTTGGATAGGTACTTATGTTAATATTTGTATTGTTGTTATAATTACTTGGTCTTCTAAAGTTATTGTTTCTATTTTGGTTGTTTTGATTATAATTCGGTCTATAATTTCTAGTATTATTATTATTATTATTATTATCATTAATATTGTTATTATTATTGTTGTTATTGTATCTGTTATTTGCGGTATATCTGTTGTTGGCGTATCTTACTACCTCGGTTCCTGGATCTAATTCTAATAAGTGTCGACTTGCTGCCTTAAAATCTGTATGACGAGCACTGTCTAAGATAATTTTGAATCTGTCATTCACTCCTTTTTTAAGGAATGCCAATCCTCTACGATTGTTAGCAGCTGTAAGTGCTGTACGATCAGATTCACTTTGTGCGCTGACTTCTGATTCAGTCATGCGTGATATCAGATTTTGTATGTCATTTATATATTCCCTCATCGATCGATTTCCTTGTCTATTAATGTTCAATCGTGTTTGGATAATTTCTATGGAGTCCTTGCATCCACATTTAGTTTTTATTAGTTTTTTTAGCTTATTAAAATTTGTTGTTGTTGTTGTACCCAGCTCTGTCAAAGCTTTCCCTGTATTTTGCATTTGAGCAAAAATTTTATTAATATCGGTTTGTCCCCTGGTTTTAGAATATCATCATAGAATTCAATTCAATTTAAAAAATCTCTAATTTTCTCATCACGAGTCTCCTCCTTTTCTATTAATAAAACAGGTAGCATTTGGACTGTATTAAAGTCAAATGCTGTCATTTCTTCACTTGTTATTAGTGCTGTTGTTATTCCTGAATTTGTGTTTGTCTCAGTGTTGATTTCCTTATTACGAATAGTATGAAATACTATGAAGTCTGGTGATGGGTTGGATGGTCAAAAAAAAAAGTTCGCTCAAAATTTTTTTCTAGGCGTTTCCGAGGTCGGGGAGTCCGAAAATGCAAAAAAAAAAAGTGTCCGGGGGACGCGTACGCTTTTTATGTGCGCAGCAACATCTCCTAGAACCGCTTGAAATGAAATTTGGCACACAGGCTCTAACATACCTCGCGCAGGTGCCGGTACAAGATGAGATCGATCCTTTCAGTGGGACCATGTTAGATTTCCCCATTTATGTGGCAACCTACGTGTTTTTGTTCTACGGGAAAATGTAAAAAAAAATTTCATGTCTCAGATTTGGATGAAATTTAAAACATAGGTTGGTATCATGATTGTCCACAAGCCTACCAAGATACAGGTCTGTAACTTCAGGGGGTCCCTGGTAAAATTTCCGATTAAAATTTCATATACTCTAGAGCATATAGTAATTTTTATCTAATTAGCATAAATTTTGGTACATATGATAGTTTCCGTATGTACTTGGTGTCTGTAAAATTTGAAGTCAATACTTCAGTGGGTCCATGTAAAAATCCGTAATTACTTTTCATAAGTTCAACTATCTATATCTACAGTACCTTTCACGCAATTTCAATGATATTGAACACACAGTTTCATTTAGTTATCTATTTGATACTCCACAAATTTGTAGTTGGTAGGTACAGTACGTTCATGGGAAACTAATATATGAGCAGCTTAGTTTCCGAAGAATATTTTCTTTATGCTCTACAGCTTGTAATTATTATCCGATTTCAATGAAATTTGGTACACAGGTTGAGTTCATGATTCTACATTGGTTGACCAAATTACAGGTTAGTAGGATTAGGGGGTCCATGTTAAATTTCCGATTTAATTTTTAATTTTTTTTTTTCATATGTTCTACAGCATATAGTAATTGTTAACCGATTTCAAAGATATTTTATATATAGGCTAATTTTGGGATCTAGTTGGCTCTCCTGAAATTTGGAGACCTTCAGGGGGTTCCTAGAAAACAGTTTTAGTTTCCGAATTTTATATAATTACGTGTTTTATAGCATGTAATTATTATCTGATTTTAATGAAATTTGGCACAAAGGTAGACCTTCTGATTATGCATTTTTTGGCCATGTTAGAAGTTAATACCTTCAGGGGGTCCATGCTAAAATTTCCGATTAATATTTCATATGTTCTAGAACATATGGTAAATGTTATTCAATTTCAATGAAATTTTGTACACATGTTGGATTCGTGATTACGCATGTGTAGACCAAGGTAGAAGTTAGTAGCCTTAGGGGGTCCATGCTAAAATTTCCGATTAATATTTCATATGTTCTAGAACATATGGTAAATATTATTCAATTTCAATGAAATTTTGTACATAGGTTGGATTCGTGATTATGCATGTGTAGACTAAGGTAGAAGTTAGTAGCCTTAGGGGGTCCATGCTAAAATTTCCGATTAATATTTCATATGTTCTAGAACATATGGTAAATATTATTCAATTTCAATGAAATTTTGTACATAGGTTGGATTCGTGATTATGCATGTGTAGACTAAGGTAGAAGTTAGTAGCCTGAGGGGGTCCATGCTAAAATTTCCGATTAATATTTCATATGTTCTAGAACATATGGTAAATATTATTCAATTTCAATGAAATTTTGTACACAGGTTGGATTCGTGATTACGCATGTGTAGACTAAGGTAGAAGTTAGTAGCCTGAGGGGGTCCATGCTTAAATTTCCGATTAATATTTCATATGTTCTAGAACATATGGTAAATATTATTCAATTTCAATGAAATTTTGTACACAGGTTGGATTCGTGATTACGCATGTGTAGACTAAGGTAGAAGTTAGTAGCCTGAGGGGGTCCATGCTTAAATTTCCGATTAATATTTCATATGTTCTAGAACATATGGTAAATATTATTCAATTTCAATGAAATTTTGTACATAGGTTGGATTCGTGATTATGCATGTGTAGACTAAGGTAGAAGTTAGTAGCCTGAGGGGGTCCATGCTAAAATTTCCGATTAATATTTCATATGTTCTAGAACATATGGTAAATATTATTCAATTTCAATGAAATTTTGTACACAGGTTGGATTCGTGATTACGCATGTGTAGACTAAGGTAGAAGTTAGTAGCCTGAGGGGGTCCATGCTTAAATTTCCGATTAATATTTCATATGTTCTAGAACATATGGTAAATATTATTCAATTTCAATGAAATTTTGTACACAGGTTGGATTCGTGATTACGCATGTGTAGACTAAGGTAGAAGTTAGTAGCCTGAGGGGGTCCATGCTTAAATTTCCGATTAATATTTCATATGTTCTAGAACATATGGTAAATATTATTCAATTTCAATGAAATTTTGTACACAGGTTGGATTCGTGATTACGCATGTGTAGACTAAGGTAGAAGTTAGTAGCCTGAGGGGGTCCATGCTAAAATTTCCGATTAATATTTCATATGTTCTAGAACATATGGTAAATATTATTCAATTTCAATGAAATTTTGTACACAGGTTGGATTCGTGATTACGCATATTTATACTTACTATAGTTATTTTAATAATATTATTTATTATTAAACAAATAAAAATATAAAATTAAATCAATAAATAATAAAGATGAGCAATTTTTGAAGAAACCACTGTTTGTTACAAAGATAATGTTAATTACAAAAAACTTTTGGACATAAATCGCTGTTAAACAACATACTATGAGTTATCTGCTCCCCCTAGTTAGCAGCTTTTTTTTTATTTGTTCTGTTTTTTTCTCCGAACTTCAGTTTACATTGAAGCTGACCTCCTTAAATTCCGTTTCTGTGTTATCTTTCTGTTTTGTTTTTTCTTCTCAATTTTCGCTTGTATATGTGTTGAACTCTTCGTTGTCTTCCTCTTCCCTTATACTTTTATTTAAGTATTCCGCTGATTTTCCCTTTAGTATCTTCTTTACAGGGTAATAACTTTTTTCAAATTTGTCTTTATATGCTAATGCTAAATTCTTATTTTCGCTATATAAGATTTTCCAATTTGTTGTAAAAACTTCTTTTATTTGGTCTACACACCCTAGCTTTCCTACTAAATATCCCGACGTATAAGTCCTATTTGGCGTTTTCTTAAAATTCTTTAGAATATCTTCTAATTTTCTGAGTTCTTCATCTATTTTTTACCTAACATAATCTGTCGTTCAATCATATTTTTATCTATCTAATGTTATATAATTCATAATTTTAAAATAGTAATAATCTACTTCTAGATGTCCTTCGAAAATTTCAATAAGTATATCATCTGTAAGAAAAATATAAAATAAAGCCGATTTTTAGGTGTTTTGAACAAAAATTATTTAAAATTTCAATAAGTATATCTGTATATAAAATATAAAATAAAGCCGAATTTTAAGTGTTTTGAAAAAGAAAATTATTTTTATTATTTATTCATATCGAATAGAAATTTTTTTAAATAGTATACAAAAATAATTTTAGATAGTATACATTTTATTTATATTTTTATTTTATTAACATTTTATTTATATTCAGTAAAATTTTATTTATATTTTCCTTATATAAAATTTTCATATTTTAATGGATATATTTATTTATTTAGAACCAAATTTACTTTAAACAAAAAATCTTATATTCCTATGTATTGCTTAACTGTATGTATGTATATAATATTAAAAAAAAATCTTTTGTATATCTTAATTTCTATTTAAATTTTTAAATATTGACAACGGCTACTTGACGTTTTATTTTAACTTTCAAATATCTTTTTGCTTTGTGCCATGCGTAATAAGTGGCTACAACCAAAGTTAAAATAATTAATATTAATTCAATATCTGTGTATACATATACGGCTTTCCGTATATGCTGTGCTGGTGGTCGTTGTGCCAGCGTTATTATTAATAAAAATTTCCTCTTCTTTAGATGCTGATTGACCTATTTATAATTTTATTTTTTATTACTTTTTTTTCTTTAGAATGTCTTTATATTGTTTTTTTTTTTTTTTTTTTGAATTAGGGTTATTAGCACTACAAAAATGTGCAACAAATATGTGTTATTTTAGGTTATTGCAACATGAAATATGATATAATATATATATTTTTATTGTTTTGTTTTTGTTTGCTTATTCTTCATCGCCATATGATTGAAAACATACAATCCCTATCTTCATAATAATAATTAAAAGGTTTTCTGTTACTATGAATATGTCGAAATAGGTTGTATCATCATAATGCGCAGTGGCCTGTGGGGCAATGATGTTAATAAACAAACAATTGTAAGCAGAAAAAAAACTTTGTTGGCCCTTTTTTTTTAAAAAAAAAAATAATGTATAGTGAGGTATATATATATAATATAATTTTATTTAAAAATAATTTTTGTTAAAAAAATTTTGAATTTTGTAATTTTTTTTTATTTTATATATAGCATTTTCAGGTCAATTAGGATTTAGGTGTCGGGTGGACGACTAACCGCCCAAGTCACTGCAGCATAATGGCTTATTGTGACGCCCCTTTCAATTTGTATCACGTCTGTGTCAGTCCTCTACTGCATAAAAAGCTGTACAGCTGATTGAGTGATAATGTTTGTGTTTCTGATGGAGATATCACATACCCGCCAAGGTACCTTATGCGTTTTGACATTAAGGCATCACACTGGCAGATTATGTGTTCTGCAGTTTCCTCCTCAAATTCACAGAATCTGCACACACTGGAATCTGATATCCCTAGTGCGTTCATATGTCTTCTCAAACTACAGTGGCCTGTTAGGAATCCTACTATAGTTTTGGTTCTTATTCTGCTACCTGCAAGCAGTTCTTTCGTTTTATTTTTTGAAGGGCCTGAAATGAATAGTTTTGCTTGCCGCATACTTTCACTTCTACGCCATTATTCTTATTGGGAGCGGGAGATTTCGTTTTTCAGTAGCTATTTAAAATGGCATTTGGAGACACCGCAAATTGGCTCTGGTCCTATAAATGCGGTGCTAGCCCCCCTCTTCGCAAGAACGTCAGCTTCCTCATTTCCCTCGATGCCTACATGAGCTGGTACCCATGACAGTGTTACTCTATAGTTGTAGCTGAGAGTAATCAAATTTTTGAAGACATTCCCATACCAGTTCAGAGCGAATCTGACATGAGTTTAGGGCTTTTAACGCCGCTTGACTGTCCGAGTATATGTTAATTGTTTTATTAACATATTTTCTTTGCAAGTTCTCTTTTATACAGAGAATCAGAGCGAATATTTCTGCCTGGAATACCGTTGCTAGTGATCCCATGCTTCTACACATCTTGCATCTGGGTTTTTTTGCCACATACTCCAGATCCCACACCATGTTCAGTTTTAGAACCATCAGTAAACCATTCTATTTCTGCTTCCTCCGGAGTTCCAGTTTCCCAGCTTTCTCTCTCCGGGATTTTGATGGTAAATGGTTTATTGAAGCTATATTTTGCAATGCAGTCATCTTTGGGCATGTCTAGGTAAGTTGCATTTACCGTTGCTTCCACAATTGCAGGATGACTCCCTAAATACTGGGACTCGCAGCTACTTGAGCCTGCCATCCTCAGTGCCCCTAGCCTGGCTTCCGCTTTAAAAACCTTGTGAAGTGGGGCCAAGTTTAACATTACCTCCATCGCTGATGTTGGGATTGTCTTCATAGCACCAGTAATGCCCAGACAAGCTACTCTTTGTAGCTTCGTTAGTTTTTTCCAAACACTAGTTTGAGAAGTCTTCCTCCACCAAACCACTGCTGCATATGTCATTGTCGGACGTACTATCGTGAGATACATCCAATTTTCTATCTTTGGGCATAGTCCCCAGGTCTTCCCACAGACTCTTCTACATGTCCACAATGATAGCTGTGCTTTTTTAATAGCCTTTTCTAACTGTGAATTCCAGTTGAGCTTTTTAATCAGGATTATTCCCAGAAATTTCGCCTCATTAGAGAAGTTGATCGTCTCACCGTAGAGGGTAGGACGTTTTAGTGTATCCATTTTCCGTTTGTGTGTGAATGGTACAATTGTTGTTTTTGTGGGATTTACGAGCAGACCTTCATCCTCACATCATTTCTGTACTATTTTACAAGAGCTCTGTAGTAGGTCCCATAGTACACTTGCATACTTTTTTCTTATGACAATCGCCAGATCGTCCGCGTAGCTTTGGCAGTCAATCCCGGCGTTATGTAGTTTCACCAAAGTTTGTCAACCACCAAAGAACCCAAAAAGGGTGACATTACACCTCCTTGTGGACATCCCTTTGTTGTCATTGCAGTGATCTTTTCGCTACCATTTCTAACTTCCTGGTTGCTAGCATTGTTTTTGTTCATCTGTAGATTGAGTATTCCTTTGTTTCGCATGGCATCTATAACTGACCTATGCGATGTATTATTGAAGGCACCTTCAATGTCCATAAAAGCGACCACCGCTATGTCTTTCTGGCTCAATGAGTTTTCAATTTTGCCCGTTAGTTTTCAATTTTGCCATCTCTGTGGATTTTCCGGCTTGGTAAGCGTATTGATGTGCATGTAGAAGGCATGTTGTTAGTGCCGTGTCTCTTATAAACCTCTCTAGCACCTTTTCCATCGTCTTTAGTATGAATGATGATAGACTGATGGGTCTTAGTGATTTTGGATCATCTATGTTTTTACATGCTTTTGGTATGAACACGACTTTAACATCCGTCCAAGAGCTTAGTATGTGTCTTAATGCTAAACTGGCTCTAAATATCCTAGTTAGTATGGGGGTTATCCATTCTTCTCCTTGTTGTAGAAGTGCTGGAAATATTCCATCCGGGCCTGGTTATTTAAAGGGTTTAAAGGATTCTATGGCCCACTTTACGCGAGCCCTACTTACAATTGTTGTAGCTTCCTTCCATACCTCTTTTGATGGTCCATCACCCCTCCGGTCTGGATCATAGTTATGATTTACGTCATGTGATCCAGGAAAGTGTGCTTGGAGTAATAGCCTAAGCGTTTCTTCCTTGGATTCCGTATATCTACCATCGGGTTTTTTAAGAAACCTTATATCTCTAGGAGGTCTATTGGAGAGCACCTTATGTAACCTTGCTGCTACCGGCAGTTCAGATATACCCTCGCAAAAAGATTTGAACGATGCCCTCTTTGCCTTCCTGATTTCACGGTTGTATTCCGTCAGAGTATTTCTTCCAGTCTAAGGTTGATTTGTTCTTTGCTCTATTGAATAATCTTCTAACTTCTCGGCGTAGATCCGAGAGATGATCATTCCACCATTGCACCTGTCTATTGCTGCTCTTGATATAAGTAGATAAGCTATAGGAGTTCGAGCGCAATTTTACGTGTATTTTTAAAGGGGGTCTAAAATTACTTTTTTAGGGTTTCCGTTTTCCGTAAAAGCTTTAAATGATCTTTGATATCTATCATCTTATGCACACACACATGAGTACAAAAAGCTCTCTCTACAGTCTTCCTCACATAAAGATGCACAATCTAAACCACATATTATAATAAAAGTGTATTAATACTTTACATCTTCCAATTCATGTTCCCTTTCAGTCATAATGGAAAATATATGTGTCATTTATCTAGTGTTTAAAAGCTATTCATAATTTTTGCAGACCCAAAGGGTTAAAATTAAATTAACATAATGTAGTATTTCGGTTTGTAAATGCTTTGTTATAACACATTAAAGCTCTTAATACACACATAAAAAACTTTCCTCACAAAGAATCTCCTTCTATCATTTATATTTTACATAATTATTATTATCCAAAGAGAAGGGGGTCATATATTTCTTTTTATTTATATGGGTAACAATAATATGATAATATATAAATTATATAAATAACACAAGATCTTTGATATTACCACCTTACATACACATAGGTAAGAAAAAATTATATGTATTATATTAAACACACACAAATGAAAAAAAACCAATAAAATAATACGTTAAGCTGATGCATCTAACGAAATTTACCATAATGCATAATCTTTAAACCTGTATGTAATATACATATAATTCAATTATCCACTTTGTTTGACTTTGCTGTAATATTATCATCATGATACATAATTGTAAAAATATGAAGCGATATATTAATCAATAAGTAATATATAGTTTTGTTTTGCATGAAAAAAGGTATTCAGGTGGAGAGGGTCAGAGTTTCATATTTATATTATTTTTTTACCGACAACTCTTAAAACATGATAAAACTTGTTCATTTTTGCATATAGAAACGTGTTAGCTACATTAAAGCTTTACAATTTAAAAAAAACCATCATCTTCTTTCATCATTTACTTTACACAAAATTTATTATAAGGCGATGTTAACTGCATACATATACACGCACACATATTGATAATTCAATTTTATTAATAGTGAAGCTCATATTCTAAGAGAAAATTATGCATTTTATACAATGATTGAAGCTTTTTAATTTAGCGTTATCGACCTGTACAAAGTAAATAAACATTTATTTTGAAAAAATATACCTTGAACTTTATTTTAATGTGAATATAAAGGTAAAACGTAAAGAAAAAATCATTTTTTCATTCATCTGACAAAAAGGGGTCAATATGCCATTAATTATCTGCAATTCAACCGTTTGTTCTTATAGTGTATGCAAAGAAAAATTGAAATATAAAGTGATATAATAATTTAATCAGCAAGTAAATTTGTGAGTCAGAATTTAAATCTATGTATGATAATATTTTTTATGTGTTGTTTCTTCTTAAACATTTTTTCAGTATGAAAATAAAATAAAATATAGTTTTACTTTCAATGAAAAACAAAGATACTTTGTAAAATGGATATTAATTGAAAGTATATTGTATTGAATTGTTTTAAATATATTTAATACCTTAGTAATTTTATAAAATTTTAATATTTATGAAAGATATAGCTATTATGTGAAATTATTTTATGGATGGAAAATTGTTATATTAACAAACGAAAATATTTATATGTTATAATAACTAATTAATTATAAAATATACGTAATAATTATTTATATTTATGTAATAAACAAATTGACAAAAAAAAAGATTTTAAATTTTAATTGTTATTTAGCACTCATATTTATTTATTTTAACACTTTAATTAAAGATTATTAATAATAACTCAAATTATTTTGGTATATAAATTACTCCAATTTTAATATTTCATAATGTTTACAAATCATGCTATATTATAACAAGGAAAAGCATTACATATTATTTAAATTTATTTAATTTTCTTGTATTCTATAATACTAATACACTATAAAAAAATAAAAAAAGATGTCTAAAAGAATTTAATAATAAAATACATACTGAAAAATCAAGAGTTTCTTTACGTTTTACTTAAACTAATTCACCTTGAAATAAAGTAACAAGTTATATTTTTTTCAAAAATTAATATTTATTTTATTTTCTGCAGGTCGATGACGTTAAAGAAAACAAGAAATACTAACATTAACTTAATTTTGTAATTAGTAATCAACGTTTCACATTTTGATCTTTAAATGTACTTTGCAAAATGTAGGCAAAACTCCCTAAGAATAAAAAAATATGAATCAGTTTATCAAAATCACAAAAATATGTTTCCTTTAAAATTAAATAATAAAATTAAATATGAATATGATACAAATTGCATCTTGTGTTAAAAAGGTTAGTAAGAAATGTAATCAAAATCAATTTAATTTTAAAAATACTCAATAATAATAACTAATGCAATTATCACGTTAAATATTTATTGACCCATAAAAATTACACGTTTATTTTCTTATTTCAATTAATATTATATGCATTGTTGCTAAGTAATAAATTGTATTCTAAAATTAGACTAAATATGATTTAAAAAAATTATGTATAATTATACAGATAATTTTTCTATTTCCATAATTAAATTATTATATATACATATATAGGTAATAAAAAGTTGATTTTACAAAATTGTATTGTTTTTGTACTTAAAGTATTAGGTATATGTATGATAATGTTACAAAGGAATAAAAAATATTGTTAAATTAGATTAAACATTACATTATTTTTAAAAACTGCAAAAATTTTAAAGTGAAAATTAAAAATTAATTAGTAAAATTAGTAAAACATACAATTAAAAATGTGTTGTTTGTTAAAGTTTTAAAATCAAAATACCATTAAATAAAAATCAAAAAATAATAATTAATAAAAAATTACGATTAAAAAGTGCTATTTTGAAAAATAATCAAAAAGTTTTTACAGTTTTATTTAAAAAGGTTTTTTTTTTGCAAAAATATTAAAAATGACTTTTACAATGATGTTTTTGGAGGTGTTACAACCCTATTAATTATAGAATCTGATTAGAAATTAACATATAATTTTGATTTTGGGAATAGTTCATTAGTATTAAGTTTTCATTAGTATTAAGTGAATAAGTTTCGCGTTGTTGCTAGTTATCTTTTATATATATATATATATATATATATATTGATATATATATATATATATATATATATATATATATATATATATATATATATAATATGATCTGTTGAGGGGGAATTTAATATGAAAATGAAACTAGAATCTTGTACTGCTGAAAGAAATTAAAGAAAAACAACAAAGTTATAAATATATTTTTTTTTATTTAAAACTTGCTAAAAATATACAAAATATTTCTCATTACTAAAATTTCTTTCATACAACTAATGATTGTTTAATATAAAATTGATAGTTTTTATTAAAATTAAAATTAATTACCATTTACAAAATCCATTAACTTATATCTTATAATATTAGCTTTTAATTCAGATTCATTATACTATACTGATCCTCATGGTAAAGTTCTATATTTAAAAATATATTTTTATGTGATAATGAACAGGATTCTGCCAGATATAAAAATATTTTAAGTAATAGTTATAGGAAAACTTTATTATTGTTTTTAACTATAACCAATGTAATTAATTAGAAATTTTTTATATTAAATCTGATTTATTTATCCATGAATTATGAGATGATGGGAACCCAAGCCATTTAACAAAAACTTTCCTAGCTTTAGTTTTTAAAATTTTTTCCACTAAATACACATCCTCATATTTAGTCTTTTTTAATTCTTCATCATAGAAACCGCCTTCAATGGGTTGACCTTGATAATCCTCCAATAAATATGTTACAGGATCAGTAATTTGGATTTTTCTTATTTTAAATATTTCGGTTGTCCAATTGGGTCTGTAGCCTTTCTCAAAAACATGTTTAAATTTACTTATACGCACTGAATCACCAATTTTATATTTTGCCGGTGCAGCAATTTTAATATGATTATATGCTGTTGAGAGCAATTCCTTAGAATTCGTTTTATTAATTTCCGATGGACGTTTCCGAATTGTCGAATAAATCGTATTATTGTAATCATTTACGAGCTTCTGAATTATATTAAGCCATTTATATTCACCATTTAAACTGAACTCCTTCCACATTTTTTCTTTTAAAGTTCGATTGAAACGTTCAACAATTGAAGCTTTCAATGAACTAAATGTTGAATAGTGGTTAATATTGTATTCATACATTAAATTTGTAAAAAAATTATTGAAAAATTCTTTACCATCATCGGTTTGTAAATTTTTTGGATGCCTTTTAGATTTGATAAATATAGTTTGCATTGCTATGGTAACATTTTCAGCGGTTTTATTTTTAATTGGAATTGCCCAAGAATATTTTGAGAAAGTATCAATAACAGTTAGCAGAAATCGAAATCCATTATTTTGTTTTGCATAAGCACCCATTTCCACTAAGTCAGCTTGCCAAAGATCATCAAGCCCTTTAATTATAACTCGTCGCCGCTTAAAATTTCTACGTGCTGCTTTGTGAAGCTCTTCAACAACCTGCCTCTTACTCATATTTAAAAATTATGAAATAAATAATTTCGTGTTTAGTATTTATATATATTTTTATTATCATTTAATTTGAATTGTCTTGGATTGCTTTACAATTACTTAATATCTAAATCAAAATATCTTTTGAAAATATTTTGCGTAATAGTTATTTATTAATATTTATTTTTTATTTATTTATTTACTTTCTTATTTATTTATTTATTTGTTTTTATATTTGATTTTTTATATTTACATTATTTTATTTATTTATTTATTTTATTTATATATCTATTTCTTTAATTATTTATTTATATTTGTTTATTTATTTATTTACTTTTTTATTTATTTATTTATTTATTATATTTATTTGTTTTACATGAAGCAGGTTTAATCCAAATGGAATATAATGAAATAACATGAATATTTTCTAATCAACATCTGTGTATTTTAACGCAATGTTTATGATCGGTATATACGCAATAAATATGGTTAATGTTTCATTATATAGAATTCTTTTGAAAATAATATAAAAAGATAACTTATTTTACAGTAGCTCCTCAACTAACCAAGTATAAAATTAAACTACTTATGTTCAAAATATTTAAATATGATTGTAAAGAAACAGAATAATGAATAAGAAAATTAAATATTAAATATTTTGTTGCAGAAAGAAATTAAAGAAAAAACGGTTAAGTTATAATAATTAGTTTTTATTTAAAACTTGTTAAATATACAAAATCATTTCTTACTGTTAAATATAAATACATATTTTTATTCATATAATAATAATAATTATTTAATATATAAAATCAATGGTTTTTTTAATTAAAATTCAAAAATAATTATCATTTACAAAAGCTATTAACTTATAAATTTTAATTCATATCCATTATACTATAATGACCCCACGGTAAAGTTTCATAAGTATTTTTTATTAAGTATCTCTTATCATCGTGAGGACTGAGAGCAATCTTTCTTTGAGTAATACTGTTTACATTATGTTTCTGACTTTGTAATAAATTTTGAGAAACAGTTTTTTCAACATTATCATTTAGACAATCTATATAATCACTAAACGTTAATCTATTTTTAATAATATTTCTCTTTACACCCTTAGCTTTTTTTGTGTGATCTTTATCTTCTACCCGAATGGCATACATTTTAGATCTTAAACCAACAAACTCTGTCATAACGCGACCGTTATTTTCATCTTTCATGAGTCCCAGTACCTTTTTATTCACGTGGGGAATGTTCCATATATTACTAAGTGGATAATCAATGGTATCATAATAGGTGTGACAATCACGTTTAATAGTTTTGTAGATATCGGAAGAGGTTATTTCATATATTAAAGAGTCAGTGTCAGTATAACAAACACAGCAATTTGAGGCATATTGGGGAAGCATATAATTATAGTGAAACTCATAAATTTTTGTTTTAGCTAAATCCAGAATGCACATACCCACATAAATTGGTTTATTAAAGAAAATTTCAGTTTTGTTGAGTTCTATGGCGACTTAGTTTTCATTAAAAATAGTTGAGGCTTTAAATTCTGGTTTAGAAATAAGAGCCTCAGCACCATATCTACCAGACCATTTTGTTACCAATTTTACAATGCTATGTTTCCGAACATTTTCCATTGTTTTACCAAATATTGCATTTATCATTAATTTAAACAAATTTTTCTCAAAATCATTTTTTGCCGACGTCCGAAGTTTTATATTTAAATCAATATAGTCTTTAAGCCACGGCGATTGCTTAAACTAGAGAATTCTATGAATTTTAGTTACATTAAAGCCATTCTTGATAGCTTGTTTTAAATTACGGTAATGAATAATATATTTTGTTTTATTATATAGAGTAGCCATAAGCTTTTTTTGTTTAGAAATAGGAGCACTACAATGTTCTGGGCAAAACGGAAGATCTTTATGCAGATCATGAAGTTGTGTTGGATATTCTATATCAACTTCTAAAATATATCCAATAGGTGAATCATCTCTTCCGTTTAAAACATTAAAGTTTTTCAAATCCTCTACCCACTTGAAACACCCGTACGGCATATATTGCGACATTGCCCAGCCATATTGATTATTAATATCATTGTACATTAAAAATTTTGATGGTTGTGAAGGATCATTATCTGGCATGTACTCATTATTAGCTTTGGAATAGCGTTTTGAGCATTGACTAAGACCTCCTCGAATTCCTAGTTCAACGAACATAAGCATATCAATATCCGTTAATAACTCTAGCTTTATATTTGTATGCTTAAACATTGCATCCCATGTATAACCTAGAAGTGTAATATAATGCGCGGGATCTAGTCCATATGTTTGGTGACAACTAGGACGAAATTGCTCAAAAACGTCTGCAAGAAGTAAAACGTCTGTCTTTAGATATAAATCTGAATATTCACCTAAATTTTGCATATGAAATTTTCTCCAAACTTTATGAGCATGTGAATAATCGTCTTCAGTTAGGTGTGTATCGTTTAATTTATTATAAAATTTATCGATCGATGGTAAAGAATTTTCTGAAAATTTGCTTATTGTATCGAAGTAATCATAAGGATATACACCCTTTCGAGTTAGCAAATTAAATTGGTAATCAGATAAATTTTGAAATTCTGATTTTAGATTTGGAAACGAAATCAGAAAAGATGATAAAGTATCAAGACTGCTACTCATAAAACGATATGAGTCAATAAACCTGAATTTAATAAGGTTCCCATTCCCATCTAAATGTTTAGTAAATGATATATATCTTTCTTTATTGATTGGTAATAATGAAATTCTGCCTTCTAAATCTAATGCTAAATTCTTAATAATAAAATGAGAATCATATCCACTTAAATTGTGAAATATAATTGGAACTGCATAACTATCTTGATAATAAATGTTACAAACCTCATGTGCCGGGCCTCGGTACTTGCCAGTTAGGTGGCAGTGATCACGTACCTTTTTATCATTTTCATGAACTGGTTTTTCACATATATGACAGAGTTTTGCAGTACTAAACTGCAAATTTTGGGTTTGCGTCAATTTATCCATTGGTAGATCACAAAGAAAAACTGTTTCTACATCTTCAGCAAACTGTAATATTCGCGAGTAAACCACTCTATACAGTCCCCACCACGATAGCTCCTATAAAACGATAATGTGGGGTCATATGAACATTTTACATAATAATCTATATTACATGGAATATGATTTTGATACTTATTTTTATCACTTGCTGGTTATAAAAAACATTCCAAATCTGCATAAATAATAAATGGTGCTTCAACTTTATATTTATGATTCTTAAATTCTAGAATCGCCTGTTCAGCTGTTGGTAACCTGATTTTACATTTATTGAGAATTTTACAATCTTCAATATGTTTTTCCAAGCCGTTGTGTGTATAAAAGTAATGTAGACAGCGATCGCAGAAATTTTTTTGACCGTTCATCTTAGATAGTTGACTTGATAAAAGCCGGGATAAATTTTTAATCCAAACATAGTGATATCTAATAGTAGCAGCGTCAGCTTCAACATCCATTTCATCATCATTATAGTAATCATTCTGTATTAATAGGAGATTTACATGTTGATTCTGTTTTTCATTTGTCAAATATGTGGGTAAAGTTATAAATGTCATTCTGCGTCTCAAATCTCGGTATTTGTTTAATTGTCATTGGAAATTGGATGTTAGTTAAATTTAGAATATTTACATAGTTGGGGTATATTGTAATACGTTGAGGATCTTTAACAACAGGATGTATAGCTGATAATACAGCCCAGGCGAAACAAGCATCATCATTATTTTTTACATTAATACATGCCTCTTTTTTTCTAATTACTTCTGGCAGTTCAATGTATGATGATCCCAACTGTGGTGTAAATTTATTTATATTAACACCCAAATTAATAATAGCAGATAAAGCCCAACCACTATCTTTTTCCTGAAATTCTTCCAAATCTTTTAGTATAGGCTTCTTCACGTGATCCAAAAACCACTCATTAATATTTGAGTTCTTATATATAGGAATATTTTTTGTATTCATGTATTTTATTTCAAAAACCTCTTCGTTGTTTTTCATAACTTTAAACTCCCCACAAAAAACAGTGTTGACTTAAATGCACTCTTCTTTTTTGAGCATATTATTAATGCGGCGGCAGAAAAGGTTGGTGCAATCATCCAAAAAATCTTTAGGATCTGTGTGAAAAAGATTGATAATCACACCTGTGCGAATACGGTTTTTAAAAGCGGATTCAACATCTTCCCATTTGACATGGTTGCTACTGTAATTGACTCGGTTTAGATGTAGGTTATTATAACTTAACCCAATTTGAATCTTTAGATGCTTTAATTGAGTTCGACGGCTCTGCAAGACGGTTATTCCACCACATATTTGGCTTCTTTCGCTTGTCTTACTCGATACTTTTAGCATCGCACGTTAACATTTTCTTCTACTTTATTGTTATTTTTATCATTATCAACTAATATTTTAACTCTTTCAACAATTTCCTTCACTTGTTTATTCATTATATTTTATAATTATTTTAAATACTCTTAACTTTATATATTTTTATATAATATAGAATATAGTAGCTTTATATATATATGTTTTATAATTGTCACTTGATGTTTTTTTTAATTTTAGAATAAGAATTTTTATTATATATATATTTTTTAAACTTCACTTTTAACAAATATATAATAATGTGTGTGCACGAACCAATATGTAATAAAACTACATATATATTAGATTAATATATTTTTATATATATGTATTATAATTATCACTTTATTTTATATATTTTTTAGCTTTCTTATTTTACATAAAAAAAATTATTTTATATATTTCGTATGTATATTTAACTTTCGCTTTTAAAAACTATGCAACAATTTGCGTGCAAAAACAATAGTATATTATATTACATAGCATCCATGAGAATCTGCAGGAATATCTATAAATAAATATTATAATTTATTTTAATATTCATAAATTAAAAATTTAATTAAGCTCATACGCAAAATATGTAATTTGCAACCAAGTTAAAGCTTAATTCTCATAAATGCAAATGAAGGTATCATAAAATCATAATTGTTTCAAAATATTTTTGGTAAACTGATTCATATTTTTTTATTCTTAAGGAGTTTTGCCTACATTTTGCAAAGTACATTTAATGATCAAAATGTGAAACATTAATTACTAATTACAAAATTATGTTAATGTTAGTATTTCTTGTTTTTCTTTTACGTCATCGACCTGCAGAAGATAAATAAATATTTATTATTGAAAAAAATATAACTAGTACTTTATTTCAAGGTGAATTAGTTGAAGTAAATCGTAATGAAACTCTTGATTTTGCAGTATGTATTTTATTATTAAATTCTTTTAGACATCTTTTTTTATTTTTTTATAGTGTATTAGTATTATAGAATACAAGAAAATTAAATAAATTTAAATAATATGTAATGCTTTTGCTTGTTATAATATAGCATGATTTGTAAACATTATGAAATATTAAAATTGGAGTAATTTATATACCAAAATAATTTGAGTTATTATTAATAATCTTTAATTAAAGTGTTAAAATAAATAAATATGAGTGCTAAATAACAATTAAAATTTAAAATCTTTTTTTTTGTCAATTTGTTTATTACATAAATATAAATAATTATTACGTATATTTTATAATTCATTAGTTATAATAATATATAAATATTTTCGTTTGTTATTATAACAATTTTCCATACATAAAATAATTTCACATAATAGCTATATCTTTCATAAATATTAAAATTTTATAAAATTACTAAGGTATTAAATATATTTAAAACAATTCAATACAATATACTTTCAATTAATATCCATTTTACAAAGTATCTTTGTTTTTCATTGAAAGTAAAACTATATTTTATTTTATTTTCATACTGAAAAAATGTTTAAGAAGAAACAACACATAAAAAATATTATCATACATAGATTTAAATTCTGACTCACAAATTTACTTGCTGATTAAATTATTATATCACTTTATATTTAATTTTTTCTTTGCATACACTATAAGAATAAACGGTTGAATTGCAGATAATTAATGGCATATTGACCCCTTTTTGTCAGATGAATGAAAAAATGATTTTTTCTTTACGTTTTACCTTTATATTCACATTAAAATAAAGTTCAAGGTATATTTTTTCAAAATAAATGTTTATTTACTTTGTACAGGTCGATAACGCTAAATTAAAAAGCTTCAATCATTGTATAAAATGCATAATTTTCTCTTAGAATATGAGCTTCACTATTAATAAAATTGAATTATCAATATGTGTGTGTGTATATGTATGCAGTTAACATCGCCTTATAATAAATGTTGTGTAAAGTAAATGATGAAAGAAGATGATGGTTTTTTTTAAATTGTAAAGCTTTAATGTAGCTAACACGTTTCTATATGCAAAAATGAACAAGTTTAATCATGTTTTAAGAGTTGTCGGTAAAAAAATAATATAAATATGAAACTCTGACCCTCTCCACCTGAATACATTTTTTCATGCAAAGCAAAACTATATATTATTTATTTATTAATATGTTAATTTTAATTTTATTTATTAATATGCTTCATATTTTTACAATTATGTATCATGATGATAATATTACAGCAAAGTCAAACAAAGTGGATAATTGAATTATATGTATATTACATACAGGTTTAAAGATTATGCATTATGGTAAATTTCATTAGATGCATCAGCTTAACGTATTATTTTATTGGTTTTTTTTCATTTGTGTGTGTTTAATATAATACATATAATTTTTTCTTACCTATGTGTATGTAAGGTGGTAATATCAGAGATCTTGTGTTATTTATATAATTTATATATTATCATATTATTGTTACCCATATAAATAAAAAGAAATATGTGACCCCCTTCTCTTTGGATAATAATAATTATGTAAAATATAAATGATAGAAGGAGATTCTTTGTGAGGAAAGTTTTTTATGTGTGTATTAAGAGCTTTAATGTGTTATAACAAAGCATTTACAAACCGAAATACTACATTATGTTAATTTAATTTTAACCCTTTGGGTCTGCAAAAATTATGAATAGCTTTTAAACACTAGATAAATGACACATATATTTTCCATTATGACTGAAAGGGAACATGAATTGGAAGATGTAAAGTATTAATACATTTTTATTATAATATGTGGTTTAGATTGTGCATCTTTATGTGAGGAAGACTGTAGAGAGAGCTTTTTGTACTCATGTGTGTGTGTGCATAAGATGATAGATATCAAAGATCATTTAAAGCTTTTACGGAAAACGGCAACCCTAAAAAAGTAATTTTAGACCCCCTTTAAAAATACACGTAAAATTCCGCTCGAAGTCCTATAGCTTATCTACTGATATGCATTGGACATTTGTATTCAAATGACTCTGTGATTGCTTCCTTGATGGAACTAGCACAATTCTCCAGGTGATCTATAGTTCTGATCTTGGTCGGTACCGACTCAAGTTTTTCTTTAATGGTTTCCTTATAGGAAATCCAGTCTGTTTTCTTTTTCGGTCTATATTTTATTAGTGTTTGTTCAAAATTGACTAAATCAAAACTAATATGTCTATGATCCGAACTTGATGGCTCGTTAGAAACGTGCCAATTATCTGACAAGAATTGGGTGGTTATAGTTAAGTCTAATACCTCACTTCTTATCCTATTGATAAAAGTGGGCTCATTGCCTACGTTAATTACATTAAGATTATTACTAATAATAAATTCAAGTAATAACTCACCTCTGCTGTTTATGTCCTTGCTGCCCCAGTTCGTATGATGGGCGTTGGCGTCACAACCTACCAACAGCTGCATCTGCTTCTTCTGGGCTAGTGCTAGCAGGTCTTCTATAGCAGCAGGTGGACATTGTTGATCTCCGGCAAAGTACGCAGAACATATAATTATATTCTGTTTGCTGCCTGAAGATTCAACAATTGCTGCAACTACATCTTCTTGACAGAATTCTGTAATTGGAATAAAATTAGTATCTTTTCTAAATATAATACAAGCCCTAGGTCTAGAGGCTGTAGTGTCGTAAAGAATCTTACCGTTAGAATCCCCTACCCTGCATATCTTACCACCTGCGAGCCATGGTTCTTGAATAAGGGCGATGTCTGTGCCTCCTTTGGCAAACCTGTTGCTTAAGACAGCCGAAGCTGCCTTAGCATGCTGCAGGTTTGCCTGCAAGATCCTCAGAGAGGGATCCATTAGTTTCTTCTACGAGGGGAATGCCTTTCCTCATCCCTCCTCCTTTCTTTCGCTGAGTGTCGGTCGTCTCTTCTCATGTGCTCAACTCGACGCCAGCCTCTACTAGGGGATCTGTATCTTGATCGAGACCGCCTCCTAGTACTACTACTACCTCTAAGATCTTTCTCGCCACCTTTGGTGTGGGGTCTGAAAGTGCGACTATCTGGTAGTCTTTTACTGGATGCCGCCTTCGATGCCTTTTTCACAACATCCCTTAGTGTCTGAGGTTCAGATGACGCCTTATTGACTACCCGAGCCTCAGTAGCTTTTGAAGTGCACGGACGTGGCTTAATCGGCTCATCTACTACCATTGGCTCCACTTCTTTGCTCGTTGTTGCCACAGATTTTGGCGTCGTCTTACCAACTGCCTGGACCTGTTCTTCTGGTTTGACTGTCGGCTTATCGACTAGTCCTACCATCTCTGGTTCACCTTTTTTCATTTTCAGCCTAAGCTGAACCCTATCAAAATTGAACCAGGGTCTGCAGTCCATGTCTTGAAGGGCCCTGGCCGAGACGTCGTCAATGGATATGACCAGATGCTGGCCATTCTTCGCAACTGTCTTTTTTAGGACCTTCCACTTCTGGGTCTTCAGACTGTTGTTCTGCTTCATGAGCCTTTGCAGAATATTATCTTCATGAAGCTGTTGCCCATCTGGGAAGAAACCAGTGCAGACGGCTTGTTTGGGGAGATCTTTGCCTTCCACCAAACGTAAGTATGCGCCCTTATACGGCTTTAGACCTCTTAAGGTTTCTTTTAGCCCGTCACGGCTGACCTCGTCTGCGCACGTAATAGCTACCCATCCAGGTTTTCTTGAGGATCCCATGAATTTAACCTCTTTTCTTATGGGTACCCGTTCAATGGCGTCCAAGACCGCAAATTGGACTAGTTTCGCCTCTTCTTCCGACATAGTGCTATCTCGATAGCATCTAGGTACTATACCTGCCTTGAAACTTGCGACCATTTCGCTATATTTCAAGCAGCTTCTTTTAGCTGAAAAGGCCGGTGGCGTGCTGCCATCCGACCTGTTCCTTTTCAGTGGCTTCGTTGCTGGCGACGGATCGCCTAGTAACAGCCTACTTCTACCCTTATTCCCAAAAGTGTTCCTTTTCAAATCACTTCTCTTGGCATCTTGCTTCAACTGCTTATTGACAATTCCAAGTGCCTCCTTGCGGGTGCGTCCACTTGCAACTATTCTGTGGATCCTTTTTCTGACCGACCCACATAGTTTCTTGGGTCTCACCATCAACTCTCCTATGGTCTCCGCCATTTCATCCGTTGAGGTGGTTGGGTTTTCCACCACGGTGACGTTTGCATCGTCCGAATCTAAAAGTTCGTTTTCGTCATCCGTGTGGATCTCACTCGCATCTAGGTCAGAAAGGTACTGATGTTCTAGTGCACTACCGCCTGGTTGTGGTGCTGATGATGTGCATCCACTTGTTGTTGCATCCACTGACGTTGCTTTGAGAGAGTCCGGGTACAATGCTGCGGTTGTCGTTTTTGTTGTTGTTGTTGCTGTTGTTGTTTTTGTTGTTGTTTTGTTCATAGTTGTTCCCACGAGTATCGCGACAAAAGATGGTCCACCATGGCAGAGGTCCGTTACTATGGTAAGGCTGGATACTACCGGAGGTCGCCTGGTATCCAGAGTACACCGTTATCGACTGAGCTCACCCTCAGCCACGCAGCTCTAGGCACGGTACGAGTAACACCCTTAGCTTGGCTTCGCGCTTGCTCTTTTAGTCTGTATCCATGTTTAATACAGATACAGTTCCAAGGGCCACCGCGAGGAGGTAGAGCAAGAACTTGATCAAGAACTTCAACAGGGGTATGGGTTAGTAATATAGTTAATGTATATAATTTTCATGATTCACATGAACATGTTTCAACATGCGCTTCAACATGTTAAATAATAATTGGTCATTTTTTGCAATCTTAGAGTTTATGAATTTTTTTTATTTTTTATTAGGTTTACTGATAGGAATATTTTAATTGTACAATATGTGTGGGCGTTGTAGTTATTCTTGTTGCTGTTACATGTTGGATAATTTTATTAGATCATTTTTTTTCAATGTTAGAGTTTATGAATAAATTATTTTTTTGGTTTGCTGATAGGAATATTTTAATTGTATAATATGTATGAGCCTTTGAAGATTTTCAGGTTTTCTGCCAGTTTTGAAAATTATATTCATTGCTTTAGTAACTTCTTTACCAGTTTTGTTTTTAATTGGAATTGCCCAACCAAATTTTGAAAATGTATCAATTACTGTTAAAAGATAACGATAATTTTTATTAGATTTCGCATATCCACCCATTTCAACTAAATCTGCTTGCCAAAATGTTTATGTTACTATTAGTTATATATATATATATATATATTTAACATTCACTCATACTTTGGCTCAGTATTTACTTTAAAACGTTTAGTAATAATTGTTTTGTTTTATTCTCAATTCTATCATCAGTATAACCTTTTGTTGCAACATCATTTTTCTAAACAGGTTGATGAAGATTAACAATTGGTTTATTTTGATATCATAATCATTTTTCTCATTCAATATAAATCCAATTCCATAAGGTCCAGTTGGTCCAATAGGTCCTGATGGTCCAATAGGTCCTGCTGGTCCAATATGTCCTGCGGGTCCAACAGGTCCCAACAATCCTCGTAAAGGTTTCCTAACTGGATGACCAGTACGACCAAACTTATCTATAGGCATATTTACAAATGACGTGAATTCTTTATAATATTTCCTTTTATTGTATAATATTAGCCTCTCTCAACTCATCGAAAATACTAATAATTTCATTATTGTGATTATTATGACCGGCTTTTTGAGAGCCTACTAACAGCTGTAATCTATCAACTAGCTCATTTGGATCATCCCAATAAACATAATCAAGCTTTCGTTTAGAAACTTTCATCATAAAACCCTTACCCGATGCTGTCGAAATTAATGATATGGTTTTTCGAATATTATATTGATATGGAAATAATTTTTTAATTATAAAATTATATTTATTACCAGTATTTCTTCGCATTTGCTTATTTGAATTGTAATTACGTCTATGTGCATTGGTTTCTGTTAATATTTTTTTATACAGCTTTAAGTCTTCATCAGTATATTTAGTTTTATCTGGATTTTTCATAAATATTAACTCTTGCAATCCAATTCTGCTTTTCCAATTTTCCATTCAGCAGAACTTTGATCAAAATATGGACCAAAAGTTGTATCAAAATTTGTGGGTATAGAAGAAGTAGAGTCAAATATTTTAGTATATTTTGATGTAGTATTAGGTTTCTCAATTAAATGTTTTATAGGTGTTGGGGTTAATAGAAGTTTTGATGAAAATTTTTTAGGCGTAGATGTTTGATATAAAGTATTTGATTCACCTACACTATCATCATCAGAATCAGTTTTGTTTGATTGTCTTATACTAGAAACATCATCATAGAATCTTGATTTCTTTTCTTTTTTAATTACACCAAATGATTTCCCTTGTTTTATTTCAGGATAAATTGATTTTTGTTCAATTGCTTTCGCAACGTTTTTGAGTGGCAATGTAATTGGTTTAAAATGTTCTTCTAATACATGTTCTGCTTCCATCTGACCAGTTTTTAAAGCTGTATATTTCTTTTTACTGCTTTTCTAGTCTTAATAATATCTTTTATAATTTTCTCATTCATATTTGTAAATGTTTATTATATTTAATTAATCTGCTAAGTTGTTGAGTTGTTAAGCTGTTAAGCTGTTGAACTGTTCTGTTTATATCTGTTATGATTAATCTATATAACAGAATTCATCAAACCCTCTACGGTAACCATCATCTTGTTTTTCACTATCTGTATCTATAACTAAAAAACCATATTTTGCTTGCCAACATTTAAGACACATTGCATGAAATTGTGCAAATGTCATATCATTGCTAACATGATCTGTATAAATATGTTTAAGATTCATATCATCCTGTTTGAAAATTATTAAAAAGTTTGCATTATCTCGAATAAGATGTTTTGGAATATGAGTATAAGATTGACATAAGTAAAAACTATTGTTATGTGGCCAATTCCCCATAACTAGATACTGGAATAGCAACAGTATCTCATATCATTGATTTCCTTTTAATTAATTTCAATAATCGAAATTATATTATTTTCAAACATTATTATTTTTTTTTGCATAATGCATATTTTTTTTTCTAATATAAAAAAAAGGTCAAAATTTTCAAGTGCATAAAAAAAAGCATATTATACATTTTTATTTAATTTTATTTCTCACACATTTGGTTACGTTCAAATTACAAGCAATAAAAACTGATTATGCAGTTGAGCGTTACCAAATGTAAAAACGGAAATCAATAAGCGCGTGTAAAATAAGAAATATTGATTGGTCGCTTGAAGTCCGAAAAGGGCGTTTACATAAATTAAATAAATTCGAAATAAATTTATTAAGTTAACCTATGAAACTGATTTTATAAAGAAAATCATTCAGTAACGAAGCAGTGAAAAGTAAAGTACATAAAGTACTATAAAATAATTAATATTTAAAAATAAATAATGATAAAAAATCATTAAATCAAAATTTGTTAAATGAAGTAATAAAGTTTTTTATTAAAAATTAAATAATTAAAAGTGTTTTAATTTTTTTATCACAACATAATTGGTGGCAGCGGTGGGATAGTTTGAGTAAAGCATCTGCTCAACTATCGGAACTAAAATTTGTCTTGTGATTCAAATAAAAAATATTTTTTTTAATAATATGTTAATAATTAAAAAAAAAAAACACACTAATTCAAAATTTTAATAACATTAATTCAAAATATAAATACTACAAAAGATTAAATTTGTTTAACACGTTCACGACCGAGGTGCTCAGGCTAGGGTTGGCCACAAACCAGATGATAAATTTGCACGAAATGAGTTAATTGAAGTTGAATGATAGAATAAATGATTTATTTATGTGTTTTGTGGGGTTTGTGACGTTAGAGATAGTTTGAATATATGCGTCGTCAGTTTATATAACAAAGTTTCATTGTATAAACCGAAGGACGCACATATGCATGCGTTGGTATAAAAGAAAGTTTAAAAGTACGACGCATATATGCGTCCTCGGTTTATGAAGAAAACCATAGGACGCATATATGCGTCCTATGGTCGTCAACGCGTTAAAACTTAGTAGAGTCTGGCTAAGTGGTATTTTTTGATAATAACTTAATTAAAAGTGAAAAGGTTTTTTTGTAAACCGAATTAAACGGAGGCCCTAAGCGCAGTTTTAAATAATAAATGAATCCTGTGGAATATGATGACGGTTATGAAACCGAATCTTTTGAGAGCTACAGAGTTTTAAAAAGAGCCAGAAAAGCAACAGGAGCAGCTGCAGCAGCAGTATCCAAATCGGAATCAACAGAAACTACATCAACAGCATTAACATCATCAAAATCATCAACTTCAGCATATAAATCGGAGGCCATATCGTTTAGCCGAAATACATAAAACGGCAATAAATTCACAAGTCAATAGTATGCTTGAAGACGGGATAGTGCGGCGGGAGTTGCAGTCCTTGGAACTCGCCACTACTAGTAGTCCCTAAAAAGTCTGTGCCAGATGGGAAAAAGAAATGGCGTGTGGTAGTAGGTTTTCGTAAATTAAACGAAATTACGATACCAGACGCTTCCTAACATCGAGGACATTTTGGGACAACTAGGCGAATCGAGATACTTTAGTACGCCAGAACCAGAAAAATGTAAATTCTTACATAATAAAGTAATGTATTTGGGTCATCTAATATCAGATAACGGGACCACACCGGACCCAGCTAAAATAACAGCTGTACAAAATATCCTACCTCCCACAACCACCAAACAGGTTAAATCATTTTTAGGTTTAATAGGTTATTATAGGAAATTTATTCAAAATTTTGCAAAAATAGCAAACCCACTAAACAAATTACTCAGAAAAGATATTAAATTTGAATGGAATGCCTTTTGTGACGAATCTTTTAATAAGCTGAAACAATCAATAGTCGAATATCCAATTTTACAATTTCCAAATTTTAAAGAGCATTTTTTTATTACAACAGACGTCATTAACGCAGCAATTGGCGCTGTATTGTCACAAAGGTGTAACGAACAAAAACAGGATTTACCGATTTCTTTTGCTAGCCGTGTATTAAATAACGCAGAAAAAAACTATTCAACGATCGAGAAAGAAGCGCTCGCGGTTGTTTGGGCAGTTACACATTTTCGCCCATATGTGTATGGACGAAAATTTACAATTGTAACTGACCACAAACCTTTAGTATGGATTTTCAATTTGAAGGATCCTTCTTCAAGAATTATGCGCTGGCGCATAAAGCTTGAGGAATATGATTTCGATGTTGTACAGAAATCAGGTCACCTAAATTCTAATGCTGACGCTATATCACGACTCGATATCGCCAATGTCAATGTTATCACGCAAAGTAAGTCAAAAGATTTACCAGCCTCGACAACAGAAAACCGTACTGAAGACAATAATGAAAATCAATTAAATGAAATCCAAAATTTTAGTTCAAATATAATTCAATTAACATATGAAAAAGAAATTAAACAAATTATCTACGAATACCATGATGCCCTATTAGGTGGACATCAAGGTATAATGAAAACATTCAATAGAATAAAGTTAAAATATAAATGGAAAAACATGTTTAGGGATATAGAAAAATATATTAAATCCTGTCCAATTTGTCAGAAAAATAAAACTTATGCAAAAATTAAAATGCCACTGGAAATAACTTCTACTGCAAGAAAACCTTTAAAAAAATTTCTCTAGATATTGTCGGTCCATTACCGGTATCTGAAAACAATAATAAATACTTACTCACATTTCAAGATGATCTAACAAAATTCTTTCAAGTTTTTCCTATACCTAATCAGAAATCAGATACAATAGCGGAAGCTTATGTACGAAAAATAGTCTGTGTTTTCGGAATTCCTAAAATATTTCTTACCAATGAAGGTACAAATTTTCTCAGTGACTTGTTTAAAAATGTTTGTAAATTACTAAAAATAAAAAAAAAAAAAAAAAGTCCATACCATCCTCAAAGTAATGGTGCTTTAGAACGCTCGCATCGTACTTTAGGTGACTATTTACGCAGTTTCGCTAGCAAGGATCCAGATAATTGGGATACTTGGATAGATTACGCAGTATTCTGTTATAACACAACTCCTCATTCAACTACAAAGTTCTCACCTTACGAAATACTTTTTGGTTTCAAACCAGAAATTCCAACATCTTTATTTCGTGGTATCCAACCTATATGATAATTACGTACTTGAACTAAAAGCTCGATTGCAAAATGGTTATGATTTAATACGTGAAAATCTAATAAAATCAAAGGAAAAATCTAAAATTTTATACGACAAAAGTGCTAACGGAATAGTATTTCAAGTAGGTGACAAAGTTTTATTAAAATTAAAAATCGAACTAACAAAAAACTAACACCATCATACAAAGGACCCTTCGAAAGAGTAGAAATAAAATCATCAGTAAACTCAATCATAAAAAAAAAATAGGAAGAAAGAACAAATAAGTACATAACAATCTATTGAAACCATTTGTAGGCTAAATTATCATCACTAAAACATCTCCATCATTGTTACAAAATTATTTTGCTCTTAATCTGTTTAACATGGGTCAATTCACAAACCATAACTACACCAGGTATATATACAGAAAAAATTGGGAAACTACAAAAGTCAATACCAAATTGGAAATTTTTATTTAATTTAGAAACAAGTAATTTTAATACTGATACAATTAATTTAGAAAATGATTTCAACTCTTTACAAATACTTTGTAAAAATATTTTACGAACGTGAAATACAGACAACTGTAAATCTAACATAATACTAATACAAAATTTTATAGAAACTATTAATGAAAATAACAAAATAATAGAAAAATTATTTAACTTCAACGTAACAAACAAAATTAAAAGACGGAAAAGAGGTCTCATTAACGGTGTCGGTCAAATTCAAAAATTTTTATTCGGAACCATGGATTCCGACGATGCCGAACAAATAGATTTAGCACTTGCTAATATAAATGAAAATCAAATTAATTTATTCCATTTGCAGGAATCTCAAACCACAATAATTTCTGAGTTTATTCAAAATTTCAATTTAACAGAACAAAACTTAAAAAGTAATTTCAAAACAATTCGCAAACAAATAAACGATATAATTGATCAAATAGATAACCTAATATCTTCAATTTTAATAGCTTTCTCTAATTCATTAATATCAAATCAAAACCATATTATCGATCTTATACAAGAATCAAAATTAGGTAAATTAAGCAATCATTTCTTAAACACAAATACTTTTTCAAATGCAATTCGTCAAATACAATTAGAAGAATCTCATAATAAAAAATTTCCTTTAAATATAAATAGACTAAATTTAAGACTAATAAATTCAATCATATCAGTAGAACCAATTTACACAAATAAACACTTGTTAATACAAGTAAAAATTCCTTTAGTATCCGAAACTTTCGAATTATATAAAACAACAAGCTTACCGGTACGGTATAATCACGAGTTATTTTATTATGTAAAAGCTGGTAGTGATTACGTCGCCATAAATGAAGATATTCAAAGATATATATTCCTAAATAGACAAGATTTAAATCAATGTAAAAAAATTCAATTAAACGTTTATTTATGCTATCAAAACATAATATACCACAATTCAAATATTCAAAATTGCGAAATAAAATTATTTTCAGGAGATTTTAAAACCAATAATTGTGATATAAAATTTTTTAAACTCAATCATGAAATTTGGTCAAATCTATTCGAACCAAATGCATGGTTATTTGTAATACCTAAACCTACCTTAATAAAAATCCAATGCAATAATAATTCTTCTGTTCAAAAACTGGTAGATAGTGGAATTTTCAGATTACCATGAAATTGTAAAGCATTTACACAACAAATACATTTACAATCACAAAATTCAGATATAATAATTAAACCTATTACTTATACTTATGAAGGCGTGTTGCCGAATATTTCTTTTAATATACCACAAAATATGTCTGTAGTTTCACCTCAATTTAGATAAATTTAGCATTGACATAAAATCATTGCAACAAGAATATAAGGAACCTACATTATTTACAAAAACTCATATTACCATAATAATTTCGATAATTTTATCAATTTTACTGATAATATTATTAATACTTTATAAAAAATATCTAAAATTAAAATGCACAAGAATAATTCAAGCAACAGAAACAGAAAATTAAGATGTAAACACACAAAAATCATTAAATGATCTAAACAAAAAAAAATCACTACATAATATAAACAAACAATGTAATTCTATATCTTATCTAAAAAATTTGTTTAATATATATATTATATATATATATGTAAACTATGTCATAAAATTTAAATAAATAAATAAATTAAAAAAAAAAAACTTAACCTATGTCAATAAATAAAATATTAATTTAGATAAATACAATATTTAATGGTGTAACATTAAAAAAAAAATAGTCTTTAAAATACTTGTACGTATGTATTAATCTATTTGTATCGATTATCCTTATAATAGAAAAAAAAGCTTCATAATTTTTTTTTATCTATTCATTATAATTTTTAAGATAAATGTAAAAAAACAAAAAAAAAAATCTTTTATGATTTTAATTTTAAGATTTTTATATAAACATAGAAATAGATACAAATATTTATGTAAAACGGCACCCTTAGCGATCATTATGCGTACTTTTGTTATAAAAAGAAAGTTTGACCCAAATTTTTAATAAATTTGAAATCAAACTCTCTTTTATAAGGGGGAGGGGTGTTATGTGGCCAATTCCCCATAACTAGATACTGGAATAGCAACAGTATCTCATATCATTGATTTCCTTTTAATTAATTTCAATAATCGAAATTATATTATTTTCAAACATTATTTTTTTTTTTGCATAATGCATATATTTTTTTCTAATATAAAAAAAGGTCAAAATATTCAAGTGCATAAAAAAAGCATATTATACATTTTTATTTAATTTTATTTCTCACACATTTGGTTACGTTCAAATTACAAGCAATAAAAACTGATTATGCAGTTGAGCGTCACCAAATGTAAAAACGGAAATCAATAAGCGCGTGTAAAATGAGAAACATTGATTGGTCGCTTGAAGTCCGAAAAGGGCGTTTACATAAATTAAATAAATTCGAAATAAATTTATTAAGTTAACCTATGAAACTGATTTTATAAAGAAAATCATTCAGTAACGAAGCAGTGAAAAGTAAAGTACATAAAGTACTATAAAATAATTAATATTTAAAAATAAATAATGATAAAAAATCATTAAATCAAAATTTGTTAAATGAAGTAATAAAGTTTTTTTATTAAAAATTAAATAATTAAAAGTGTTTTAATTTTTTTATCACAACACTATCAATATTATTGTGACGACCCACACAAAAGTATTTTCGAATATTATTTTGTTTATCACATGCTACATTATCGAAAATAAATATAGAATGTGATTTTGCTTCTTCAGGCGGAATTATATAACTATTGTTATAATAAGTGTAGTATCCCAGTTCTGGTATTGTTGCCATAACTTGATTAAGAAATTCATATTTTGGTTGATGTAGAGATTTAGAGTATATGTAAATATTTTCAAATTTCAATCCATTGGGTTGTTCCAATAAGCTCAATACAACATTTGTTTTTCCAAAATTAGATGGCCCTACCATTAATCCTCGTATACTATTTGGTAGTAGTTCACCATGCTTTTTTGATTTACAATCGTTTCCTTTTATTTTTATATCTAAATTATTGACAGGTAAAGATTTGTGTTGTTTAATGAATTTATCTTGACTACTGATAAATTTCCATAAGCCTTAAATTTATATATTGAAATGTTAAAACAACACATTTATCATTCATAATTAGTTAATCCTCCTATAATGATTGATTATAATAAAAATTATATCAGTCAAAAAAAAGCTGTTAAAGGAGAAGGTATTCTGAATAAAATTATAAATAATTTGCCAGTTCAATTACATTTACCTGGTGGTTATCAATATTGTGGACTTGGTACAAAATTACAAAAAAGATTAGCCAGAGGTGATCCTGGTATAAACCCATGAGATTCAGCTTGTAAAGAGCATGATATAGAATATTCTAAATTTCAAAATATTGAAGATCGACACATTGCCGATAAAGTTTTAGCAGAAAAAGCTTGGAAACGTGTGACTGCTAAAGATCCCAATTTCTTAGAACGAACGAACGCTTTATTAGTAACAAACGCTATGAAAGCTAAAATTAAATTAGGAATGGGTGTAAAAACACGAAAAAGGAAAATTAAAACAACTGTAAAGTTATTTCAAAAAGCCATAAAAGATGCTAAAAATGCTATAAAATTACAAAAACCTAGTAGCAATAATGATGCTATAAAATTGGCACTTCATGTAGCGAAAAATGTAATTAAGCGAAAAAGAGGTGTATCACCTAGAATTATTTCAGTACCTAAAACTGGTGGAGTTATACCATTTCTAGTACCTCTTTTTGCTGGATTATCTGCTGTAGGAGCATTGTCTGGCGGTGTAACAGGAATAGTTAAAGCGATAAACGATGTCAAGAATGCAAAACAAGAATTAATTGAGAATAAACGTCATAATCAAACAATGGAGAGTATTGCAATGGGTAAAGGTTTATACCTCAAAACATATAAAACAGGTTTAGGGTTGTATTTAAATCCACAGTAAAAAAACTAATAGAAATTCTACCCAGGAGACCATTAAGCGATATTGATTTACATAAGTATTCAAAATTTATACCTCATTTTCGGGGGGTGTTTATGCAAAATAGTTTACCAGTAAAAGCCCTAAATAAAGAGAGTGGTATTGTCAATTTAGATGAATCATCAGGTTCTGGTACTCATTGGGTAGCATACCATAAAACAAAAATGTTGTAACATATTTTGATAATTTTGGACACATACAACCACCTATTGAATTAATTAAATATTTAGGTTATAATTTGCAGTATAACTACAACTCTTATCAAAACTATAATACAATAATATGTGATCATTTATGTCTAGCTGTCTTAAATCAGTTGTTATAATAATAATAATTATTTTAGTTTTGGAAAATGAATAAACACATTATTCATGACATTATTGTTAATAATTTCATTTACATTGACCTTTACAGGAAATAAATCTGTATTAACTACAGATTATTTTCCACCTTTAGAATTAAGTGGTGATTATATTGGCTGTCTTGTTGAATTAGTTACTTATAATTATATACCAAATATTGATATTCACAACAATATCATACAAATTGATGATAAAATAATTGAAATACCTATAGGCTCATATGAAATTAATGATATAGCTTCATATTTACAAAATACTATTGATTTATTATATGATGGGGTAGAAGATATTCAACTAGTTCCCAACAATAATACAATGAAATGTGAAATAATGTGCTCTAAAGATATTGATTTTGATATTACAAGTTTGGTGGGAAAGCTTCTTGGTTTCAGTAAACGAAAATTGGTCGCTAATGAATGGAATTCATCAGATCTACCAGTAATATATCAAATATCAACACTATACATGTTCAATGCAATATCATACATGGGTCATATATGAATAATAAACAAGTGCACACATTACACGAATTTTGTCCAGAAGTTAGTCCAGGCTATAAAATAAATGAAATTCCCAGAAAAGTGATCTATTAGTGATTACTAACCAAATAAGTTCTATAACACTAAGACTAGTAGATCAAGATAATAACTTGATAAATTTTAGAGGGGAAGCAATAACTATTCGACTGCATTTAAAGCCTTGAAATGCTTCTGTATAATATAAATAAATATCAATCAAAAAGTAAAATAAGCATCAATACATCAAAAGGATTGAACCGGTTAAGACCTAAACCAGGTGGACAACTTAAAAAACCTTTGACATCAGCCAATAATTTTTATTTAAAATCTCTTGGATTAAAATTAAAATGAGTGAAATATTAGATATATCCCAAAGCATTAGCTATGATGAAAGTATTTCAAAAATTGAATACCATACTTATTCACCATTTCAACAATCATTTAAAAACAATGACGTCATACAAATATCAATTCAACATCAAAATATTAATATATTACCAAGTGAAAGTTGCCTGTATATTGAAGGAACACTTCTAGATGAAAAAGATGCGGTTTCAAAAACTTCTAAATTAGTTAATAATGTAGCTGCATATTTATTTGATGAGATTCGTTATGAAATAAATGGTGTTGAAATTGATAGAACTCGAAAACTTGGATGTACATCAACATTGAAAAACTATATTTCCTTTAATGCAGATGAAAGTAAAATGGCATTCAATGCTGGATGGGATACTTCAAGCAGTAGTTTGTTACATAAAGGATATTTTAATTTTTGCGTGCCATTAAAATTGTTATTAGGATTTGCTGAACATTATAAAAAGATACTGGTTAATGCTCAACATGAACTTATTATTAACAGATCTAGAAATGATGATAATGCAATTATAAACACAAATGCAGATGAAAAAGTTAAACTTAATATATATAAAGTGCAATGGAAGGTTCCACATATACTTGTAGCAGATAATTCAAAGTTGTCATTATTAAAATTTATTGATAAAGGTATATCAATTAAAATGAGCTTTCGTAGTTGGGATATGTATGAATACCCAATTTTACCTCAGACCACAAGTCATGTATGGACTGTGAAAACTACAAGTCAAATTGAAAAACCTCGCTATGTAATTTTCGCATTGCAAACAAATAGACAAAACAATTTGGTGCAAGATGTTAGCTACTTTGATCATTGCAACATTACAGATTTCAAAGTGTTTTTGAATTCTGAAGTTTTCCCATATGATAATTTAAACAATTTTAAGAAAGGTCAATATGCAATATTGTATGATATGTATGCAAAATTTCAACAATCCTACTATAATAAAATCAATCAACCATTACTCGGTAATGCAGGATTTCTCGTACTCGGATCAATTATTGTAATAGATTGTTCTCACCAAAACGAATTGATTAAAACGGGACCGGTTAACGTAAGAATTGAGCTTAAAACTTCTGAAAACATCCCTGATAAAACAACAGCTTTTTGCTTGTTAATTCATGATAGAATCGTTGAATATAATCCGTTGACATAAATAATGACAATTTATCAAACAAAAATATCTATTAATAACTTATTTGGTTATATGAATAATTATTAAATACTCAAATATTAAAAACTGCTTTCTTCATCATCACAAAGGATGTTGTGCATTATAAAACAATTTTGTGGATGCTGCTCTGATCAAACTTAAATTATATAAACAAATATTTTATGCATATCAAATGCTGCTATATTGCATATTTCTTATCTTGCGTAGACTTTTTGATCATAAGAAATTTAGTGATTTTTATTAAATTATTCAGTTCAAAAATATATTCAGTGAAGATGGATGGAAAAAATTAAATATATATCTTTAAAAAAAATCTCATATGGAATTCAAGGGAGTTCCATTAAATCTTTAAAAGACAAAGTTTCCAATATGGTATCAACATCATCATCATCATCATCATCGACCAGTTCATCTAATATTAAATATAAAAAGTTATAATTTAATTGGATAAAATATATAATAAAAACATATTTTGATTATTTTTCAAAAACAATATATTTTTATTTATTTTTTATTTAATACAAAATCTTCAATCTGATAAACTATAGTGACCATAGGGTAAAGTATCATTTGAATTAGGTAGAAGTTTCCTTTTATCATCATTTGGATTTAAAGCAATTTTATTTTGTTTCAATGAGTAGACTATGTGATTACGTGATATTATAGTATTTTGACTACAATTTGTTATATTTTTGGAATTCAAACATTCTAAACGGTCTTGAAAAGTTATTGAATTTTTAACAACAACGTTTTTAACACCTTTTGCTTTCTTGAAAACATCCTCGTCATTAACTCTAATTGCATACATCTTTGATCGAAGACCTACGAATTCAGTCATTATTTTACCATTATTTTCATCTTTCATCAAACCAGGTATTTTCTTGTTGACTAATTCTATTCCATATTCAGTATTTGTTGGATAATCACTTGTATCAAATTTATTAATATCCAATTTTATAACTTTATATATATCATCACATTTTATTTCATATATTAATGAGTCTGTGTCTGTATACAACATTTTACAATCAAGCCCAAACTTTTCCATTGTAGCGACATAACTTCATTTATATCGCCGCTCACACCCACACCTGTAATAATTATATGTACTACTCATATATCATAAAGTTTGTAATTATTATTAATTATAATATAAGTGCATTTCTAAATAAAGAGCATTCGCTCATTAGATCTAGAAGAGATTGTTTGATTTAAATAATACATGGCGACCGTGACAGTGAAAAAAAAGATAATCTTTTAATACAATATTATTATAATAAATAGACATAATATGTATCATTATAATATAATACTTGTAAAATAAAAATAAAATTGAACTTAGTGCTAATATGTGTTAACAAATAAATTATAATTTAATAACAAATAAATAAATAACTGATCTGTAATAAATAGTTATAAATAAATAACATTTAATAAAAAAAAAATAACAAAAAGGTGCAGTAAAATTTTGTGACCATCATTAAAGATCATAAAATAGTAAAATAAATAATCTATTATTACATAATGGGCAATTCGGACTCTACGCCAACAAGGCAAGACGTAAAGACCGCAGGCCAAGTAAATAACAATTTAATAATACAAGAATCAGTGCAAGTTCACAATGACTATATTTTGGTGATACTTATAATTATTTGTGTTATTAAAATATTGGAATTTACAATCAATATTTATTCAAGGCATAACCGTAATTTAAAAAAGAAATATCAATCAACGGTGGCTCTTGCCTAAGCCTAAGTACAGTTTGATCAAATATAAAAGCCAATTACAGTGAAAAACACAACGCATAAAAATAATATAATAATAAAATAAAATAAAAATAATAATAATGAACTTAAAGGAAAGTATTGAAAACAAAGATAAAGAATAACTTCAATCAACAATACACACTTGTCCATCAACACAATCATCCATAAATGTATTCATCCATCAACATAATCATACAGAAGTATCAATGAAACATCGAAGGAACTTCATCAACCATCCAGAATCATTAACATCAAAAAACATCATGCAGTTAACAAAATCGTAAATACTAGTTTTTTTACAAATATATATTTTTTTTATTCAAAAATAAATTATTATTTAATAAATTATTTAAATTTATATATTGATTTCACATATAATTTTGTGTTTAAATATTGCAATCTGTAAAACAAAATTTACTTTACATTACATTAGAATTTCCATATGCATAAAAATTATATAAATGTGCAACGAACACAAAGATAATTTTATGAAATTCCTTAACAGATAGTAGTAGTATAATTCAAAATTTTATTTTTCTTCCCACACAAATTTTCTCATGAATAAAAATGCTGATTGATAAAAATTATCAATAAACAAAAGTAAAAAAAAAATTATTATATCATATAGCATATATTTTCTGAGATAAGAATATTCTATGCATGGGAAGAATAAAAATTTATAAGTTAATAAAATGACAAAAATAAAAGTATTGTATTTCTTTCAATAAGGAGTGAAATTTAAAAAAAAAAAAAAAATTGTTTGAAATAATTTGAAATATCAAATTTATTATTTAGAAAAATTAAAATATTCTAATAAATTTTGAAAAATTAATGATTTATGCGATATGGTTTCTACATAAATAATAACGTAAAATAATTGTAGATTGAATAACTAGAATTTCGATCTAAATAAGTAATATATCACATAAATGCCTCTGAAGAACGAATATGAAGCCTTTATTAATATAGTTAAATTAATCTTAAAATCAAGATTAAGTAAAAATATAGATACATTAGAAAAATACAGGATTAAAATAATCGAAGCAAATAATAAAATAGTTAGCTATATTATACGTAAATATCATACGGCACCTAGGTTTCATCAAATTGAATATGATAGCACTCTAGAAAAAGTTAGAGAAAAATTTTTATTGTGTCTAAATAGATTAAATTGTACTTATGAGTCAGGGCCAATTACAGAAATAGTTAAATATGAAGAAGTAGGTCCAGTAAATATTATTCAAAGTGATAGTGAAAGTAATTTAGATTCCGATATTGATTCTGATATAAAAGTAGATGAGAAATTAGATGAGATAAAGCAAAAATCTGAAAATATAGATACTACGGAAACAATACAAAAAATTTCGTTAGAACCAAACGCAATAAGTCAAATTTTAACTAATATAAATAACACGAAAGCAAATAAAATGGAAAAGCATGAATTTCTTCGATTGGCTGCAAGCCAAATCAATAAAAATTATTCGGGTGATCCATTAACATTAAATTCTTATATAGATTCGTTAGATCTGCTCAATTCTTTAGCTGAAACTGCTGAATTAAAAGCTCTTTTATTTACATTTGCTAAAACAAAACTTGACGGACGAGCTCGCGAGTTTATTACTAGTGAAGTCACAAATTTAGATCAATTAAAAACAGTTTTATTCGATAATGTTAAACCCGATAATTCTAAAATTGTTGAAGGAAGAATGTTAGGTTTAAAATTCAATCTCGCATCGTCTGAGGAATTTGCTGAAAAAGCAGGAAAGCTCGCAGATTCACTCAGACGTACATTAATCATTGAAGGAGTAACTCCTGCTAAAGCAAATGATATAACTGTTGAAAAAACAGTTGAGTTATGTAGGAAAAATACACATTCGACCTTAATAAAATCAATTTTAGAAGCGTCGACATTTCAATCCCCAAAAGATGTAATTGCTAAAATGATTACACAAGTAGATAAATCAAAAAGTGAAGCACAGGTACTAACATATAACGTTCGTCGTAACCGTAACAACAATAATAATAATTTCCAAAAATATCGCAACAATCGGTATAATAATAATGTTAACTATAATCAAAACGAATACCGATCGAATAATAATCGTGGACAGGGTCGTAACAGAAATCAATATAACAATAATCGACGAAATAACAACAATTATTACAGTCGTCAAAATAATACAAATCGTCCAAATAATGGTGGTAATTTTGTGCGTGTCTTTACCAATCAGGGAAACGCAGAGCAGGCTCCAATCTCGATGAGAATGGAGCCCACTCAGCAGAACCAAAATTAGAAACTGAATTTGTAGCCAAATCGGATAATATTGCAGCATTCAATCAACAAACTGCTAGAATATTAAAATTTAATTTGTTTTATAATGATTTCGTTACTATTAATACCAATGGTTCTTTTAAAAAATGTACATTTTTAGTTGATACACAAGCTGATGTATCAATATTTAGAGAATCGTCGTTAACAAATAAAATTTCTGTTGATAATTCAACAATAATTAATATAAAAGGTATTACGAATAGTTTGTTAGAATCATTAGGTGTTATTAGTTTAAAATTATATCTTAAAGATTGCATTAGTCATAAATTTCATTTGGTTAATGATGATTTTAATATCAATACCGATGGTATATTGGGAAAAGATTTTCTGAGTACCTATAATTGTTCAATAAATTATTCTGATATGTCTTTTACAATTAATCCTAATTATACAGCTAGTATTCTTAATATTTCTCAAGGTCCAACTGAAGATACTTTAATCATACCTCCTCGTTGTGAAACTGTTCGAACATTCAATATAAACAGCAATGAAGATTGTGTGATTGATCATACTGAATTAGCGCAGGGAGTTTATTTAGCAAGAACAATTGTTAATCCAAAAAATGTTTCAATTCGTGTAATTAACACAATTGATGTACCTCAAGTTGTTTCCAAAAATTTAATTAATTTTAACTGTTCTTCAGCTGAAAGCATTAAATACAATTCTGAACGATGTACAACAATTAAAAATTTAATTAATAGCAATACGCCAATTCAATTTCAACAATCTGTTTCAAATTTAGTCGATTCATTTGCTGATGTATTTGCATTACCAGATGACATGATGACAACAAACAATTTTTACACTCAAAAATTAAATATGACAAATAATACACCAACATATACAAAAAATTATAGAACACCTCATAATAAAAAAGCCGAAATTAAAAACCAAGTAGATATTTTATTAAAAAATAACTTAATAGAACCAAGCGTTTCACCGTATAACTCTCCCATAATTTTAGTTCCAAAAAAATCGTCCGGTGATAAAAGAAAATGGAGAATGTGTATTGATTACAGAAAAGTTAATAAATCGTTAATACCTGATAGATTTCCATTACCTCGTATTGATGACATTTTGGATAATTTAGGACGTGCTGTTTTTTTCTCTGTTTTAGATTTGTATAATGATTTGTAACAGCTTTTAGCACTGAACAAGGTAGCTTTAGATGGAAAGTATTACCTTTTGGTTTAAATGTCAGTCCTAATTCTTTTGTGCGTATGATGAATCTAGCTTTTTCTGGTCTGCCGGCAGATAATTTATTTGTATATATGGACGATATTATCGTTCTGGGTAAATCAGAAAAAGATCATATACAAAATTTACAAACAACATTTATGCGTTGCAGAGAACGAAATTTGAAAATAAATCCAAATAAATGCCATTTTTTTAGAGCCGAAGTACTTTTTCTAGGACATATTTGTTCTCAAACTGGTATAAAACCAGATCCTTCCAAATATGATAGTATTAAAAAATATCCCATACCGGAAGATTCTGATAGTGTAAGACGATTTGTCGCAATGGCAAATTATTATCGTAAATTTATAGATAAATTCTCAATCATATCAATTCCATTAAACAATCTAACGCGTAAAAATGTTAAATTTGAATGGACTAAAGAATGTCAACATGCGTTCGATAATCTAAAAAAAAAACTTTGCAAAGCACCAATTCTTATCTATCCAGACTATACGCAAGAATTTGTCGTAACGGTAGATGCGTCAAAAATTGGAGTTGGTGCAGTCATTTCACAAAACGACAAACCAATAGCTTTTGCATCTAAAAGTTTCAGTAAAGCAGATCGTAATAAAATGACGATAGAACAAGAACTAATTGCAATACACTGGGCAATAAAACATTTTAAACATTATCTATTCGGAAATCACTTTACGGTTCGATCAGATCATAGACCTTTAGTGTATTTATTTAATCTAAAAGACCCAATTTCTAAACTAACACGTTTACGTTTAGATTTAGCTGAGTATAATTTTACAATTGAACATATACCTGGTAAGGAAAACGTGGTGGCGGACGCGTTGTCACGAATTCATATCAATGATATAAAAAAATAACAAATTATGACGACAATATAAGTGTGAATGTTGCAACTCGCGCACAAACAAAAAAAAACAAAATACTAGTATTCCAATAAATAATGACTTAAATACAATAAATAATGAAATATTGGTACCAAAAATTATAAAATTATCGAATAATTTATTAGGGAAGGGCATCCCATATATAAATACTATGCCAATAAGTGATCACATACCAAAATTAAAAGTATATATTAGAAAAAAGTATAAAACGGGTAAAGAAATTTTTAATTTCGATCTCATTCAGGATAGTTAATTTGCGGAATTGTTTCTATCAAGCTTACAAAAAAAAGCAAATGAGATTAATACATGCCAATATCAAATATTAGAGGAACACCCAATTTTTAAAATAATACCTGTTGACAAACTAAAGGAAATTGGCAACAACATTCTAAATACGATACAAATTTTTATAGTAGAAACGCGTAAACTCATTACCACTGTAGAAGAACGCACAGAATTAATAAAATTATTTCATGACGATCCAATATATGGAGGTCATAAAGGAATTAATAATATATATAACCAATTAAGACAAAAATACAAATGGAAAAATATGCACAGTGATGTTAAAAAATATATTTCCAAGTGCATAAAATGCCAAGTAAATAAACCTAAAAATAGAACTAAAGAATTAATGACACTAACGGACACACCATATCAAGCATTTGATAAGGTATCAATAGACACTATTGGACCTTTACAAACATCACATAACGGTAATAAGTACGTTCTCACAATTATGTGATCTAACTAAATATTTAATATCGATTCCAATAAATAGTAAAGATGCAAAAACAGTTGCTAAGTCTATAATAATGAAATTAATTTTAATTCATAGTCCAGTAAAAACTATACTGACAGATAAAGGTACTGAGTATTGCAATGAAATTTTCAAAGAAATTTCAAATTTTTTTAATATCGTTCACAAAGAATCAACGCCTTACCATCACCAAACTCTCGGCACCGTAGAAAGAAATCACAGAATATTCAATGAATATCTTAGAATGTATTTAAATGAATTAGATGAATGGGAAGATTATTTAGAAATTTTTACATTTTGTTATAATATTTCTAATCATTCTAGTTTTAATAATAGATTTTCTCCATTTGAGTTAGTGTATGGTAGAAAAGCAAACTATCCTGAAATTTTTAATACAAGTAAAATAGATCCTATTTATAATATTGATAACTATGCTAAAGAAATAAAATATAAAATTCAATTAGTAGGAAAAATGGCTAGGAAATTGTTAGAAAATACAAAAGTTAAAATAAAATCTCATTATGATAAAAATATTAATGAAATTGATATTAAAATAGGTGATAAAATTTTGATTTTAGATGAAACTCGAAATAAATTCGGTCAAGTTTATAATGGACCATTTATGGTAGAAAATGTAGATTCGTCAAATGTTACTTATTTAGATCCGAAATTCAATAGAATCAAAGTCATTCACAAAAACAATGTAATTAAATTTAAGGAATAAATAAAAATTAAAACATGAATATGACTAAATAAGAATATTAAATAAATAAAATTCATTAAATAAGCATTAATAACTATTAATATCTAATATATATAAATAATTAACAATATTACTATCCAATAATAAAATTAAGCATTTTCAATTTTATAATGTATTTACTATAATATAAATATAACTAAGAGTTTATTTTTCTAAAAATAACATACTTTCATAATGTAATAATATTATAATAATTATCATAATATAAGGGAAAATATATAAGAAAAAAAAAAAACAAAAAAAAACATAAATATATAAGAAAAAAAACCAAAAGTAACATAAATATATAGAAAAAAAAATAACTAAACACTCTCATTTTCGAAAAGGGAAGGAAGCGCAACTTCACTTTGTTATAAAAATGAGATGGTTTACTTATTTTATTCAATATTTAAATATAAAAATATTTAGCGAAATAGTTACCAAATAAAAAAGCTGCTAACTAGGGGGAGCAGATAACTCATAGTATGTTGTTTAACAGCGATTTATGTCCAAAAGTTTTTTGTAATTAACATTATCTTTGTAACAAACAGTGGTTTCTTCAAAAATTGCTCACCTTTATTATTTACTGATTTAATTTTATATTTTTATTTCCTTAATAATAAATAATATAATTAAAATAATTATATTAAGTATAAATATGCGTAATCACGAATCCAACCTGTGTACAAAATTTCATTGAAATTGGATAATATTTACCATATGTTCTAGAACATATGAAATATTAATCGGAAATTTTAGCATGGACCCCCTCAGGCTACTAACTTCTACCTTAGTCTACACATGCGTAATCACGAATCCAACCTGTGTACAAAATTTCATTGAAATTGAATAATAGTTACCATATGTTCTAGAACATATGAAATATTAATCGGAAATTTTAGCATGGACCCCTCAGGCTACTAACTTCTACCTTAGTCTACACATGCGTAATCACGAATCCAACCTGTGTACAAAATTTCATTGAAATTGAATAATATTTACCATATGTTCTAGAACATATGAAATATTAATCGGAAATTTAAGCATGGAAATTTAAGTTAGTAGTTTTTTCAGGCTACTAACTTCTACCTTAGTCTACACATGCGAAATCACGAATCCAACCTGTGTACAAAATTTCATTGAAATTGAATAATATTTACCATATGTTCTAGAACATATGAAATATTAATCGGAAATTTTAGCATGGACCCCCTCAGGCTACTAACTTCTACCTTAGTCTACACATGCGTAATCACGAATCCAACCTGTGTACAAAATTTCATTGAAATTGAATAATATTTACCATATGTTCTAGAACATATGAAATATTAATCGGAAATTTAAGCATGGACCCCCTCAGGCTACTAACTTCTACCTTAGTCTACACATGCGTAATCACGAATCCAACCTGTGTACAAAATTTCATTGAAATTGAATAATATTTACCATATGTTCTAGAACATATGAAATATTAATCGGAAATTTTAGCATGGACCCCCTCAGGCTACTAACTTCTACCTTAGTCTACACATGCGTAATCACGAATCTAACCTGTGTACAAAATTTCATTGAAATTGAATAATATTTACCATATGTTCTAGAACATATGAAATATTAATCGGAAATTTTAGCATGGACCCCCTGAAGGTATTAACTTCTAACATGGCCGACACATGCATAATCAGAAGGTCTACCTTTGTGCCAAATTTCATTAAAATCAGATAATAATTACATGCTATAAAACACGTAATTATATAAAATTCGGAAACTAAAACTGTTTTCTAGGAACCCCCTGAAGGTCTCCAAATTTCAGGAGAGCCAACTAGATCCCAAAATTAGCCTATATATAAAATATCTTTAAAATCGGTTAACAATTACTATATGCTGTAGAACATATGAAAAAAAAAAATTAAAAATTAAATCGGAAATTTAACATGGACCCCCTAATCCTACTAACCTGTAATTTGGTCAACCAATGTAGAATCATGAACTCAACCTGTGTACCAAATTTCATTGAAATCGGATAATAATTACAAGCTGTAGAGCATAAAGAAAATATTCTTCGGAAACTAAGTTGCTCATATATTAGTTTCCCATGAACGTACTGTACCTACCAACTACAAATTTGTGGAGTATCAAATAGATAACTAAATGAAACTGTGTGTTCAATATCATTGAAATTGGGTGAAAGGTACGGTAGATATAGATAGTTGAACTTATGAAAAGTAATTACGGATTTTTACATGGACCCACTGAAGTATTGACTTCAAATTTTACAGACACCAAGTACATACGGAAACTATCATATGTACCAAAATTTATGCTAATTAGATAAAAATTACTATATGCTCTAGAGTATACGAAATTTTAATCGGAAATTTTACCAGGGACCCCCTGAAGTTACAGACCTGTATCTTGGTAGGCTTGTGGACAATCATGATACCAACCTATGTTTTAAATTTCATCCAAATCTGAGACATGAAATTTTATTTTCCCGTAGAACAAAAACACGTAGGTTGCCACATAAATGGGGAAATGTAACATGGTCCCACTGAAAGGATCGATCTCATCTTGTACCGGCACCTGCGCGAGGTATGTTAGGGCCTGTGTGCCAAATTTCATTAAAATCGGACAAGCGGTTCTAGGAGATGTTGCTGCGCACATAAAAAGCGTACGCGTACGCGTCCCCCGGACACTTTTTTTTTTTTGCATTTTCGGACTCCCCGACCTCGGAAACGCCTAGAAAAAAATTTTGAGCGAACTTTTTTTTTTGACCATCCAACCCATCACCAGACTTCATAGTATTTCATACTATTCGTAAAATTATATTGAAATTTAATTAAGGTCTAATTTTATACAAGCTTATCAAAAAAAAAGGGAGGTGTAGCGACATAACTTCATTTATATCGCCGCTCACACCCACACCTGTAATAATTATATGTACTACACATATATCATAAAGTTTGTAATTACTATTAATTATAATATAAGTGCATTTCTAAATAAAGAGCATTCGCTCATTAGATCTAGAAGAGATTGTTTGATTTAAATAATACACCATCATATAATTATAATGAAACTCATAAACACAGATCTTCGATATATCTCTAAAATACTAAATCCAACATAAATTGGTTTGTTCATATATATTTCAGTTTTCTTTAATTCAATAGCCACCAGATTTGCATAAAAAATTCTTGAACTATGAAAAGTTGGTTTAGCTATTAATGACTTTGCTCCATAACGTCCATTCCATTTAGTTAACAATTTGACTATTCTATATTTTCTAACGTTTTCCATAGTCTTACCAAAAATTGCATTTATCATTAATTTATATAAATTTTTTTAAAAATCATTTTTAGATTTAGTTCTCATTTCAGTATTTAAATCAATATAACTTTTCAATCACGGTGATTGCTTGAATTTTAAAATCTTGTGTATCTGAGTTAGCACAAGCCCCTGCTGTAAAGCCTGTTTCAAATTTCTATAGTGTATTATATATATTTTTTTTTTGAATTTAAAGTTGTTAATAATTTCTCTGTTTTACTGTCTGGTGGTGCTAAATGTTCAGGCCAAAAAGTAAATCTTTGTGAGTATCATGTAGTTCTTGAGGATAATCTAAATCTACTTCTAATATATCCTATTGATAAATTATTGCTTATTTCTTTAACATCAAAGCATGATATTTCATTATCGGTTAACCATTTAAAATCACTAATTGGTAAATACTCTGATATAGCCCATCCATATAAATTATTTACATCATAATACATCAAATATTTGCTTTCATTACAATCGTTATATGTAGACATATACTTATTGTTGGCTTTGCTATATCTATTTGAGCATTGACTTAAACCGCCTCGTATACCATGTTCAATAAAAAGTAGCATATCAATATTAGTTAATAATTAATGTAACACCAGTATATTTCAGCATACAATATCATGTAAAACCAGGGGTTGTATAGTAATGTGCTGGATCTAAACCATATGTTGTAAGACAATTGTTTCGAAATTATTCAAAAATATCTGCTAACAATAAAATATCAGTTTTCATGTATATATCTGAGTATTCACCTAAATTTTTGACTTTGAAAGTAGTCAAAGTCATTTTGCACATGATTGTAATCAGCATCTGATATATTACAATCATTTAAGTAATTATAAAAATCATTTTTGCATGGTAAATTATTTACATTTAATTTATCTAGTGAATCTAAAATATTATATGCAAAAAATCCCTTTCTTGTTATTAAATTAAAATCTTCATCACTTAAGTTTAACCACTCACTTCGTGTTATTAACTTTTCATGTAATGGAAGATATGATGATAGTTTATATAACGAAGCAGACATGAATCGATACGAATCAATAAATTTGAATTTTATTTCGCTTTCATCAAACGATTTAACAAATGATATATATTTATCATTATTTGTTGGAATCAAAGATATTTTTCCTGGAAATTCTACTGCAATATCTTTAATAATGAAATGAGAATCATAACCTGATAAATTGTGAAATACTACCGGTATTTGCTTTGTGATTGTATACTGTTGATTACATACTGCATGTGCTGGACCTCTGTATTTACCATTCAAATTACAATGATCCTTAACACGTTTATCATTTGCATCAAAAAATTTATTACAAATGTGACAAACTTGAGCATTTTTAAAATATAATAATTCCGCTTCTGTTAAAACATTCATTGGTATAATATTAATATAAATAAGAAAAAGATTTTCAGCAATTTCATTTAATTGTTGAGCAAACCATTTTCCTGATTCCTTTCCTCGATATGATTTATAATCAGATTTAGAATCATCATACATACATTTGAAATAATATCCAATGCTGTAAACTTCATGTATTTGATAAAGATTTAAGTGTTCTGTTCAGTTTGTATTATTGAAATCGGTTTTAAAATTGATTCTAAATCATCATAAATGATAAAAGGTACCTTCTCCTTGTTTTTATACTTTTCAAAAAATATTTCTGTTTTCTTTGGTATTTCAACACTGCAGATATTTAGTTTTTCACAATTTTTACTATGCTTATTAAGTTTCTCTTCTGTTATAAAGTAATGTAAACAACGATCGCATAAATATATTTTACCAAGACGTTTAGATAATTGCTTCGAAACCAGTCTAGATAAATTCTTAATCCAACAATAATGATATTTCATATCTTCAATATTATTATTATCATCATCATCATTCGTTTCATATTTATCATTGGAATATTTTTCAATATCATAATGCTCTTGAATCATAAGCAAATTAACGTGTTTGATAATTTTTTATTTTGTTAATCTCAGTGGGAGTAGTTTAAAATTCTTTTCAGAAACTCTCTGCAATATGTAAACATTTATGGATATATTATTTTGGTTTTCAAATTTTGTAATTTGATTTATACATATTGGAAAATCTATTCCATTTGTATTTAAAACTATTGAATAATCTGGATAAGAATTTATTCGATCATTATTTTTGGTTGCTGGATATAATGCTGATACAATTGACCAAGCGAAACAAGCTTCATCATTATTTTTAACATTAACACATGCTGTTTTACTTTTAATTAATGGTGGAAGATCAATATATGAGGAACCAATTAATCTATTACATTCATTCATGTTTATTGATAAATAATTAATTAATGATAGGGTCCAACCGCTG
>OY987255.1:79836560-79918738 GCA_963920725.1 Rhamphomyia laevipes | reverse complement strand
TTTTTGGAATCCAGATATCGTACTTTGGAATTACTTGATAATTCATCCGCTACCTTAGAAAGCAATCAGGCTCATTCCCACTTGAATAATAAAAGTTTAAAACCGTTCGATGGTTCTCGCATTTTATCAACCGTTTTAGTTTCTGAACATTCTCGAATTGCGCGTTTTGCAAAAATTTTGGTCAGAATATTTATAAATGTTCTTAGTTTTCTGAACTTTCTGTACTTGAACGCTATAATCAAGTCAAGTCGCTGTCGTTATGTATAAACTGCCTCGCAAAGGGACATTCGGTACAAAAATGTACCTCATCACGTTGCAAAGTGTGCTCTTCCCCACATCAATCGTTACTTCATCGATATAATACTTCATTGACAGCTTCAAATTCAGGAAATTCTGGTACTGATAGTTCTCCTGAATCAAAACCATCAAGGGGTACTGCAATGGTATCATCCAATGTAAATGATCTAGATGTTTCTGATGTAATTTTAGCTACTGTATAGTATACATTTGCGATAATTCAGGAACCTTAAAACCCATTAGAGCTCTTCTTGATTCTGGAGATCAACTTAACTTCATTTCTGAAAACATGGTTCAATCTATTGGGTTGAAAAGGTTCAAAGTAGATACCAGCATAAACGGTATTGGAAATTCCAAAACGAAATCTAGATTCGTGACTACTGCAACAATAAAATCTCGTACAACTAATTTCGAAAAAAGCTTCAAATGATGGTTTTACCAACTATATCTGGCATACTACTAGATTCAAACTTGAGCATTAATCATTTAAATATCCCTAAAAATTTGGAATTAGGTGATCCTTTGTTTTTCAAAACCCAAAAAATTGATCTGCTAATTGGAGCAGAATTATTTTTCGAAATTCTGTCTGTGGGTCAAATCAAGTTAGGACCAAATCTTCCAACAATGCAAAAAACATTATTAGGATGGATCGTATCCGGAAGTTTTAGCTCGGTATCGTCTTGTCAAAGAAGATTTGCTCATACACTTGTTTCTGATAACCACCATTCTGAATCTGATAAATATCTCACGATTCACGAGCTTGTTGAACGTTTTTGGAAAATTGAAACTCTCGATGTTGCCAAGGTGAAGTTCACAGAAGAACAACGACTTTGTGAGGATTTTTTCGACCTTAATACATATCGTAATTCTGTTGGTCGTATTTTTGTAAAATTGCCTTTCAAGGATAACGTTCATAATTTAGGAAATTCTTATTACACAGCTGAAAAACGTTTTTATAGTCTTGAAAGGAAATTAGACAAAAATGTTGAACTCAAAGTTCAATATTCTGATTTTTTAAAGGAATACGAGCTCCTTGGCCACATGGAAGTGGTTCCACAAGATAAGGAAGGTTTAGTTAAATATTACTTACCCCATCATTGTGTCATTAAATCAGATTCGTCCACCACCAAACTCAGAGTTGTGTTTGATGGAAGTTACAAAACCACTTCAAATCTATCCTTGAATGACCCTTATGATTGATCCTACCGTTCAAAACGATCTATTTACAATTATAATGAGATTTCGTTTTCATAGATACGCTCTCAAAGCTGACATAGCCAAAATGTATCGTCAAATGTATGTGGATGAAGATGACTCATATTACCAATGCATACTTTGGAGATCAAATTCACAAGAAAGAAGAAAGATTACAAACATATCGTCTTAAAACCGTCACTTATGGTACTGCGTCAGCTTCCTACATGGCTACGAAATCATTATCATATTTAGCTTCTTTAAATCATAATACTTCACCATTAGGTACCAAGATAATTTCTAATCACAGGTGGTAGTTCATTGGGGGAAATCAACACAATTCGATCAGAAGTCAATGATATTCTACAATCATTTGCGATAATTCAGGAACCTTAAAACCCATTAGAGCTCTTCTTGATTCTGGAGATCAACTTAACTTCATTTCTGAAAACATGGTTCAATCTATTGGGTTGAAAAGGTTCAAAGTAGATACCAGCATAAACGGTATTGGAAATTCCAAAACGAAATCTAGATTCGTGACTACTGCAACAATAAAATCTCGTACAACTAATTTCGAAAAAAGCTTCAAATGATGGTTTTACCAACTATATCTGGCATACTACCAGATTCAAACTTGAGCATTAATCATTTAAATATCCCTAAAAATTTGGAATTAGGTGATCCTTTGTTTTTCAAAACCCAAAAAATTGATCTGCTAATTGGAGCAGAATTATTTTTCGAAATTCTGTCTGTGGGTCAAATCAAGTTAGGACCAAATCTTCCAACAATGCAAAAAACATTATTAGGATGGATCGTATCCGGAAGTTTTAGCTCGGTATCGTCTTGTCAAAGAAGATTTGCTCATACACTTGTTTCTGATAACCACCATTCTGAATCTGATAAATATCTCACGATTCACGAGCTTGTTGAACGTTTTTGGAAAATTGAAACTCTCGATGTTGCCAAGGTGAAGTTCACAGAAGAACAACGACTTTGTGAGGATTTTTTCGACCTTAATACATATCGTAATTCTGTTGGTCGTATTTTTGTAAAATTGCCTTTCAAGGATAACGTTCATAATTTAGGAAATTCTTATTACACAGCTGAAAAACGTTTTTATAGTCTTGAAAGGAAATTAGACAAAAATGTTGAACTCAAAGTTCAATATTCTGATTTTTTAAAGGAATACGAGCTCCTTGGCCACATGGAAGTGGTTCCACAAGATAAGGAAGGTTTAGTTAAATATTACTTACCCCATCATTGTGTCATTAAATCAGATTCGTCCACCACCAAACTCAGAGTTGTTTTTGATGGAAGTTACAAAACCACTTCAAATCTATCCTTGAATGACCCTTATGATTGATCCTACCGTTCAAAACGATCTATTTACAATTATAATGAGATTTCGTTTTCATAGATACGCTCTCAAAGCTGACATAGCCAAAATGTATCGTCAAATGTATGTGGATGAAGATGACTCATATTACCAATGCATACTTTGGAGATCAAATTCACAAGAAAGAAGAAAGATTACAAACATATCGTCTTAAAACCGTCACTTATGGTACTGCGTCAGCTTCCTACATGGCTACGAAATCATTATCATATTTAGCTTCTTTAAATCATAATACTTCACCATTAGGTACCAAGATAATTTCTAATCACAGGTGGTAGTTCATTGGGGGAAATCAACACAATTCGATCAGAAGTCAATGATATTCTACAATCAGCTGGAATGGAATTGCGAAAGTATAATTCTAACCATCTAGGATTCCTCTCTAGTATACCTGATAGTGATCGTGATAGTTTGGTCTTAATTGAAGGAAATTCAATAGTCAAAACGTTAAACATTGCTTAGCAACCATCATCTGATGAATTTCGGTATATAACCTCTACTATCACTATTAACAGTACCGAGGTCTCTAAAAGAACAGTTCTGTCTGATCTTGCTAAATTGTTTGATCCAATGGGCCTAATAAATCCTATTTTGGTAAAAGGAAAAATATTTATGCAAAGGATGTGGTTGCTGAATTGGATTGTGATGAATCACTTTCTATTGAGCTTCATACAGAGTGGAACCAATTCAAGGAACAACTACCTCAACTGAATCAAATATCATTACCACGGTACATTCTGTCCCCTAATCTCTCCAAATTGGAAATACACGGATTTTCTGATGCTAGTTTGAGAGCTTATGGATGTTGTTTCTATGTAAGATGTGTATACAATTTTGGAAACATTTCAACCAACTTGCTAACATCCAAATCACGAGTTGCTCCTACCAAGACATTATCAATTCCTCGCCTTGAATAATGTGCTTCGTTACTTTTGTCCAAATTATTGAAAGGTGTTCGTCAAAGTATTGATTCACTATAATATGATGTATTTCTCTGGACTGATTCTGAAATAGTTATTGATTGGCTTTCGTCTCATCCTTCCAGGTGGAACATTTTTGTTGCAAACCGCGTAGCATAAATTCAAGAACTAACTAATAACATTCGTTGGAGACATGTAAACTCTAAGGATAATGCTGCCGATATTTTGTCTCGAGGAGCCATAGTTAAAGAGCTTCTATCATCAAATTGGTATAGCGGGCCAGATTTTCTAAAAATTAGTATACAATTAGTATACAAAAGCAAAATTATCTATATGACGTCATCAACCGATATAGTAATCATGATAAAATTATAAAAAAAAAATCTTAGATTTTTAGATTTATCAACTGTTGCAGACGGAAGTATCATCTGACTGAACATCCGGATACAAAGGAATTGGATTATGCACTCCTCAAGATTATTAAGGTAGTGCAAGACGCAACCTTTTACACAGAAATTCAGCAGTTAGAAAAAAATCACCAAATTGCTTCACATTGCAACATAAAATCTTTAAATCCGTTTTTGGAATATAAATCAGATATAAAACTTTTAAAGGTTGGTGGATGGCTAAGAAATGCCGATATTCCTTACCAAGCCCCATCTTGCTGCCTAATAATGATAATTTCGTTAAACTTTTAATACCCAAACTACACGTTTCTAATTTACATGCTGGTCCTCAAGCGTTGCTAGCTATCTTACGCCAAAGGTTCTGGATCATCAATGGCCGAACCGTTTTACGTAATGTAGTAAATAAATGCATATATTGTTTCCACTACAAACCAAAATTATTAAATCAAATTATGGGTGACCTACCCAAATGTCGAGTGGAACCAGCCAGAGCATTTTATGTTTCTGGAGTTGATTTTTGTGGTCCTGTATTAATTTCATCTGGGTTCCGAGGTAAATCTTCACATAAGGCCTACATTGCCGTTTTTATCTGCTTCACAACTCATGCCATTCATTTGGAACTAGTATCTTCATTAACATCTGACGCCTTTATCGCCACACTAAAGAGATTTATTGCCCGTCGAGGAATTTTCCACGTTTTGCATTGCGATAATGCTACAAATTTTGTTGGTGCACGTAAAAAACTTGAAGATATGCATAAGAAATTTCATCATCAGCAATTTAAGGACGTGATTAGCAAATGGTGCACAAATCAAGTCATCAGTAGATTTCAAACATATCCCAGCCAGAGCACCTTATTTTGGAGGCATATGGGAATCGGCCGTTAAATCTGCAAAAACGTTGTTAAATCGTTCGCTTCAGGAGCATCATTTTACATTTGAAGAAATGAGCGCATTGCTGGCCCAAATCGATACTATATTGAACTCACGGCCAATTTCACCACTTTCATCAGACCCAAGTGATGAGACAGCTCTTACTCCCGGCCACTTTCTAATTGGAGGCCCCTCAATGCCATACCTGAGAAGCAATACTCAGAAGATACCAAAATATGCCTACTAAAAAGATTCCATCGGCTCTCTGCCATCCAACGGCATTTTTGGCGACGTTCGTCTGCGGAATATGTGCTGAATCTACAATCAAGATATAAGTGGAAAAATCCCAACTCAAATTTAGCTATTGGTACCCTGGTACTCATTGCTGATGATTCAGCACCACCTCAACATTGGCGGTTAGGCAGAGTTGTAACTCTTTATCCTGGAAAAGAGGATAATGTTAGAGTAGTTGACGTTCAATCCAAGGGAAAAATACTTCGCCAACAAATACATTCGCTAGCTCCACTACCACTGCCTGATTATTAAAAATATCTGCAAACATAATTAATTATTTCAATTTTCTTGTTTAATCGCATGTCTGAAGCAAAGATCATTTGGAATTAATTTAATTCAAATGACACAAAAATATTAAAAAGGGCTAGCGCTGCCCATAAATCTGAGCTTAAGTATTTTACTGATGATTCGTTTAACAAAGCTGATGAAAGGTATTTTAACTATACTGCTGATTTAGGTGATCTAATAGAAAAATTAGAGAAGTCATCAGTACCGTTAAACAGTAGTACCCATAAGGATGATTCGTTGTCTACTTCTACCCCATACAAACAGTTGGGGCTCCCTAAGATTAATCTTCCCAAATTTGACGGAAATTTTGAAAATTGGCAATCCTTTAATGATTTATTTATTTCACTAGTGCACACTAGAGAGGATGTTCCAGCAGTTAACAAATTATTTATTTAAAGTCCAGTTTAACAGGTGAAACTGAAAACCTTCTTAAGCCATTTTCAATAACAGAAGAAAATTATGCAGTGGCATGGGATTTTCTTAATAATCCATATAACAATAAAAGAGTTCTATTTGGTAAATATTTAAATAAATTTCTTAACCAATCTCAAATTAAAAAGGAGAGCGCAACCTCATTAAAAAATCTATTGGATATAACTCGAGAAACCTTAAGTTCGCTAAATCATTTAGGTGTAGCCACCGACAAGTGAAACATAATTATAAATCACATAGTGACCCAAAAATTTCCCACACAAACTTTGCAGTTGTGGGAGCAACGTTTATCTTCATCAACTGATCTTCCAACTTATGATGAATTAAAATTATTTTTGGAATCCAGATATCGTACTTTGGAATTACTTGATAATTCATCCGCTACCTTAGAAAGCAATCAGGCTCATTCCCACTTTAATAATAAAAGTTCAAAACCGTTCGATCGTTCTCGCATTTTATCAACCGTTTTAGTTTCTGAACATTCTCGAATTGCGCGTTTTGCAAAAATTTTGGTCAGAATATTTACAAATGTTCTAAGTTTTCTGAACTTTCTGTACTTGAACGCTATAATCAAGTCAAGGCGCTGTCGTTATGTATAAACTGCCTCGCAAAGGGACATTCGGTAAAAAAATGTACCTCATCACGTTGCAAAGTGTGCTCTTCTCCACATCACTCGTTACTTCATCGATATAATACTTCATTGACAGCTTCAAATTCAGGAAATTCTGCTACTGATAGTTCTCCTGAATCAAAACCATCAAGGGGTACTGCAATGGTATCATCCAATGTAAATGATCTAGATGTTTCTGATGTAATTTTAGCTACTGTATAGTATACATTTGCGATAATTCAGGAACCTTAAAACCCATTAGAGCTCTTCTTGATTCTGGAGATCAACTTAACTTCATTTCTGAAAACATGGTTCAATCTATTGGGTTGAAAAGGTTCAAAGTAGATACCAGCATAAACGGTATTGGAAATTCCAAAACGAAATCTAGATTCGTGACTACTGCAACAATAAAATCTCGTACAACTAATTTCGAAAAAAAACTTCAAATGATGGTTTTACCAACTATATCTGGCATACTACCAGATTCAAACTTGAGCATTAATCATTTAAATATCCCTAAAAATTTGGAATTAGGTGATCCTTTGTTTTTCAAAACCCAAAAAATTGATCTGCTAATTGGAGCAGAATTATTTTTCGAAATTCTGTCTGTGGGTCAAATCAAGTTAGGACCAAATCTTCCAACAATGCAAAAAACATTATTAGGATGGATCGTATCCGGAAGTTTTAGCTCGGTATCGTCTTGTCAAAGAAGATTTGCTCATACACTTGTTTCTGATAACCACCATTCTGAATCTGATAAATATCTCACGATTCACGAGCTTGTTGAACGTTTTTGGAAAATTGAAACTCTCGATGTTGCCAAGGTGAAGTTCACAGAAGAACAACGACTTTGTGAGGATTTTTTCGACCTTAATACATATCGTAATTCTGTTGGTCGTATTTTTGTAAAATTGCCTTTCAAGGATAACGTTCATAATTTAGGAAATTCTTATTACACAGCTGAAAAACGTTTTTATAGTCTTGAAAGGAAATTAGACAAAAATGTTGAACTCAAAGTTCAATATTCTGATTTTTTAAAGGAATACGAGCTCCTTGGCCACATGGAAGTGGTTCCACAAGATAAGGAAGGTTTAGTTAAATATTACTTACCCCATCATTGTGTCATTAAATCAGATTCGTCCACCACCAAACTCAGAGTTGTTTTTGATGGAAGTTACAAAACCACTTCAAATCTATCCTTGAATGACCCTTATGATTGATCCTACCGTTCAAAACGATCTATTTACAATTATAATGAGATTTCGTTTTCATAGATACGCTCTCAAAGCTGACATAGCCAAAATGTATCGTCAAATGTATGTGGATGAAGATGACTCATATTACCAATGCATACTTTGGAGATCAAATTCACAAGAAAGAAGAAAGATTACAAACATATCGTCTTAAAACCGTCACTTATGGTACTGCGTCAGCTTCCTACATGGCTACGAAATCATTATCATATTTAGCTTCTTTAAATCATAATACTTCACCATTAGGTACCAAGATAATTTCTAATCACAGGTGGTAGTTCATTGGGGGAAATCAACACAATTCGATCAGAAGTCAATGATATTCTACAATCAGCTGGAATGGAATTGCGAAAGTATAATTCTAACCATCTAGGATTCCTCTCTAGTATACCTGAAGGTGATCGTGATAGTTTGGTCTTAATTGAAGGAAATTCAATAGTCAAAACGTTAAACATTGCTTAGCAACCATCATCTGATGAATTTCGGTATATAACCTCTACTATCACTATTAACAGTACCAAGGTCTCTAAAAGAACAGTTCTGTCTGATCTTGCTAAATTGTTTGATCCAATGGGCCTAATAAATCCTATTTTGGTAAAAGGAAAAATATTTATGCAAAGGATGTGGTTGCTGAATTGGATTGTGATGAATCACTTTCTATTGAGCTTCATACAGAGTGGAACCAATTCAAGAAACAACTACCTCAACTGAATCAAATATCATTACCACGGTACATTCTGTCCCCTAATCTCTCCAAATTGGAAATACACGGATTTTCTGATGCTAGTTTGAGAGCTTATGGATGTTGTTTCTATGTAAGATGTGTATACAATTTTGGAAACATTTCAACCAACTTGCTAACATCCAAATCACGAGTTGCTCCTACCAAGACATTATCAATTCCTCGCCTTGAATAATGTGCTTCGTTACTTTTGTCCAAATTATTGAAAGGTGTTCGTCAAAGTATTGATTCACTATAATATGATGTATTTCTCTGGACTGATTCTGAAATAGTTATTGATTGGCTTTCGTCTCATCCTTCCAGGTGGAACATTTTTGTTGCAAACCGCGTAGCATAAATTCAAGAACTAACTAATAACATTCGTTGGAGACATGTAAACTCTAAGGATAATGCTGCCGATATTTTGTCTCGAGGAGCCACAGTTAAAGAGCTTCTATCATCAAATTGGTATAGCGGGCCAGATTTTCTAAAAATTAGTATACAATTAGTATACAAAAGCAAAATTATCTATATGACGTCATCAACCGATATAGTAATCATGATAAAATTATAAAAAAAAAATCTTAGATTTTTAGATTTATCAACTGTTGCAGACGGAAGTATCATCTGACTGAACATCCGGATACAAAGGAATTGGATTATGCACTCCTCAAGATTATTAAGGTAGTGCAAGACGCAACCTTTTACACAGAAATTCAGCAGTTAGAAAAAAATCACCAAATTGCTTCACATTGCAACATAAAATCTTTAAATCCGTTTTTGGAATATAAATCAGATATAAAACTTTTAAAGGTTGGTGGATGGCTAAGAAATGCCGATATTCCTTACCAAGCCCCATCTTGCTGCCTAATAATGATAATTTCGTTAAACTTTTAATACCCAAACTACACGTTTCTAATTTACATGCTGGTCCTCAAGCGTTGCTAACGCCAAAGGTTCTGGATCATCAATGGCCGAACCGTTTTACGTAATGTAGTAAATAAATGCATAAATTGTTTCCACTACAAACCAAAATTATTAAATCAAATTATGGGTGACCTACCCAAATGTCGAGTGGAACCAGCCAGAGCATTTTATGTTTCTGGAGTTGATTTTTGTGGTCCTGTATTAATTTCATCTGGGTTCCGAGGTAAATCTTCACATAAGGCCTACATTGCCGTTTTTATCTGCTTCACAACTCATGCCATTCATTTGGAACTAGTATCTTCATTAACATCTGACGCCTTTATCACCACACTAAAGAGATTTATTGCCCGTCGAGGAATTTTCCACGTTTTGCATTGCGATAATGCTACAAATTTAGTTGGTGCACGTAAAAAACTTGAAGATATGCATAAGAAATTTCATCATCAGCAATTTAAGGACGTGATTAGCAAATGGTGCACAAATCAAGTCATCAGTAGATTTCAAACATATCCCAGCCAGAGCACCTTATTTTGGAGGCATATGGGAATCGGCCGTTAAATCTGCAAAAACGTTGTTAAATCGTTCGCTTCAGGAGCATCATTTTACATTTGAAGAAATGAGCGCATTGCTGGCCCAAATCGATACTATATTGAACTCACGGCCAATTTCACCACTTTCATCAGACCCAAGTGATGAAACAGCTCTTACTCCCGGCCACTTTCTAATTGGAGGCCCCTCAATGCCATACCTGAGAAGCAATACTCAGAAGATACCAAAATATGCCTACCACAAAGATTCCATCGGCTCTCTGCCATCCAACGGCATTTTTGGAGACGTTCGTCTGCGGAATATGTGCTGAATCTACAATCAAGATATAAGTGGAAAAATCCCAACTCAAATTTAGCTATTGGTACCCTGGTACTCATTGCTGATGATTCAGCACCACCTCAACATTGGCGGTTAGGCAGAGTTGTAACTCTTTATCCTGGAAAAGAGGATAATGTTAGAGTAGTTGACGTTCAATCCAAGGGAAAAATACTTCGCCAACAAATACATTCGCTAGCTCCACTACCACTGCCTGATTATTAAAAATATCTGCAAACATAATTAATTATTTCAATTTTCTTGTTTAATCGCATGGCTGAAGCAAAGATCATTTGGAATTAATTTAATTCAAATGACACAAAAATATTAAAAAGGGCTAGCGCTGCCCATAAATCTGAGCTTAAGTATTTTACTGATGATTCGTTTAACAAAGCTGATGAAAGGTATTTTAACTATATTGCTGATTTAGGTGATCTAATAGAAAAATTAGAGAAGTCATCAGTACCGTTAAACAGTAGTACCCATAAGGATGATTCGTTGTCTACTTCTACCCCATACAAACAGTTGGGGCTCCCTAAGATTAATCTTCCCAAATTTGACGGAAATTTTGAAAATTGGCAATCCTTTAATGATTTATTTATTTCACTAGTGCACACTAGAGAGGATGTTCCAGCAGTTAACAAATTATTTATTTAAAGTCCAGTTTAACAGGTGAAACTGAAAACCTTCTTAAGCCATTTTCAATAACAGAAGAAAATTATGCAGTGGCATGGGATTTTCTTAATAATCCATATAACAATAAAAGAGTTCTATTTGGTAAATATTTAAATAAATTTCTTAACCAATCTCAAATTAAAAAGGAGAGCGCAACCTCATTAAAAAATCTATTGGATATAACTCGAGAAACCTTAAGTTCGCTAAATCATTTAGGTGTAGCCACCGACAAGTGAAACATAATTATAAATCACATAGTGACCCAAAAATTTCCCACACAAACTTTGCAGTTGTGGGAGCAACGTTTATCTTCATCAACTGATCTTCCAACTTATGATGAATTAAAATTATTTTTGGAATCCAGATATCGTACTTTGGAATTACTTGATAATTCATCCGCTACCTTAGAAAGCAATCAGGCTCATTCCCACTTTAATAATAAAAGTTCAAAACCGTTCGATCGTTCTCGCATTTTATCAACCGTTTTAGTTTCTGAACATTCTCGAATTGCGCGTTTTGCAAAAATTTTGGTCAGAATATTTACAAATGTTCTAAGTTTTCTGAACTTTCTGTACTTGAACGCTATAATCAAGTCAAGGCGCTGTCGTTATGTATAAACTGCCTCGCAAAGGGACATTCGGTAAAAAAATGTACCTCATCACGTTGCAAAGTGTGCTCTTCTCCACATCACTCGTTACTTCATCGATATAATACTTCATTGACAGCTTCAAATTCAGGAAATTCTGCTACTGATAGTTCTCCTGAATCAAAACCATCAAGGGGTACTGCAATGGTATCATCCAATGTAAATGACCTAGATGTTTCTGATGTAATTTTAGCTACTGAATAGTATACATTTGCGATAATTCAGGAACCTTAAAACTCATTAGAGCTCTTCTTGATTCTGGAGCTCAACTTAACTTCATTTCTGAAAACATGGTTCAATCTATTGAGTTGAAAAGGTTCAAAGTAGATACCAGCATAAACGGTATTGGAAATTCCAAAACGAAATCTAGATTCGTGACTACTGCAACAATAAAATCTCGTACAACTAATTTCGAAAAAAACTTCAAATGATGGTTTTACCAACTATATCTGGCATACTACCAGATTCGAACTTGACCATTGATCATTTAAATATCCCTTAAAATTTGGAATTAGCTGATCCTTTGTTTTTCAAAACCCAAAAAATTGATCTGCTAATTGGAGCAGAATTATTTTTCGAAATTCTGTCTGTGGGTCAAATCAAGTTAGGACCAAATCTTCCAACAATGCAAAAAACATTATTAGGATGGATCGTATCCGGAAGGTTTAGCTCGGTATCGTCTTGTCAAAGAAGATTTGCTCATACACTTGTTTCTGATAACCACCATTCTGAATCTGATAAATATCTCACGATTCACGATCTTGTTGAACGTTTTTGGAAAATTGAAACTCCCGATGTTGCCAAGGTGAAGTTCACAGAAGAACAACGACTTTGTGAGGATTTTTTCGACCTTAATACATATCGTAATTCTGTTGGTCGTATTTTTGTAAAATTGCCTTTCAAGGATAATGTTCATAATTTAGGAAATTCTTATTACACAGCTGAAAAACGTTTTTATAGTCTTGAAAGGAAATTAGACAAAAATGTTGAACTCAAAGTTCAATATTCTGATTTTTTAAAGGAATACGAGCTCCTTGGCCACATGGAAGTGGTTCCACAAGATAAGGAAGGTTTAGTTAAATATTACTTACCCCATCATTGTGTCATTAAATCAGATTCGTCCACCACCAAACTCAGAGTTGTTTTTGATGGAAGTTACAAAACCACTTCAAATCTATCCTTGAATGACCCTTATGATTGATCCTACCGTTCAAGACGATCTATTTACAATTATAATGAGATTTCGTTTTCATAGATACGCTCTCAAAGCTGACATAGCCAATATGTATCGTCAAATGTATGTGGGTGAAGATGACTCATATTACCAATGCATACTTTGGAGATCAAATTCACAAGAAAGAAGAAAGATTACAAACATATCGTCTTAAAACCGTCACTTATGGTACTGCGTCAACTTCCTACTTGGCTACGAAATCATTATCATATTTAGCTTCTTTAAATCACAATACTTCACCATTAGGTACCAAGATAATTTCTAATGATTTCTACGTAGACGATCTAATCACAGGTGGTAGTTCATTGGGGTAAATCAACACAATTCGATCAGAAGTCAATGATATTCTACAATAAGTTGAAATGGAATTGCGAAAGTATAATTCTAACCATCTAGGATTCCTCTCTAGTATACCTGAAGGTGATCGTGATAGTTTGGTCTTAATTGAAGGAAATTCAATAGTCAAAACGTTAAACATTGCTTAGCAACCATCATCTGATGAATTTCGGTATATAACCTCTACTATCACTATTAACAGTACCAAGGTCTCTAAAAGAACAGTTCTGTCTGATCTTGCTAAATTGTTTGATCCAATGGGCCTAATAAATCCTATTTTGGTAAAAGGAAAAATATTTATGCAAAGGATATGGTTGCTGAAATTGGATTGTGATGAGTGGAACCAAGTGGAACCAATTCAAGGAACAACTACCTCAACTGAATCAAATATCATTACCACGGTACATTCTGTCCCCTAATCACTCCAAATTGGAAATATACGGATTTTCTGATGCTAGTTTGAGAGCTTATAGATGTTGTTTCTATGTAAGATGTGTATACAATTTTGGAAACATTTCAACCAACTTGCTAACATCCAAATCACGAGTTGCTCCTACCAAGACATTATCAATTCCTCGCCTTGAATAATGTGCTTCGTTACTTTTGTCCAAATTATTGAAAGGTGTTCGTCAAAGTATTGATTCACTATCATATGATGTATTTCTCTGGACTGATTCTGAAATAGTTATTGATTGGCTTTCGTCTCTTCCTTCCAGGTGGAACATTTTTGTTGCAAACCGCGTAGCATAAATTCAAGAACTAACTAATAACATTCGTTGGAGGCATGTAAACTTTAATGATAATGCTGCCGATATTTTGTCTCGAGGAGCCACAGTTAAAGAGCTTCTATCATCAAATTGGTATAGCGGGCCAGATTTTCTAAAAATTAGTATACATTTAGTATACAAAAGCAAAATTATCTATATGACGTCATCAACCGATATAGTAATCATGATAAAATTATAAAAAAAAATCTTAGATTTTTAGATTTATCAACTGTTGCAGACGGAAGTACCATCTGACTGAACATCCGGATACAAAGGAATTGGATTATGCACTCCTCAAGATTATTAAGGTAGTGCAAGACGCAACCTTTTACACAGACATTCAGCAGTTAGAAAAAAATCACCAAATTGCTTCACATTGCAACATAAAATCTTTAAATCCGTTTTTGGAATATAAATCAGATATAAAACTTTTAAAGGTTGGTGGATGGCTAAGAAATGCCGATATTCCTTACCAAGCCTCATCTTGCTGCCTAATAATGATAATTTCGTTAAACTTTTAATACCCAAACTACACGTTTCTAATTTACATGCTGGTCCTCAAGCGTTGCTAGCTATCTTACGCCAAAGGTTCTGGATCATCAATGGCCGAACCGTTTTACGTAATGTAGTAAATAAATGCATATATTGTTTCCACTACAAACCAAAATTATTAAATCAAATTATGGGTGACCTACCCAAATGTCGAGTGGAACCAGCCAGAGCATTTTATGTTTCTGGAGTTGATTTTTGTGGTCCTGTATTAATTTCATCTGGGTTCCGAGGTAAATCTTCACATAAGGCCTACATTGCCGTTTTTATCTGCTTCACAACTCATGCCATTCATTTGGAACTAGTATCTTCATTAACATCTGACGCCTTTATCGCCACACTAAAGAGATTTATTGCCCGTCGAGGAATTTTCCACGTTTTGCATTGCGATAATGCTACAAATTTAGTTGGTGCACGTAAAAAACTTGAAGATATGCATAAGAAATTTCATCATCAGCAATTTAAGGACGTGATTAGCAAATGGTGCACAAATCAAGTCATCAGTAGATTTCAAACATATCCCAGCCAGAGCACCTTATTTTGGAGGCATATGGGAATCGGCCGTTAAATCTGCAAAAACGTTGTTAAATCGTTCGCTTCAGGAGCATCATTTTACATTTGAAGAAATGAGCGCATTGCTGGCCCAAATCGATACTATATTGAACTCACGGCCAATTTCACCACTTTCATCAGACCCAAGTGATGAGACAGCTCTTACTCCCGGCCACTTTCTAATTGTAGGCCCCTCAATGCCATACCTGAGAAGCAATACTCAGAAGATACCAAAATATGCCTACTACAAAGATTCCATCGGCTCTCTGCCATCCAACGGCATTTTTGGAGACGTTCGTCTGCGGAATATGTGCTGAATCTACAATCAAGATATAAGTGGAAAAATCCCAACTCAAATTTAGCTATTGGTATCCTGGTACTCATTGCTGATGATTCAGCACCACCTCAACATTGGCGGTTAGGCAGAGTTGTAACTCTTTATCCTGGAAAAGAGGATAATGTTAGAGTAGTTGACGTTCAATCCAAGGGAAAAATACTTCGCCAACAAATACATTCGCTAGCTCCACTACCACTGCCTGATTATTAAAAATATCTGCAAACATAATTAATTATTTCAATTTTCTTGTTTAATGGCATGGCTGAAGCAAAGATCATTTGGAATTAATTTAATTCAAATGACACAAAAATATTAAAAAGGGCTAGCGCTGCCCATAAATCTGAGCTTAAGTATTTTACTGATGATTCGTTTAACAAAGCTGATGAAAGGTATTTTAACTATATTGCTGATTTAGGTGATCTAATAGAAAAATTAGAGAAGTCATCAGTACCGTTAAACAGTAGTACCCATAAGGATGATTCTTTGTCTACTTCTACCCCATACAAACAGTTGGGGCTCCCTAAGATTAATCTTCCCAAATTTGACGGAAATTTTGAAAATTGGCAATCCTTTAATGATTTATTTATTTCACTAGTGCACACTAGAGAGGATGTTCCAGCAGTTAACAAATTATTTATTTAAAGTCCAGTTTAACAGGTGAAACTGAAAACCTTCTTAAGCCATTTTCAATAACAGAAGAAAATTATGCAGTGGCATGGGATTTTCTTAATAATCCATATAACAATAAAAGAGTTCTATTTGGTAAATATTTAAATAAATTTCTTAACCAATCTCAAATTAAAAAGGAGAGCGCAACCTCATTAAAAAATCTATTGGATATAACTCGAGAAACCTTAAGTTCGCTAAATCATTTAGGTGTAGCCACCGACAAGTGAAACATAATTATAAATCACATAGTGACCCAAAAATTTCCCACACAAACTTTGCAGTTGTGGGAGCAACGTTTATCTTCATCAACTGATCTTCCAACTTATGATAAATTAAAATTATTTTTGGAATCCAGATATCGTACTTTGGAATTACTTGATAATTCATCCGCTACCTTAGAAAGCAATCAGGCTCATTCCCACTTTAATAATAAAAGTTCAAAACCGTTCGATCGTTCTCGCATTTTATCAACCGTTTTAGTTTCTGAACATTCTCGAATTGCGCGTTTTGCAAAAATTTTGGTCAGAATATTTACAAATGTTCTAAGTTTTCTGAACTTTCTGTACTTGAACGCTATAATCAAGTCAAGGCGCTGTCGTTATGTATAAACTGCCTCGCAAAGGGACATTCGGTAAAAAAATGTACCTCATCACGTTGCAAAGTGTGCTCTTCTCCAGATCACTCGTTACTTCATCGATATAATACTTCATTGACAGCTTCAAATTCAGGAAATTCTGCTACTGATAGTTCTCCTGAATCAAAACCATCAAGGGGTACTGCAATGGTATCATCCAATGTAAATGATCTAGATGTTTCTGATGTAATTTTAGCTACTGTATAGTATACATTTGCGATAATTCAGGAACCTTAAAACCCATTAGAGCTCTTCTTGATTCTGGAGCTCAACTTAACTTCATTTCTGAAAACATGGTTCAATCTTTGAGTTGAAAAGGTTCAAAGTAGATACCAGCATAAACGGTATTGGAAATTCCAAAACGAAATCTAGATTCGTGACTACTGCAACAATAAAATCTCGTACAACTAATTTCGAAAAAAACTTCAAATGATGGTTTTACCAACTATATCTGGCATACTACCAGATTCGAACTTGACCATTGATCATTTAAATATCCCTTAAAATTTGGAATTAGCTGATCCTTTGTTTTTCAAAACCCAAAAAATTGATCTGCTAATTGGAGCAGAATTATTTTTCGAAATTCTGTCTGTGGGTCAAATCAAGTTAGGACCAAATCTTCCAACAATGCAAAAAACATTATTAGGATGGATCGTATCCGGAAGGTTTAGCTCGGTATCGTCTTGTCAAAGAAGATTTGCTCATACACTTGTTTCTGATAACCACCATTCTGAATCTGATAAATATCTCACGATTCACGATCTTGTTGAACGTTTTTGGAAAATTGAAACTCCCGATGTTGCCAAGGTGAAGTTCACAGAAGAACAACGACTTTGTGAGGATTTTTTCGACCTTAATACATATCGTAATTCTGTTGGTCGTATGTTTGTAAAATTGCCTTTCAAGGATAATGTTCATAATTTAGGAAATTCTTATTACACAGCTGAAAAACGTTTTTATAGTCTTGAAAGGAAATTAGACAAAAATGTTGAACTCAAAGTTCAATATTCTGATTTTTTAAAGGAATACGAGCTCCTTGGCCACATGGAAGTGGTTCCACAAGATAAGGAAGGTTTAGTTAAATATTACTTACCCCATCATTGTGTCATTAAATCAGATTCGTCCACCACCAAACTCAGAGTTGTTTTTGATGGAAGTTACAAAACCACTTCAAATCTATCCTTGAATGACCCTTATGATTGATCCTACCGTTCAAGACGATCTATTTACAATTATAATGAGATTTCGTTTTCATAGATACGCTCTCAAAGCTGACATAGCCAATATGTATCGTCAAATGTATGTGGGTGAAGATGACTCATATTACCAATGCATACTTTGGAGATCAAATTCACAAGAAAGAAGAAAGATTACAAACATATCGTCTTAAAACCGTCACTTATGGTACTGCGTCAACTTCCTACTTGGCTACGAAATCATTATCATATTTAGCTTCTTTAAATCACAATACTTCACCATTAGGTACCAAGATAATTTCTAATGATTTCTACGTAGACGATCTAATCACAGGTGGTAGTTCATTGGGGGAAATCAACACAATTCGATCAGAAGTCAATGATATTCTACAATCAGCTGGAATGGAATTGCGAAAGTATAATTCTAACCATCTAGGATTCCTCTCTAGTATACCTGAAGGTGATCGTGATAGTTTGGTCTTAATTGAAATAAATTCAATAGTCAAAACGTTAAACATTGCTTAGCAACCATCATCTGATGAATTTCGGTATATAACCTCTACTATCACTATTAACAGTACCAAGGTCTCTAAAAGAACAGTTCTGTCTGATCTTGCTAAATTGTTTGATCCAATGGGCCTAATAAATCCTATTTTGGTAAAAGGAAAAATATTTATGCAAAGGATATGGTTGCTGAAATTGGATTGTGATGAGTGGAACCAAGTGGAACCAATTCAAGGAACAACTACCTCAACTGCATCAAATATCATTACCACGGTACATTCTGTCCCCTAATCACTCCAAATTGGAAATATACGGATTTTCTGATGCTAGTTTGAGAGCTTATAGATGTTGTTTCTATGTAAGATGTGTATACAATTTTGGAAACATTTCAACCAACTTGCTAACATCCAAATCACGAGTTGCTCCTACCAAGACATTATCAATTCCTCGCCTTGAATAATGTGCTTCGTTACTTTTGTCCAAATTATTGAAAGGTGTTCGTCAAAGTATTGATTCACTATCATATGATGTATTTCTCTGGACTGATTCTGAAATAGTTATTGATTGGCTTTCGTCTCATCCTTCCAGGTGGAACATTTTTGTTGCAAACCGCGTAGCATAAATTCAAGAACTAACTAATAACATTCGTTGGAGGCATGTAAACTTTAATGATAATGCTGCCGATATTTTGTCTCGAGGAGCCACAGTTAAAGAGCTTCTATCATCAAATTGGTATAGCGGGCCAGATTTTCTAAAAATTAGTATACAATTAGTATACAAAAGCAAAATTATCTATATGACGTCATCAACCGATATAGTAATCATGATAAAATTATAAAAAAAAAATCTTATATTTGTAGATTTATCAACTGTTGCAGACGGAAGTATCATCTGACAAAGGAATTGGATTATGCACTCCTCAAGATTATTAAGGTAGTGCAAGACGCAACCTTTTACACAGAAATTCAGCAGTTAGAAAAAAATCACCAAATTGCTTCACAATGCAACATAAAATCTTTAAATCCGTTTTTGGAATATGAATCAGATATAAAACTTTTAAAGGTTGGTGGATGGCTAAGAAATGCCGATATTCCTTACCAAGCCCCATCTTGCTGCCTAAAAATGATAATTTCGTTAAACTTTTAATACCCAAACTACACGTTTCTAATTTACATGCTGGTCCTCAAGCGTTGCTAGCTATCTTACGCCAAAGGTTCTGGATCATCAATGGCCGAACCGTTTTACGTAATGTAGTAAATAAATGCATATATTGTTTCCACTACAAACCAAAATTATTAAATCAAATTATGGGTGACCTACCCAAATGTCGAGTGGAACCAGCCAGAGCATTTTATGTTTCTGGAGTTGATTTTTGTGGTCCTGTATTAATTTCATCTGGGTTCCGAGGTATATCTTCACATAAGGCCTACAGTGCCGTTTTTATCTGCTGCACAACTCATGCCATTCATTTGGAAGTAGTATCTTCTTTAACATCTGACGCCTTTATCGCCACACTAAAGAGATTTATTGCCCGTCGAGGAATTTGCCACGTTTTGCATTGCGATAATGCTACAAATTTTGTTGGTACACGTAAAAAACTTGAAGATATGCATAAGAAATTTCATCATCAGCAATTTAAGGACGTGATTAGCAAATGGTGCACAAATCAAGGCATAGATTTCAAACATATCCCAGCCAGAGCACCTTATTTTGGCGGCATATGGGAATCGGCCGTTAAATCTGCAAAAACGTTGTTAAATCGTTCGCTTCAGGAGCATCATTTTACATTTGAAGAAACGAGCACATTGCTGACCCAAATCGATACTATATTGAACTCACGGCCAATTTCACCACTTTCATCAGACCCAAGTAATGAGACAGCTCTTACTCCCGTCCACTTTCTAATTGGAGGCCCCTCAATGCCATACCTGAGATGCAATATTCAGAAGATACCAAAATATATGCCTACTACAAAGATTCCATCGGCTCTCTGCCACCCAACAGCATTTTTGGAGACGTTCGTCTGCGGAATATGTGCTGAATCTACAATCAAGATATAAGTGGAAAAATCCCAACTCAAATTTAGCTATTGGTACCCTGGTACTCATTGCTGATGATTCAGAACCACCTCAACATTGGCGGTTAGGCAGAGTTGTAACTCTTTATCCTGGAAAAGAGGATAAAGTTAGAGTAGTTGACGTTCAATGCAAGGGAAAAATACTTCGCCAACAAATACATTCGCTAGCTCCACTACCACTGCCTGATTATTAAAAATATCTGCAAACATAATTAATTATTTCAATTTTCTTGTTTATTCACAGATACTTTAAAGGGCGGCGGCATGGTTAGTCTCATGGTCAACGTCACAACTTATTCATCATTAAACTGCACAATTAAAAATCAAATTTACTCTTATAAACATAACTATTAGAGTTTCTAATTGTAACTTAAAATCAAAGTAGTTCTCTTTCTTTATATAAAAAGCTCTTAAAGCGTTTTTTATTGCAATTATATTAATTTATATTAGAATCAAAAATTATTCAGTGAGTCTCAATTTTGTCATCAATCAAATAAGATCGCTTCTTTTCGTTATCTAATGTAATAAATTAATTAATTAAAAAATAAGTTTTTTGTGGTAAATGAAATTATTCTTATTTTCTAAAATATAAACTGTTGTACAAACATTACAATAAAAATAAAATAATAATTACTTATTATAACGTTTTGTTACAAAACCTGACTTTTAATTTTTTTGGCTAATTTACCTAAAATCAGGTAAATTCAAATAATATTAGTAATAGTAATAAAAATAAGAGTAATAATAATAATAATAACAATAATAATAATAATGATAATAATATTATTAATAACAATAATAATAATAATGATAATATTAATAATAATAATACTAGTAAAAATAATAATTTTATAATAAAGACATCATCTAAAAATAATAATATAAGAAAAACATTTTCTAAAAAATTTGAATACCGGACAAACTTCGTTTGAGGACCAACACTAAATCTTCTTACCAGTGTGAAGGACATACCACAATTTCTGCTGGCCAGACCTTCAACAATTGTTTCCTCTATTCATGCGGACAGAACACATCCATCGCCGAACTTCGTTAATCCTTTAATTCCACCAATTGTAAGGTTAACTAAAAATTCTGTTGAAAATGGTGATGGAAGTTATGCATTTTCAAGATTTCAAGATAGTAAAATATTCGAAAATGTGCGATTATTCTTAGCATATCTCCATGATCAGGATAAATCTGTATGTATCGATGGGAAAACTAAGATAAATATCATGATGTTAATTCAGCAAGCAGGTCTTCCATCAAATCCAGCTGAACTAAGAATTCTTTTTGATAGACATTATGAAAGTTTTGGTTATTCATCCGAAATGGTATCAGATGATTTAGAGTCTTATCGCAGCCATATCGCTTCGAAAAGAATTGAATACCTACAGAGACAAAGAGAAGCCCAGTCTAGGTATTTTCGGCCGTGCTCCTAATTCACTGAACACCAATCTTCAAATATCACAGGCTAATAATGAGTTACCTGTCACTAGTATAGATTGTAATAACTCTGACTTGAATTCCGAAAATAACTTAAATCTTAATATTTATTATTATAATATGGGAGGATTTAAGAAGGACTTAAACAATTTCCACAGAGTTGTGCAATCAACTGAATATAACATCATTGTTTTAACAGAAACATGGCTAAAATCTTAACACCTTAATTCTGAAATTTTTGGTAACCTTTGGCAAGTTGTAAGAATGGATAGAGAAAGTAGACCAGGTGGTGGAGTACTTATTGCTGTTCACAATTCAATATCAACAATGCCTGTGATACTAGAACACGAATTAAAATTTCTTGATGAAACACAACAAGTGTGGATTAAATTATTATTAAACAGCAAATCTATTTATATTGGATGCATATATATCAAACCTACTTCTGAAATTGATATGTACCAAAATAATCTAGCTGCAGTTGAAAAGGTTTTAAATTTAATGAATGACAATGATGATTTTTTTATTTTCAGCGATTTTAATCTACCTAACATTAAATGGTGCAATGATGATAATAATGATAGCATTTTTACAACAATTAACATTAGAAATGAAGTACATCTTAATGTAGTTAACTTTTTTGCTGATATGGGCTTACACCAAACTTGTAATATAAGCAACTCATATAATAATGTACTAGATTTAGTCTACAAAACAACTACTGACAATTACTGTCTTTAAAAGGTTGAGCCGATACTTCATGGGAAAAGTAGTATATTTCACACTCCAGTATTTCTGTCAAGTATAACATAGCTGTGAACCAGAAATTGCCTGATAATATTACTAAATCTGAATTAGTATATAACTTCAAGAAAGCAGACTATGGAAAAATTAATGAATTAATAACTAATTCTGTATACTGTATGGCCAACTGACAATGTTAATATTGACGAAGCTGTTTGTGAATTTAATAATATATTAACAGAAATAATTGAAAATTGTTCAATTATTAAAAACAAGAAAAAAAGAGCTTATAAAAAACGGAGTAAGTCTGGAACTGAAATTGATTACAACAAATTTATTAGATTAAGTAGGTAATGAATTTACTAATATTGATGTAAATGCGTATATTGCTTATATTGAAATAACTAGCATGAAAATCAAATCTGACCCAAAACATTTTTACTCTTTTATTGATTACAAAAGAAATGTTAAAGGTTATCCCAGTATTATGCATTATAATGAAAACAGAACATCAGATCTCAGCGATATAACTAATAAGTTTGCCGACTTTTTCGAATTTTTATATGATGAAAAGAATTTTAATTTTACTAATACGATTCAAAGTAATTTTAATAATTATACGCTTACAGTCGAAGAAGTTGCAGGTGCACTAAAAACACTTGATATAAATAAAGGTCCGGGTCCTGACTTAATACCTCCAGTTTTCTTTAAAAACACGTATACCGGCTTGGCACTTCCACTTCAAACTATTTTTAATATCTCATTAAGAAGTGGTAGATTCCCAGATGTGTGGAAAGGCTCTTTCATCACTGCAATTTTTAAATCGGGCGACAGATCAAATATTAAAAACTACAGAGGTATAGCTGGTCTATCTGTAATACCGAAATTGTTTGAAAAACTTGGCACTTCTAAAATGTACGAGGAAGTCAAATGCATTTTAGACCAAAATCAGCACGGTTTCATAAAAGGTAGATCAACGGTAACTAATTTAACCGATTATACTAGTTTTCTGTTGAATGGTATGGAACAAAATAATCAGTTTCACTCAATATATACCGATTTCAGTAACGCTTTCGATAAAGTGGATCATTCTTTGCTAGTCTATAAATTGCAAAAGATAGGTATAAATAATAATATTCTAAATTGGATAAAATCATATTTGGCGAATCGTTATCAATGGTTAAAATTTATAATGTTTTCTCCAGGAAAATTAAAGTTACATCTGGCGTTCCACAGGGCAGTCACCTAGGCCCGTTATTATTTATCATATTTATTAATGACTTACCTTCTGAGTTTCAAAATTGTAAGTATAGCTTATATGCTGACGATCTGAAGTTATATGTTCGTATAAATAATAGTGCAGATTGCGAAGTGCTACAAGCTAATCTTAATAATTTATACAGTTGGTGCATAAAAAATAATCTAATACTGAATATAGATAATTGTAAAGTTATGATTTTTTTTAGAAATCGAGCTCCGATAGATAGCAACTATCATATTAACAATTGTCAACTGGAAGTTTGTACTGAAATCAATGATCTAGGGATTCTGTTGGACAAAAAACTTATTATCAGCTTACATATTACTAAAACGCAGTCAACAGGTCGTAAAATGTGGGGTTTCATTAAAAGAAGATCTAAGGAATTTGATGATCCTTATATAACTAAAGCATTATATTGTTCCTTAGTTCGTCCAATTCTAGTATGTTATTTGGAATCCACACTTGATCAAGGATATCAAAATTATTGAGTCAATTCAGAAACAATTTTTGTTATTTGCTTTGAGAAGTCTGAATTGGAATAGAAATTCTTCCTCATATGATCTACCAGCTTATGGAAACAGGTTAAAATTATTAAATATACACACACTGGAATATCGTAGAAACATGGCTGATGCAGTTTTTGCTTTTGATTTAATCAATAATAAAATTGATTGCTGCCAGCTCAAACAGAAAATTATAATAAATACAAACTGCCGCAATTTACGGAACATCAACTTTCTACTAGTGGATAGTCATAGGACAAATTATTCTAATAATGAGCCTATCACAAGAATCAGTAGAACATTTAATTTTAGTACTTATTACGCTCCTAGTATTAGTAGATTAAGTTATAAGAATAACTTGAAAAACTACATAAATAATAACTGATATTATAATTATCTTCAAATATTTATTTTATTCAAATTTCGTTTTTTATGTAATTATGTCTGTAAATTTGTGTAATAAATTTTAAAAAAATGTCTGTAATTAGATATCAATAAATAAATAAATAAATAAAGGACGTATTGATGTTATAGATACCGTCGATTTTGATACTAAACATCCAATTATATTTTCCCACCAACATCCATAACTTTTTTATTAGCAAAACAATATCATGAAAAATGTTTACATAAAAATTTTGAAACTTCAATCAATGAAATACGACGTCGTTTTGAAATTCCAAGAATTAGAACATTGATGAAAAAAGTCAGATCAAGTTGTATGATGTGTAAAATTATATACGCTAAATCGACACCGCCATTAATGGGACCATTACCGAGATCAAGACTAGCAGTGTATGAACGTCCGTTTTCACACATAGGTATGGATTATTTTGATCCACTTTTTGTAATTAATGGTCGGAAAACCGAAAAACTTTGCGGTGTATTAATAACCTGTATGACAACTCAAGCTGTGCAAGCAATATTATTATTATCCTTTTTTCTCAAATAAAAGATTTTTGATAATAATAAACTCGAACAAAACAAACAAAAAGATAAAAAGTCAGATTTATTTTATTTATATTAAACTTTACTTTATAATTTATTATAGATTTATTTTATTTATATTAAACTTTACAATTTAATTAATTTTTAGATTTATTTTATTTATGTTAAACTTTACAATTTAATTTATTCTTAGAGACCGAATTAATTGAGTGATAAAATAAGACTGACTTAAACTAATTAAAAGACGATTAACGAAAACTAATTTTATGTTATGATCACGTTGCAATTCAACGTGATCATTTTTGTGTGAAAATATTTTTGAGAATTTTAAAATTGTAATATGATACAAAATTTATTTTTTTGATAGAATTTTATGGGAAAATAATTTTTAATGCAATTTTACGATTTAGCAATTTTTAATTAATTAGAAAAATATTAATTTAAATTATGCGAAAAGATTTTAAAAAATTATTGTTAATATGATATTTTAATTTAAGAATAATATTTCACCATTTCCGTGAGAAAACGAATTTATTCTTAAATTAAATAATTTTATTTATTTGTGGTAGTGATATACCAGAGTATATTACCCCCCATTCGTTAAGCTGGACATCATCCGTGATGTCTTTAATTTCATCATTTGTTTTATTTTTTTGTGATTTCCCATAAACTTTTATCTTTCCCATAAACTTCGCTTCTGGGTGAGCTAACTGAAAGTGACGGTCGAACTCATGTTATATCAACGGTTGAGAACCCATTAATTAGGGCCGCGCCTAGAAATAAGTCAATTTTTGTATCTCGGCTTAATATTTCAACCTCAAATTCAGATGTCCTTAACTTTATTAAATCTAAGCCTCAACTTAATAAAGGTTAAAAATATTTCGAATTCTAATCGAATAGTTGCTTCATTCAAAATTTGTGTGCCTGAAGCTATGTTTCATCTATTGATGTTACCCAATACCTGGCCGACCAACACCTTCGTGCAGGAATTTGTTGAAAAGCAGAAAACTAGGGTAGCCGTTAATTTAAATTCAGTTCCAAAAAACTAATGCTACAAATTTTGTTGGTACACGTAAAAAACTTGAAGATATGCATAAGAAATTTCATCATCAGCAATTTAAGGACGTGATTAGCAAATGGTGCACAAATCAAGGCATAGATTTCAAACATATACCAGCCAGAGCACCTTATTTTGGCGGCATATGGGAATCGGCCGTTAAATCTGCAAAAACGTTGTTAAATCGTTCGCTTCAGGAGCATCATTTTACATTTGAAGAAACGAGCACATTGCTGACCCAAATCGATACTATATTGAACTCACGGCCAATTTCACCACTTTCATCAGACCCAAGTAATGAGACAGCTCTTACTCCCGTCCACTTTCTAATTGGAGGCCCCTCAATGCCATACCTGAGATGCAATATTCAGAAGATACCAAAATATGCCTACTACAAAGATTCCATCGGCTCTCTGCCACCCAACAGCATTTTTGGAGACGTTCGTCTGCGGAATATGTGCTGAATCTACAATCAAGATATAAGTGGAAAAATCCCAACTCAAATTTAGCTATTGGTACCCTGGTACTCATTGCTGATGATTCAGAACCACCTCAACATTGGCGGTTAGGCAGAGTTGTAACTCTTTATCCTGGAAAAGAGGATAAAGTTAGAGTAGTTGACGTTCAATGCAAGGGAAAAATACTTCGCCAACAAATACATTCGCTAGCTCCACTACCACTGCCTGATTATTAAAAATATCTGCAAACATAATTAATTATTTCAATTTTCTTGTTTATTCACAGATACTTTAAAGGGCGGCGGCATGGTTAGTCTCATGGTCAACGTCACAACTTATTCATCATTAAACTGCACAATTAAAAATCAAATTTACTCTTATAAACATAACTATTAGAGTTTCTAATTGTAACTTAAAATCAAAGTAGTTCTCTTTCTTTATATAAAAAGCTCTTAAAGCGTTTTTTATTGCAATTATATTAATTTATATTAGAATCAAAAATTATTCAGTGAGTCTCAATTTTGTCATCAATCAAATAAGATCGCTTCTTTTCGTTATCTAATGTAATAAATTAATTAATTAAAAAATAAGTTTTTTGTGGTAAATGAAATTATTCTTATTTTCTAAAATATAAACTGTTGTACAAACATTACAATAAAAATAAAATAATAATTACTTATTATAACGTTTTGTTACAAAACCTGACTTTTAATTTTTTTGGCTAATTTACCTAAAATCAGGTAAATTCAAATAATATTAGTAATAGTAATAAAAATAAGAGTAATAATAATAATAATAACAATAATAATAATAATGATAATAATATTATTAATAACAATAATAATAATAATGATAATATTAATAATAATAATACTAGTAAAAATAATAATTTTATAATAAAGACATCATCTAAAAATAATAATATAAGAAAAACATTTTCTAAAAAATTTGAATACCGGACAAACTTCGTTTGAGGACCAACACTAAATCTTCTTACCAGTGTGAAGGACATACCACAATTTCTGCTGGCCAGACCTTCAACAATTGTTTCCTCTATTCATGCGGACAGAACACATCCATCGCCGAACTTCGTTAATCCTTTAATTCCACCAATTGTAAGGTTAACTAAAAATTCTGTTGAAAATGGTGATGGAAGTTATGCATTTTCAAGATTTCAAGATAGTAAAATATTCGAAAATGTGCGATTATTCTTAGCATATCTCCATGATCAGGATAAATCTGTATGTATCGATGGGAAAACTAAGATAAATATCATGATGTTAATTCAGCAAGCAGGTCTTCCATCAAATCCAGCTGAACTAAGAATTCTTTTTGATAGACATTATGAAAGTTTTGGTTATTCATCCGAAATGGTATCAGATGATTTAGAGTCTTATCGCAGCCATATCGCTTCGAAAAGAATTGAATACCTACAGAGACAAAGAGAAGCCCAGTCTAGGTATTTTCGGCCGTGCTCCTAATTCACTGAACACCAATCTTCAAATATCACAGGCTAATAATGAGTTACCTGTCACTAGTATAGATTGTAATAACTCTGACTTGAATTCCGAAAATAACTTAAATCTTAATATTTATTATTATAATATGGGAGGATTTAAGAAGGACTTAAACAATTTCCACAGAGTTGTGCAATCAACTGAATATAACATCATTGTTTTAACAGAAACATGGCTAAAATCTTAACACCTTAATTCTGAAATTTTTGGTAACCTTTGGCAAGTTGTAAGAATGGATAGAGAAAGTAGACCAGGTGGTGGAGTACTTATTGCTGTTCACAATTCAATATCAACAATGCCTGTGATACTAGAACACGAATTAAAATTTCTTGATGAAACACAACAAGTGTGGATTAAATTATTATTAAACAGCAAATCTATTTATATTGGATGCATATATATCAAACCTACTTCTGAAATTGATATGTACCAAAATAATCTAGCTGCAGTTGAAAAGGTTTTAAATTTAATGAATGACAATGATGATTTTTTTATTTTCAGCGATTTTAATCTACCTAACATTAAATGGTGCAATGATGATAATAATGATAGCATTTTTACAACAATTAACATTAGAAATGAAGTACATCTTAATGTAGTTAACTTTTTTGCTGATATGGGCTTACACCAAACTTGTAATATAAGCAACTCATATAATAATGTACTAGATTTAGTCTACAAAACAACTACTGACAATTACTGTCTTTAAAAGGTTGAGCCGATACTTCATGGGAAAAGTAGTATATTTCACACTCCAGTATTTCTGTCAAGTATAACATAGCTGTGAACCAGAAATTGCCTGATAATATTACTAAATCTGAATTAGTATATAACTTCAAGAAAGCAGACTATGGAAAAATTAATGAATTAATAACTAATTCTGTATACTGTATGGCCAACTGACAATGTTAATATTGACGAAGCTGTTTGTGAATTTAATAATATATTAACAGAAATAATTGAAAATTGTTCAATTATTAAAAACAAGAAAAAAAGAGCTTATAAAAAACGGAGTAAGTCTGGAACTGAAATTGATTACAACAAATTTATTAGATTAAGTAGGTAATGAATTTACTAATATTGATGTAAATGCGTATATTGCTTATATTGAAATAACTAGCATGAAAATCAAATCTGACCCAAAACATTTTTACTCTTTTATTGATTACAAAAGAAATGTTAAAGGTTATCCCAGTATTATGCATTATAATGAAAACAGAACATCAGATCTCAGCGATATAACTAATAAGTTTGCCGACTTTTTCGAATTTTTATATGATGAAAAGAATTTTAATTTTACTAATACGATTCAAAGTAATTTTAATAATTATACGCTTACAGTCGAAGAAGTTGCAGGTGCACTAAAAACACTTGATATAAATAAAGGTCCGGGTCCTGACTTAATACCTCCAGTTTTCTTTAAAAACACGTATACCGGCTTGGCACTTCCACTTCAAACTATTTTTAATATCTCATTAAGAAGTGGTAGATTCCCAGATGTGTGGAAAGGCTCTTTCATCACTGCAATTTTTAAATCGGGCGACAGATCAAATATTAAAAACTACAGAGGTATAGCTGGTCTATCTGTAATACCGAAATTGTTTGAAAAACTTGGCACTTCTAAAATGTACGAGGAAGTCAAATGCATTTTAGACCAAAATCAGCACGGTTTCATAAAAGGTAGATCAACGGTAACTAATTTAACCGATTATACTAGTTTTCTGTTGAATGGTATGGAACAAAATAATCAGTTTCACTCAATATATACCGATTTCAGTAACGCTTTCGATAAAGTGGATCATTCTTTGCTAGTCTATAAATTGCAAAAGATAGGTATAAATAATAATATTCTAAATTGGATAAAATCATATTTGGCGAATCGTTATCAATGGTTAAAATTTATAATGTTTTCTCCAGGAAAATTAAAGTTACATCTGGCGTTCCACAGGGCAGTCACCTAGGCCCGTTATTATTTATCATATTTATTAATGACTTACCTTCTGAGTTTCAAAATTGTAAGTATAGCTTATATGCTGACGATCTGAAGTTATATGTTCGTATAAATAATAGTGCAGATTGCGAAGTGCTACAAGCTAATCTTAATAATTTATACAGTTGGTGCATAAAAAATAATCTAATACTGAATATAGATAATTGTAAAGTTATGATTTTTTTTAGAAATCGAGCTCCGATAGATAGCAACTATCATATTAACAATTGTCAACTGGAAGTTTGTACTGAAATCAATGATCTAGGGATTCTGTTGGACAAAAAACTTATTATCAGCTTACATATTACTAAAACGCAGTCAACAGGTCGTAAAATGTGGGGTTTCATTAAAAGAAGATCTAAGGAATTTGATGATCCTTATATAACTAAAGCATTATATTGTTCCTTAGTTCGTCCAATTCTAGTATGTTATTTGGAATCCACACTTGATCAAGGATATCAAAATTATTGAGTCAATTCAGAAACAATTTTTGTTATTTGCTTTGAGAAGTCTGAATTGGAATAGAAATTCTTCCTCATATGATCTACCAGCTTATGGAAACAGGTTAAAATTATTAAATATACACACACTGGAATATCGTAGAAACATGGCTGATGCAGTTTTTGCTTTTGATTTAATCAATAATAAAATTGATTGCTGCCAGCTCAAACAGAAAATTATAATAAATACAAACTGCCGCAATTTACGGAACATCAACTTTCTACTAGTGGATAGTCATAGGACAAATTATTCTAATAATGAGCCTATCACAAGAATCAGTAGAACATTTAATTTTAGTACTTATTACGCTCCTAGTATTAGTAGATTAAGTTATAAGAATAACTTGAAAAACTACATAAATAATAACTGATATTATAATTATCTTCAAATATTTATTTTATTCAAATTTCGTTTTTTATGTAATTATGTCTGTAAATTTGTGTAATAAATTTTAAAAAAATGTCTGTAATTAGATATCAATAAATAAATAAATAAAGGACGTATTGATGTTATAGATACCGTCGATTTTGATACTAAACATCCAATTATATTTTCCCACCAACATCCATAACTTTTTTATTAGCAAAACAATATCATGAAAAATGTTTACATAAAAATTTTGAAACTTCAATCAATGAAATACGACGTCGTTTTGAAATTCCAAGAATTAGAACATTGATGAAAAAAGTCAGATCAAGTTGTATGATGTGTAAAATTATATACGCTAAATCGACACCGCCATTAATGGGACCATTACCGAGATCAAGACTAGCAGTGTATGAACGTCCGTTTTCACACATAGGTATGGATTATTTTGATCCACTTTTTGTAATTAATGGTCGGAAAACCGAAAAACCTTGCGGTGTATTAATAACCTGTATGACAACTCAAGCTGTGCAAGCAATATTATTATTATCCTTTTTTCTCAAATAAAAGATTTTTGATAATAATAAACTCGAACAAAACAAACAAAAAGATAAAAAGTCAGATTTATTTTATTTATATTAAACTTTACTTTATAATTTATTATAGATTTATTTTATTTATATTAAACTTTACAATTTAATTAATTTTTAGATTTATTTTATTTATGTTAAACTTTACAATTTAATTTATTCTTAGAGACCGAATTAATTGAGTGATAAAATAAGACTGACTTAAACTAATTAAAAGACGATTAACGAAAACTAATTTTATGTTATGATCACGTTGCAATTCAACGTGATCATTTTTGTGTGAAAATATTTTTGAGAATTTTAAAATTGTAATATGATACAAAATTTATTTTTTTGATAGAATTTTATGGGAAAATAATTTTTAATGCAATTTTACGATTTAGCAATTTTTAATTAATTAGAAAAATATTAATTTAAATTATGCGAAAAGATTTTAAAAAATTATTGTTAATATGATATTTTAATTTAAGAATAATATTTCACCATTTCCGTGAGAAAACGAATTTATTCTTAAATTAAATAATTTTATTTATTTGTGGTAGTGATATACCAGAGTATATTACCCCCCATTCGTTAAGCTGGACATCATCCGTGATGTCTTTAATTTCATCATTTGTTTTATTTTTTTGTGATTTCCCATAAACTTTTATCTTTCCCATAAACTTCGCTTCTGGGTGAGCTAACTGAAAGTGACGGTCGAACTCATGTTATATCAACGGTTGAGAACCCATTAATTAGGGCCGCGCCTAGAAATAAGTCAATTTTTGTATCTCGGCTTAATATTTCAACCTCAAATTCAGATGTCCTTAACTTTATTAAATCTAAGCCTCAACTTAATAAAGGTTAAAAATATTTCGAATTCTAATCGAATAGTTGCTTCATTCAAAATTTGTGTGCCTGAAGCTATGTTTCATCTATTGATGTTACCCAATACCTGGCCGACCAACACCTTCGTGCAGGAATTTGTTGAAAAGCAGAAAACTAGGGTAGCCGTTAATTTAAATTCAGTTCCAAAAAACTAAAGTGCTTGTCCCTTTACTATCAAAATGTAAGGGGACTTCGTACCAAAGTTCGCGACGTATATTTAAAAACACAAGAACTTTCTTATGATGTTTTTGTGCTAACGGAGACCAATTTGAACGCTAGTTTTAATAATAATGAAATTTTTACTTCTGAATTTAATGTTTTTCGAAAAGATTGTTTAATTGATGGTCTAGATTCTTCTGGTCGGGGTGTTCTTATAGCAGTACGCATGGATTATGACTGTTCGTTTTTTAGCATTCGTAATACCGAAAATATTGAATTAATTTGTGTCAAAATTAATCTTGGTAAGCGCTCTATTTATATTCTATGCTGCTATATATGCCCATGTAGTCCGATCGAGACATACCAACTTCTCATCGACGCAGTTGATTTCTTGTCCAATACCATGGCTACGGTTGACGATATGTTGGTCTTGGGTGATTTCAATCTACCTGATCTGTTATGGTTGCGGTCAGATGATGATTCTCACTTTGTTGCTGTAAATGCAACTACTCAAAAGGAAATCTTATTTACTGATAATCTCTCTGACAACGGTCTATGCCAGATCAGAGATATTAAAAATAATCTAAACAGGCAACTCGATCTTATTTTCTCTACTAATAACATAAATTGCATTGTAGTGGAAAGTAGCTTCACTCTCTCCACTATTGATCCGTATCACCCTCCTTTAGCTTTGACTTTTTCGTACGAGAATGGTATTATTAACGTAGATTCTGAAAAAACTTAATCTTTTAACTTCCATAAAGCTGATTTTTATAAACTTAATCATTTACTTTTTAATTTAAATTTTGATGAAATTTTTAATAACCTAGACAATAACATTGATTTATTAACTACAAACTTTTACTCAGCTCTTTTCGAATGTTTCGTTTTGTCTGTTCCGATTTCGCCAGGGACCAGGATATCGGCATCCCTACCATGGTATAATAAGGAACTTCGCTCAATCCGTAATCGTAGAAACAAATTATGGCAAAAAAATTTAAAGTCTAAAACAGACTCCGACTACATTGAGTATCTTTGCGTTTACGTAGAATTCTCGGATTTATCTCAACTATTATATGATGAATATTTGAATAAAATGCAAACGGAGATTCTATCAAATCCTAAAAAAATTTGGCAATATATCAATATTAAAAACAAATCAGATGGTTATCCTTCTACATTAAAGTATTTAGATAACTCATCTAATGAATCTAAGATAATCACTAATATGTTTGCTAACTTTTTCAGTCAAGCTTTTAACGACAACCAATTTCAGTCTGATGAAAACTATTTTTCGTACTTAAATAATTGCAACCAAACTAATATCGGTTCTTTTAATATTGACTATAATGATGTAGTTGGTAAGATTCGACACCTTAAAGATGATTACTCATCCGGTCCCGATGGTTTGCCTGCTATAGTTTTAAAAAAATGCTGTAACTCATTGGCGTACCCGTTAACATTTCTCTTTCAAATATCACTTTCTGTTCCCGCTTTGTGGAAGGATTCTTTCATAATTCCGATACACAAAAAGGGTTGTAAAACGGATATTTCGAATTATAGGCCAATCGCAAAGTTATCTAGTATTCCAAAACTGTTTGAAAGTATAATTTACGATTCTTTATATTTTCATTGCAAATCGTTGTTTTCTTCAAAGCAGCATGGGTTTCTTAAAGGTAGATCCACCGCTACGAATCTAACTGATTTCGTTTCTAATATTTTAATCAATATGGAAAAAGGGAAAGAAATTGACATAATCACCACAGATTTCTCCAAAGCGTTTGATAAGATTTCACACAAATTAATTTTGTTCAAACTTAAGGCCCTCGGTTTTCCTTCGGGGATCATTCGCTGGCTAGAATCATATCTAAGTGATAATCAATACCAAGTTTTATTTAGGTCCTCTACTTCTGACCATTTTATTGCAAAATCCGGTTTCTACAGGGCAGCCATCTTGGCCCACTGATTTTTGTATTGGCAATAAATGATGTTGATTATATTATAGTTGATTCGAGTGTTTCAGCATACGCCGATGATATGAAAATATACAGAGAAATTTTATCCAATCCTGATTGTAATATTCTTCAAAATGACCTAAACAAATTTGCTACTTGGTGTGCTAAAAACCACTTAGAACTTAATGTAAGCAAATGTCAGACAATTACATATTCTCGTAAACGTTCTCGTTCCTTTTCACGGGATTACTTCATCAATCATGAGATCGTTTGTCGAGTTCCGACCCTTCGGGATTTAGGTGTTATCTGCGATGGTGAGCTTAATTTCAGATCCCACTACGATAGTATTGTAAATAGGGCTAACTCAGCGCTAGGTTTTGTAAAGCGGTGGACCAAGAAATTCCGCGACCCGTATTTCACAAAATCGCTTTACATAACTATAGTAAGACCTCTGCTTGAATATGCTAGTCAAGTATGGTCACCATACCATGCAGTTCATATTAATCGAATCGAAGCAGTTCAGCGTAGATTTATCTCTTTTGCTTTACAAGCCGTCCCTGAGTAGATACTTATAACTTACCCCATACCGCGATCGTCTTAAGCTCATCAACATGCACTCCTTTGAAAAAGTCGTGAAGTTGCTGACATTTTATTTGTGCAACAGGTCATTTTGGGATTAATAGAGTGCCCAGCATTCTAAGATAACATTAATATAAACGTCAATGCGCGCTCTATAAGATCTATCCCTCTTTTCGATTAAATAATCATCGCACGGACTACGGTTATAATGAGCCATTCACAAGAATGCTACGTGAAGTTAATGCTATTGCAAACCACTTCGATTATAACTGTAGCAAGCTCACTCTGAAAAGATTGTTGTATAGTTACACGTAAATGCGAGCCTAGTGTGTCTTTATTATGTCAGTTGAATGACTCTAGCATGTTGAATGACTCTAGACTAATTGCTAAAAATTAGCATGCTTTCGTTTTATTTGATTTTTAATTTTAATATTATTTTTTTCATTTTTATGAACTCGAATCGAATTTACAGGTCCCTGTGGGGGTTACCGTTCTTTTCAGAACAGCTGAACCTGCGGTTGCCTGGTTATTCTGTTTCTTTTCTTGATTACGGGTAGATGTGGGCTTACGTTAGAGATGGAAAGATGGATATGTATTAGATACTCAATTACTAAATTACTAAATTACAATATATGAAATAAAAATTAATAAAATTAAAATTATGAAGCTTACAACAAAATATATTGTAATATTATGATTACTAGATTTAAATTTTATGTATTCGATCTCTTCAATGTTTTTTATTTGTTTTAAATTCATTTCTTCAATATTTACTTTAAAAGATATATTATTATCTATTATTGCGAAATTTGGAATTATTAGATGGTTTCCTACAATTTTTTCTGAATTTGAAAATGTTATATTATTAATTATTACAGTACAATTATTAAATGTTATTAAGTTATTTCCATATAATTAATATTTAACGTAATTACAATTATTTGTTAATGTTACTTTATTGCCATTTTTAATCAATATTTGATTTGATAAAATTTCTACAAACTCGAAATTATTATTAAAAACTTTTTTACAATTATTATATTTTTATTTAATTAAATTTATCGTACAATCATTGGCTTCTTTGAGCTTATTAATATAAAGTTCATCATTATTATCATAAATTTTATTTTTGAATAAAATAATATTTTCATTTTCGATAGATATTTCTTGAAAATCATTGTTAGGAAAAGGTATTATCTTAAATTTAATGGCAAGATCCTTCGAAAAGTTAAGTATTAATATAGCAAAAATAAGTTTATCATTGAATCTAAGAAGAGAAGATTTAATATTTTTGTATTTAGAAATATCAATATCATAGCCATTAATTTCATCATCAGTTAATATGGAATGACTCATTATTCCATGATTTGCAAAGGCGATATTTTGTTGGATTCCATCTATTTCTACGCTTAGGAAATTAATATTTGATAGTATGGAAAGAAAATGTAAATTTTTTATACTTTTTCTTGTTACATCTGTTGTTTCGTTTAATGTTTTTAGTGTAAGAATTTGATTTCCTTTGATGTGTTGTTGCAGTGTTTCAATATTATTCTGTAAGTCGTCATTGATTTTAATTTGTTTATTTAGATTTGAAAAGGATTGTTTTTAGATAGATAGTATTTAAATGGTTTTCTAATTGGTTATTCGGGGCTATTGTCCCGAATAGCCAATTAGCGATTTTGCCACCGATATTCAATAAACCAAGTCTATTACGATGTGATTTTATTGTTTTTATGTTGTGTCTCAATCTGCTTAGTTGAACTTTTAATTGGTTATTAAATCATTTGTCTTCTGGTAAAGAGAAAATTGCGTCGGTATCGTCATCTATTTTATTTAATGTAATTTCTAATTCGTTAGTGTCGATAATGTGTAATATTTTAGAATAATTTTGAATTAAATTTATTTGTGATTGTTTTATGATTTGATATCCGCCTTGTCTATCGATTTTCTCGATAATAATATTTGAGGTGGTAAGATGAATTAGGTTAATAATTAATAAAAGTATAGTTTGCCAGTATTTATATGCAGTCCTGTTCTTCTTGGTTATCTGAAAAATATTTGAATGTTCTTTTAATTCTAGAAGGATGGATATTTTTGCCTCTTTTGTCATAATATTTATTATTATTGTTGTCGACTTTAATTTTAGTATATTTGCTTTTATGCATGTAACGAACAGCTTCAGAATTTTCGATTAATAATTCTTTTCTATTTACAAATTCGAACTTTTTACGCGTTTTATTTAAGTTTTCTATTTGAGAATTATTTCTATTTTCTAATCGTTGTTTGATAATTTTAAGATCTGTTATTGAATTATTTAAGAAATCTATGGGTTTTACTTCTGTTATAGAATGGATTCAATTGTTATATTTTTCGGTAGCCAAAAAAACTCGTTCATTTGGTGAAAGTTTAAGGTTTTGTGTGTCAAAAATGCGTAAGTATTCGCAAAGAGTGCTATGAACTCTTTCTATTGGAGAATTTCCAGTATGGGATCTAGGTGAAGTAAAGTGGACTTCAATATTCTCCTGTCTTAAAAAATCTTTTATATGAAGGCTGTTAAATTCATTATCGAAAACTATTTTTTTGGGTTTGCCAAATGTAGCGAATCTATTTCTTAAATGACTTATTATTGTAATAGCATTGCGATCATTAATTTTTTGTGTCATTAGGTGTTTGGTAAATTTATCGACAATGGTGAGGAATACTTCCTTGTAGCAGAAAAATAGGTCTCCGTGAAGGATTTCATTGGGTTTGTGTGGAGTCTCGGTTAATTCATATTTATATTTTTCTGGTTTCCGGTCATATTTGGCGGCATTACATATGTCGCAATTATTTATATACTTATGAATTATTTCTTTTAATTTTGGGAAAAAGTAATTATTTCTGATTTCATTATAATTTTCAATAATACCGCGATGGTTAGTTCCTATATGAGTATTTTCTATAAGTTTAATAGCTTCGTCTTCTGTGTTTAAATTAGTGGCTCGGAAATATAAATAAGTCTAAAATTTCTATATTTAGTCATAAATTCTGTATTTTTCTGTTTTACTAAATGGATTTGTGAATTGTATTTATTAATTATATTTTCAGTATGAATAGTTGCTAGTTCGGAATCATTTCTATCAAGATGGTTTATTTGGTTCTTGTCATTATCTAAGCGGCTAAGAAAATCAACAACGTTATTTTCTTTGCCTTTTACATATTCGATTTTGAAGTCATATTCGTTAAGCCTTATTCGCCATCTTTGCAATTTTGAGTTTGGTTCTTTGACTGAGTGTAACCATTTTAATGGTTGATGATCTGTTTTGATCATAAACTTATTTCCGAATAAATAGGGTCTAAAATATTTTGTGGCCCATACTATCGCAAGAAGCTCTTTTTCGATAGTAGAATATCTAATTTCATGATCATTTAGAGTACGACTGGCGTAGCAAACTGGGTGTCCTTCTTGTGATAACACTGCTCCAATTGCAAAGTTGGAAGCATCTGTTGTAAGGATGAATCTTTTTCAAAATCGGGATAGATCAATATGGGATGGCTTGTAATTAGGTCTTTTAGCTTTTGAAATGATTCTCTATACGCAGGATCATTAGGATTAATCTTATTATTTTTTTTAGATATTTGATCATCGGTTGGGCGGCTTTTGCGAAGTCTTTTATAAATTTCCTGTAGTAGCCGGTGATGCCCAAAAAACTTTGTATTTGCTTAGGAGTACTAGGTAGTTTTATATTTTTTATTATTTCAATCTTTTTATCGTTAGGTTTGATCCCATCTGAAGTTAAGATGTGACCAAGGTAATCCGTTTCCTAAGAGAAGAACTTGCATTTATCGGCCTGAATTTTAAGATTAAATCGGCGTAGTCTTTCAAATGTGTCATTAATAGCTTTAATATGTTCTTGGAAAGATTTTGAGAAAATAAGGATGTCGTAAAGATAAACCTCACAGATTACGTTAATCATGTCCCTCAGGACATAATTTATCATCCTTTGGAAGGTAGCTGGTGCATTTTTCAACCCAAATGGCATTCGGACAAATTCATACTGTCCTTGTGGTGTTGAAAAGGCCGTCTTGGTTCTATCCTTCTCATCGGCCAGTATTTGATGGAAACCCTTTGCCAGATCGAGGGTAGTAAAATATTGGGCTCGCCCAAGTTTATCAATTAAGGAATCGATATTGGGGATTGGAAGTTGTCGTCTATCGTTATTTCGTTAAGTTTACGATAGTCTATCACGACTCTCCATTTTTGTTTTCCCGAATTGTCAAACTTCTTTGGTACAACCCAAATTGGGCTGTTATAAGGATTATTTGATGGCTTTATAATTTTTTGAGTTAACATTTCTTGAATCTGGGCATTTATCTCTTCTTCATGAATTTTTGGAAAACGGTAGACCTTACTATAGATTGGTTGAGAATTCTTTGTAATGATTTGGTGTTTAATTTCATTGACACAAGTTTGTCTATCGCCTTCTTTAAAGAATAGGTCGCTATTGTTATTTATTATATTTTTTAAAAGTTTCGTTTCTTCATAATTCATGTTTTCGTTCTTTAATTTATTAAAAAGTTCAAAATTATTGATGTCTAAACTTTCCAATTAAAATATTTCATTATAAGGACAAGAATTATTAAGTTTTATCTCCACATTGTTAATTTTAATTTCATTATTATGTAAATCAATTTGGGCGCCAATAGGGCTAAGGACATTTTGTCCTAATATTGCATCAAAATTCTTATTTGGGAGGTCCATCAATTTCCAGGACATTATTATTATTACTATTATTGGAATTGAATGTTTCTTTACTGTTAAGAGGAAATTGTCTTGGTCTAAAAGAGTTAGAGAATTTGTTAGAATCTTTGTCACTTTTTAAGTTAATACCAGTGTTAATTAAAGCTTGATAGGCTTCTTCCAATGTTTCTATTTTACTAGTACGAAAAAACATTATTTTACTCAAAAACTTATTTAAAATGGATTTTTCATTGTTTACAGGCTTAAATTCTATAGGCTTTTCTTCATCAAGAGAGTATTTTAAATTTAATTTATTTAGTATTGATATTAAACTAGAACATAATTGACTTAAATTTTTGAATGTGATTTGATCCACTTCTTCTTTCAGGTCCAGATAATTTCCGTTCACTCCAAAAGATTTAGTGAGCTGCCTTTTAACTTCTACCCATGACTTTGATTCTAATCTTCGAACTATAGCTGCTGCTGGTCCTTGAATTTTTGAAAGTAATATTCTATAGATGTATTCTTTTGCTGGTTGTTCGGTTAGCATTCCAACCAAGGTTTCCACTTCTGCTATGAATGATGATAAGCAGTACGAGTCATCGCCAGTGAAAGCTGAAATACTCCTTGCTTCTTGAATAATATGTTTAAATTAAATTTGAATACTGTTGTTTTGTTGTGGTGTCATTGTTTGATTAAATTCTTCTTGCATTTTCTGTAAAGTTTGATGATAATTTTTTGTCATTAATCTTAAATATTTCGCTATTTAATTGTTTTATTGACACGATATTTTTGCAAGAAAGCTTCTATGTTATTCGCCAAACTTCCAGTTTTAATATATTTTTTTATTAAGTAATTCCTTTTTCGTTATAACTTTAACGTTTATTTTATGTTGTTTAAAGAATGAATAATCACAAGTATCTTCGTCCTGATTCATAAATTTTATTTTCAAATTATTTTTGTGACCAAAAATTTCATTTGCGTTTCCTTTTCTTTTCTTTGTTGTTTTATCTTTATTTAGATTCGAATATCGATTTAAACACTTAGAAAAATGTCACTGTGAAAAAAAACGGGATCACAATGTCGATATCCTACCGACTGCGCCAGAAATATTATTATTATACTTTTTTTCTCAGAAAAAAGATTTTTGATAATAATAAACTCGAAAAAAACAAACAAAAAAATAAAAACTCAGATTTATTTTATTTATATTAAACTTTACTTTATAATTTATTATAGATTTATTTTATTTATATTAAACTTTACAATTTAATTTATTTTTAGATTTATTTTATTTATGTTAAACTTTACAATTTAATTTATTCTTAGAGACCAAATTAATTGAGTGATAAAATAAGACTGCCTTAAACTAATTAAAAGACGATTAACGAAAACTAATTTTATGTTATGATCACGTTGCAATTCAACGTGATCATTTTTGTGTGAAAATATTTTTGAGAATTTTAAAATTGAAATATGACCAAAAATTTATTTTTTTGATAGAATTTTATGAGAAAATAATTTTTAATGCAATTTTACCATTTAGCAATTTTTAATTAATTAGAAAAATATTAATTTAAATTATGCGAAAAGATTTTAAAAAATTATTATTAATATGATATTTTAATTTAAGAATAATATTTCACCATTTCCGTGAGAAAAGGAATTTATTCTTAAATTAAATAATTTTATTTATTTGTGGTAGTGATATACCAGAGAATATTACCTGCATGTTGAAATAGCTATCTCTTTTAATACTGACAGTTGTATAATGGCACTTAGAACACTTTTCGCTATCAGAGGTACTGCAAAAACAATAACTAGTGATCAAGGTACAAATTTCAGAGGAGCATCACGTGAACTGACGGAAGCAATAAAAAATGTTAAAAACGTTGAAATGTAAAAATATTTTCACCAAAGCGATTGGAAGTTAATTCCACCAAATTCTCCACATATGGGAGGAACTTGGGAAAAATTGGTTCGATCAATCTGATAAAATACTGCGAACTACATTTTTTGAAATTACCCAAATTATAAATACTAGACCTTTATCAGATGTTCCAATCGAAAGTGATAGTCAACCGGCGATAACACCAAATGATTTATTAAATATTTCATCGCCTGGAGAATTAATAGAATTCAAGAGGATAATAAATTTAAGGTTATCAAAATCATGGAAAATGATGCAATTACTAGCTAATCAATTTTGGAAACGATGGTTAACAGAATATTTACCCAATTTGACACAAAGAACAAAATGGTTTAATAAAACCAAATCAAATGACATTGACAATTGTAATCCTTTGCGATGAAAACTTCCACGATGCTCCTGGGATAGATATAATAAAAAGTCAGGATGGAATTATAAGAAGTGCAATTATTAAACTAGAAGCTGGATTGTACAAGGCCAGTAACAAAAATAACAATATTAGAAATATGTAAGCCAACCCATGAGAACATAGTTGACTTACACGGGAAGACTTTTCCCAGCGTTGCTGGGAGCGTTTAATTGTTAGTGGGTTAATTTTTTATTTGTTACCTTTTTGTGTTGAGGGGATTAAAATTCGAAGTATTTTTGAAAATGAAACAATAAAAGTAGAATATTCTCATTTTGTATTTGATTTAATTTATTTATTTTTAATTTAATATATTGAAAAAGTGTAATTTATTTTGAAAAGTGCTGTCTGGTTCCAGCAGCAGTGTCAAGATAGGCCATTCCTTCTGCTCCTAATATTGAAATGGGTATTGTTGGTATTTGACCACCAATGTAAATAGCCATGGAGTAGAAAGCGCGACATTAGATGTACTGTTACTTGTTGTTGTCGTAGTATTACATTTTAGACAATTACTGCGGTAATAGCCTGGATTTTTACAGCCATAGCAGGTAACTAATGTCTTTACCTCTTTTTGGGTGGTGGATTCAGTTAGGTACGGTGCTGTCATCTATTTTCTTTTTCCAGCATTCATCACTTGTATCGTCCCGTATACCTGCAGTATGTGCAGCGACTGGTTGATTTTCTTTTCCAGGTCAACTTTTCTTGGGTTGTCAGCGGGTTGATGACGTGATGTTGAACGGGTTGTTGTTTTTCTCCAAATGTTTGGTCTATTATGCGGGCTTTTCGTAGCAGCTCGTTGAATGTGGTGAACTCTTCCCTTAGAATGTATTTTCGAATTTTTATATTCAATACGTATATCATATCCAACATTGTTGCTTCGCTGAGTTGTGGTGCTGGTAGTTGGGCAAATAATTCACATTTTTTGCATATAAAAAAATCTGTTGGGGTAGTTTCAGTTTGCTTGTGCTCAAAAATTTCTGTGTATAGCCGATATATATAGGAGCAAACGTATCCCGTAGAGCGTTGATTGCCTCGTTCCATGTAGATATTGTTGGAGATACTCCTTCCCACCAGGCTCTAGAGTATTCTCGAAGTAATAATGGTGGACTTTGTAATGCTTCATGATCGGACATGTTCTTTAAATTTTTGTATATGTTGATATGAGCCAGAAATTCTTCTAATTTTTTTGCGTCATATTCACCGTTGAATTGTTCGTTACATCCACTGAAATTAATATCTTTCCGTGGCAATAGAAGTTGTTAAAATTGGACATCGGTTAATTGTAGAGCCGACGGTGGTGCATAATGTGATGATTGTTGCGATGGTAGTTGTTGAGATGGCTGTTGTAATGAGTGCTGTGGTGATGGCTGTTGAGATGATTGTTTTCACGATTGTTGTGAAGTAGATGCATGAGCCCAGACGAAATTTTCTTATGCGCATACTGCTTATATAACCGCAATAGCTGATGTGATGGGCTGCTATAGATGCGACAATTGTATTATGAAACCTTGTCATATTAAAATTATTGTTGGTTATATTTGCCATATTGAAATTATTGTTGGTTAGATTTGCCATATTGAAATTATTGTTATTGTTATTAAACGATAGAGGGCAGTAGTACTTTATCAGCTGTATTTGACGTTTGCGGATGTGGTGGTTATATAATTAAATTTATTTGTAATATGAAACTCAATTACTTACATTACAATTGTTCAAATAATAAATACAAGTGTTAAAACTGTTTAACAAAAGACTAAGAGATTTGTCATCGGATGATGTCGATCATTATTTAGAAAATAGCCCTAAAAAAGTGGTTAATTACAACAAAATAAATAACAATAAAATAAATATTATGCCTAGTGGTTCGAGTGCAAATAAAATGAAACCTACTTTGGTTAACAGTAATAGATTTTTACCTTTAAGTCAACTTTCTGAAGATGAACAATTTAAAATTGATAGTATTGAAAAATCTAAACCAAAGAAACCTCCACCAATTAACATTGTGGAAAAAAATAATGACAGTATTCATGAAATACAGAAATCAATTAAAATTGCTAATTATTATATAAAAAAACACTAGCATTGGCACTCAAATTTTTTGTACAGATCGTGTTGATTACGAAAAACTTTTTGAATTTTTAAAAACAAGCAATATAAATTTTTTTGGTCATGACAGTGTAATTTCCAAACCCATAAAATTCGTGTTATATGGCTTACATAATGTAGCAACTAATGAACTTTTAAATGAATTAAAATCCAATAACATTTCAAATTGTATTGAGGCCAAAAAAATGCACATTAAAAATCAAAGATATGCTGATTATGCAACGTATCTATTACATTTTGCTCGTGGTTCGATTAAGCTGAATGAGCTAAGAAAAAATTGTAGAGTGCTCTTTCACACCATAGTTAAATGGGATTTTTATCGTCAATCAGCTAAAGGACCCACCCGCTGTTTTAATTGTCAAACGTTTGGACATGGTTCCAAATGATGTTTTTTGAAAACCAAATGCAGTATATATGCTGGTGAACATAAATTTAATGATTGCCCCGATTTTAATAAATTTAAAAATTCGGACAAAACAATAATCACCAAATGTGCAAACTGTCAAGGAAATCATGCTTCCAGTGATATTAATTGTCCAGCGAGAAATGATTACTTACATCTTTAAGCAGCGCTCCGCAAAAAGACAACGAGAACCCTCGTAACAACGAGAACCCTCAGCTGAGAAATCCAGTTTTAAACAGCATAAGTGTTCAGCCAGCACCCCTAAAAAAAGAAAAATATATTAATGCAACATATATACATTATTATATTGAAAACTTACATGTCTGTGATTGTCCAGAATTCTTGGTGTCTCCAAGGATATTGAAAATAAACTAAAAAAAACAACAACAAAATTTACATTATTTTGTACACAAATATAAATAAAAACAACAACAACCACACATGAAATATTCACATCAATAATCCATGAATGATTGTTGATTGTTTCTACATTTAATATACAAAATTGAAAGGTACTTACCTTAGCTTCCAACTGGAACAAAAATGCAGCCAATCCATCATGCATATTGGTCACAAACCACAAACCAATTCTGGGTTTGCACCAACAAATCTGAAAAATAGGGAAAAAAGTTTAGATAGATATCAGCCACAAAATAGCTGACATCCATGATGTATATAAATATTTGGAATTCAAATGAATTCCTGATTTGAATTTTATTAACTTAACTTCGCTATTTGTTGGAAATAATCCAATATTTATAAAATATAAACAGATAAAATGCCGGCGTTGTATCTGTCAAACCGAAACTTGTAGATTAAATAAGTAATAGACGGGTCGCAGTAACTTTACGAAATTTCACTACCCGGTAGAAAACATAATCGCGAATCGAATTATGTTAAGGAAAATCGCGGAAAACCAACATAAAACATAGAATTTATGTTTTTTAACTTAAAGGAAAACCTTTATAAGTGCGAGCGAAATGTAAGCGGCGCAAGCGAGAATAAAATAACTACGCGAAAACTCTCTCAATAAATAAAATTCAGTAGGGACAACTTAAAAATAATTAAATTTGCCAGGGCTGAACATTTTTTAGAATAAATTATGGCGAATTATAGCAGAATTAAATTAGGGAATTTTCCATGAAAATGAATTATAATCATAAAAATTATTTATGAAAATAGTAGGAAATATATATTTAAAACTAAAAAGGTTAGTAAAGGTTTTCAGAAAACCTTCAGCATAGAAAGATATTACCATTATGGTAAAAGTTAGTAAAATTTAACATGGTAACACAATGAAGAAATTAGAAACTCGAAAGAATTTAGATTATATAAGCGATAGCCACTTTGAGAAATTATTCAGTCTCATCGTAGCAGCAATCCAGTAGTATCCTAATAGCAGCATTTTAGCAGACAGCAATAAATTAATTATTTAATTTATATTAAAAAAAAAAATTTATTGTAAAAAGACCACGTGTATACGGATAAGATTGTTACATGCACAAGTAATTGTGGAATTTGTACTATTGTTCCTATACACTAATTTGGTGAAAATTTCAGAATAATTTGGGAAAATAAATTTAATTTTTTATTAAACGGAAAAAGTGAATTAATTAATAATTAAATTAGTGTTAGTTAAAAGGATAAAATTGCCAATTTAGTGAATTAATAGAATTCAATTAAGGTAAATTTGTTAGTAAATTATTAAAAGCTAGATTCAGGAAAATTGTCGGAAATTTATATAATTTAGTTTAACGAATATTATTAGTGAATTAGTATCATCAAAATTAAGAAATTTTGGCATAAATTTAAAAAAAATTTAATTAAATAAAGATTGATAAAGGTGTTACGTAGAATTTAATTTAAAGTTTGTCGCAAATTGATAGAATTTAATTTAATTAATTATAAAAAAAAAAATCCAGTTAAAAACGGTTAAGAAATTCAGTTCAGTAATTAAATTGTCTAAAGTCAGTTAAATTAATTTGGTAATTATAAACCAAAATACAAAAGGCTAAAATAACCACATTTTTTTGTGTGTATATTTTTTATTGAGGTTAAATTTGAAACCGCATTGTGAGCACGTGTCGATTATTAGTTACGGTTATCGAGTTGCAGCTCGAAATTTAATTAGTGAGGTTAAATTGTGGATAATTGTTCTTACAAAACGATTATTTTTTTTTGGAGGAAAATTTACATTAAATTTATCCTGATAATTTACGGCGTAAATTATATCGAACCATATTGTAAGTTAGTTACATTTTGGTAATTCTTAATTTAACCAACACCCTAAAATAATTTCAAACTCGCGTGTCAAAACCGCGTTATATTATAAAAAATATATAATTCACGTAATCACAATTAAGCAGGATTTAGTTAGACAGAAATTAGCTTAGATATTTAGAGAATCATAACCAATAGTCGTATCAACCAATTGGTAGGTTTCTGTGGAAGAAATTTTCATTGTTTCTAAAATCAATCGCAAACGATTCATCAGCATTGAACAGCGCTAGCAGGGTTGTTGAAAGTTTATGGAAGTTGTCACCCAAGCGGCGATTAAGTAAACAGACACCCAGTTGAATTAAACATCAGTCACCAGCAAGTTAATAGTACGAACACAGTGACGGCAGACGCAACGCATCATTCAACGTCACACAAATAAAATTTATTAAAGTAAAGTAAAGTAAATCAAAATTGTTTGTTTGTTTGATATTTGATAATTATAATTGTACATTTAATAAATTATTATTTAATAAAATATTTCTATTCAGAATTGAATTAAACGCAAACCCTACAGACATTGTCTTTTTATTAGTTCAAGAGAAGTTACATTTTATTTTTTCAGGAAATACTTAACAGGCTCACCGAACATTTTGGTCCTTCGAAAACCGGATACTGTCGGGTCCGTTTGATTTGATTAGAATTGAGATTTTACACGAAACAATTGGTTGATAATTTTTTGTTTTTTTTGAATAATTTTTTTTTTCAAGTTAACCAATTTTTTTTGATTAAATATAAGTTTTTTTTATATATGTTATTTTATTAAATATATTATGTTAAAATTAATAAAAAAAAAAAAAAAAAAAAAAAAATTGTGTAAAATATATAAATATTGTCAAAAATAAAAATTAGTTTATGTGAAAACTAAAATAACTTAAAACTAAATTATAGACATAAAAAAAAAAATATATTTAAAAATAGTTAAAATTGAAAGATGAATATTTATAATAAAACCATAATTACTTAATTTATAATTTTGGAATATAAAAATATATAACATTTAAACATAAAAAAAATTTTGAATCTTACTATATTACAATATACAATATATTTAAAAGTGAACTTGTTAACTTATTTGTATTAAATATTTAAATAAAAAGTGTTGTACTAATATACTATTTTTATAATAAAAAAAAAACATAAAATAAAGACAATATATAACATTTTCACATAATAATGTATAACATTTTCACATATTTACATAGGTTATATTATAATTAAATAAACAAAAAAAAAAAAAAATTTGATAACTAAAATTTATAACGCATTAAATGCAAAATTGTTAATTACATTCATACCTATATCAAAATTAAAATATAAATATGAAATTGGAGATAAATATTGGCGTTTTATTTGATCCTTGATCCAAATCTCTAGATGAAATCTGCCAAATTCAACATATCATCAACGGATCATCGATGGACCATCATCACCAAAAATTTATGTATTTATATTTTTTTATTTTTATTTAAAGCTTATGTTTAAATCTATATTTATTTTTTTTGAATCTTATTAAATTTATTTATTGTACATATAAGAAAATTGGTTAAGTTGCGCAAAATTAATCGACTTGTTTTTTTTGTATCGATAGTCGACAATTAAGTTTTTTTAAATCTCTCTAGTCAAAGTTTTTCGGTCATCGAACTCCAATTAAAATTACAAGAAATTAAGAGTAATTCGGTCGAAAAACATATGTTAAATTTATACTCATTTATTAATTATTTATTAATACCTAATATTTTTTTTTTTGAGTGATATTCTTTTTGTTATATTTAGGGGAAAATGTTTAGTTTAGTGTATTTTGTAAAATGAAGATGTGGTAAAATCTTCTAATTTACCCATGCTTGCAGAGTGGTGATGATGACATAATAATATAAATTATTATAATTCATTAATTAATCAAGGGATTGATCTAAAAATGTTTTTTTTTGGTACATATGGTCAATCATGGTCGGGAGGGCAATAGTTGGAACACACTATCCATGTTTCACGAATTTATTTGTATTTTGGCGTTTATTTATATAAATCATATTTATATAAAAATTTATTTAAATCTACCACCGAATTTTAAAGATCTTGTCCTTTATGTGTCTAAACTAAGTCCTTATCGTAGTTTCAGTTTATTCGTCCATTTATTTATTTATTTCAAGATTTATTTATTATCTATTTTGCACGCAAATTTTTCTGTATGTCTATTCCGCAATTTTTTTGTTTGTCAACCCCCCTATTTTCCGACTTAAGCTACCCAAAAAGACGTGCAAGCGGAATTTCTATAACTTTGTAATTGTATACAAGGGCGAAACACCTCCTTGTTAGTTATAGTTATAGTTGTTTTATGTTAAATTATTTTATATTTATACATAAAGAATATCGCATATTACAGAAAATGGCGCCCGAGCAGGGACCCGAAAGGTGTTTCCTAGTAGTTTTTTTTTATAAATTAATTTCACTGTTCATTTTTGTGACAAATGTTTTGCAGATAATACATTATTAATTAACTTTTGGACCTATGACATTTGGCTGAGAGCTGGTGATCGACCAAAGTTATATTTTTAATGACTTTATTTTGTAGATTATTTCGATCGAATTTTATACTGTGATATTAATTTTAGTAGTTTTGTCAGTTTTTTTAACATAATGTGCTTGTTCTTAATTTATTGTTATTTTGTGGATTTTTCAATGGATTGCAAGTTATTCGGCTAATGAGCTAATACTTGACCGGCTAAATTTTCAAATAATTTTGAATTCAAGTTGCAAGTCTCATTTGTTAAACATATATTTATGATAGAAAATTTTCTTTAAATTTTCTTTGCATTCAATTAATTTATAATTTCAAATTTTTCCGTTTTTAGACACATAATACAATTTCTTAAAAATAATATAAATTTGTAAATACAAATGCTATTAAATTGAATTTTGTTATGTCATCACTCTGCTTGCATGGGTTATTATGCATTAATTAATATTCGTAGTAGTATAATTATCTAGTTTTTCTGTTTATTTGTTAATTAAGTAAATAATACAGAGAATAATCACGATAATCAAACTATATTTTTTTTTATTATATATATAGGATTATTATTATTTTTGTAGTTATTTAGTGAGTTTTTTATTAAACTTAGGTTAAAATAATTTGAATTTTGGTGAAAAATACCAAAGATTTTATTTTATATATATAAATTACTATTAGTATTGTTAAGTAAATAATAATTTACCAACAATCTTCGTTTTTGAATAGTTTTTTTTGTAGAATTTGTATTAATTTTGTTATTTAACTTTGTTATTATTATTATTTATTGATTTTTTTTGAATTGTGTCTACAAATTTGTATATAATGGCTGTACATCATAGTCCATTGTCTGTTGATAAACACATTAATATAGATATGTCCTGTGGAGTTTGCACAGAGGTATTAATACCTCTAGATGAAATTGTATCTACAAAGTGTCAGCACAACTTTCATGTTCAGTGCATAACAAAATGGCTCGATGAATCATCTACGTGTCCAAATTGTCGACAAAAATGCTTACTAAGCGATTTAAAGAAATGCGTTACGTCTGACAATCAACAGTCAAACCCAGTAAATATTCCGACGACAGTGAGTCAAATAATGACTAGATCTAGGGCTGCACAGTCAGAAACCGCGTCTGCAAATTTAAATATCGCTCTACAGACACCTAATTTAAATTTCCCGTCACCAGTTTCAAGGAATCCATTGATTCCTGCGTCACAATCCTTTAAAAATGTTCCACGTCGTATGGGGAAAAACAATAATATTAATAATCCTGTGAATAATCCTAATACTGTAGATGTGGGTAATTCTTTAGATATGGGTGCACTTCAAAGAAGTATTGAATCGATAATTCAATCTAATCAAAATATTTTGATGCAAGATATGCAACAACATATTTCGAGAGGAATTGAATTGGGCATTGAACGCGCACAACGTCTATATCGTTCGAATTTAGAACCAACAGTTGTACCACCAGTAGTTACACCAGTAGCTCCATCTGCTGTTCCATCACGTTCGTCACAACCATTATCAAATCCATATAGTAGAAATAATAATAACAGCTCTCGTGAGTCGATTCCACGAAATCCTGAATTCAATCATAATTATAATTCTGCGTTTCGAGATATTCGACCAAATCCACCAATGCATCCTAGAGATAATAATAATGAGTTAATTGCTTTAAATACAAAATACACTTCAGTTATTAAAAACTGGAATATATCGTTCAGTGGTAAAGCTGCTGACATGAGCATTGAAGAATTTATTTATCGAGTGGAAACTTTAACTCGAATAACATTTAATGGTAATTTTGATATTATTTGCAATAATCTTCACTTACTTTTTACTGATAACGCATCGAAATGGTTTTGGCGTTATCACAAACGTAGTCGGCAAATAAATTGGTTTGATTTAAAACGCGAATTAAGAGTAGAATTTCAAGACCGGCGTACTGATGCGGATATTTTAGAAATTATTCGTGATCGAAAACAAAAAGTTGGTGAATCATTCGACGAATTTTATAATCAAATTATGACTCTTTGTGATAAATTATTTACGAGTATTGCCGATGTTGAATTGCTACAAATTTTGCGAAAAAACTTGCGCGATGATATTCGTAAGGATTTGCTATATGTCCAAATTTATAATATTGAACATCTTCGACATTTATGTCGTGAACGTGAACGATTTATTCAAGATATTCGTAGTCGAAATAGAGACGTTAGGCCAGTCATGGGTACGAGGTATATCTCCGAAGTTGACGATACGACTTTTGATCAAAATGAATTCGAAATATCCGCGGTGGCTTCTAATATTCCGAAAAAGAAAATTAAAGTTTTAACTTGTTGGAACTGTAAGGAACAAGGACATCGTTTCACGGATTGTTTATCACCACCTTCAGTATTTTGCTGGGGTTGTGGTAAGGAAAACACGTATCGACCTCAGTGTGAAAATTGTCGTTCGGAAAACTTACTTCGGAGTGCGAACAATTCCACCAAATTCCACTCCGACAAAAATCCGAAATAAATAATTTAAATCCAACTTCAATTCAAACCAATAACCATAATTTTTACTTTTCAAAACCTAGATTATTTTATATTAAGCCGTATTCACAACGTGTACAAGAATATTACCAATGTAGAAAACGTATTTTTAGCGAAAATAATAGTATAGCATTACCTGAAAAAAACAAAAATTCTTTTATTCCTAATTCAAATAAATTTATCAAATCTAGATCTACTAATCGATTAAAACATTATTGGAAAAATATTATGCAAATTAAAAGCAAAACGATATCATCAATTGTAAACGTAGCCAATGATGTTAGATCTTATGCTGAGGTACACATTTTTGGACAAAAACATATCGGTTTGCTTGACAGTGGTGCAACAGTGAGTTGTATTAGTGGTGATTTGGCTAAATTTGTTTTAAATTCCGAAATTACTTTTGAAAAATGTTCTTCTTTGGTTGGCACTGCTAGCGGTGCAAAACAAAAAGTTGTTGGTACATTACGTACTCATGTCACTTTTCGGAATTGCACAAAATTAATTAGTTTCTTTATCGTTCCATCATTAACACAAAATCTTTATTTAGGGATCGATTTTTGGAAAGATTTCGATCTGGCTCCAAATATTATTTCTGAATTAGTAGATTCGAATGTTAAGGAAAACACAAATTTTGTTAAACTAACATCTAATCAATCACAACGTTTAAAATCTACTATTGCGTTATTTCCGTCTTTTTCCGAATTAGGACTAGGTAAAACGAGTATTATCGAACATAATATAGAAGTCAATATTCCGAACGGTATTAAGCAACGTCACTATCCGGTTTCACCCGCCGTGGAAAAATTGATGTACGAAGAATTAGACCGTATGCTATCACTCGGAGTGTTAGAAGAAAGTGATAGTTCCTGGAGTTCTCCCGTGGTGTTGGTGAGAAAACCCGGTAAAGTTCGTTTGTGTCTTGATTCCAGAAAATTAAACTCGGTCACACTGAAAGATGCATATCCCTTACCGCAAATTGACGGAATTCTAAGCCGATTACCTAAAGCTAATTTCATATCCAGTTTGGATTTAAAGGATGCATTTTGGCAAATTCCATTAAGTAAAAATGCCAGAAAAATGACAGCTTTTACTGTTCCGGGTCGTCCGTTGTACCAATTTACCGTCATGCCATTTGGCTTATGTAATGCGCCGCAAACTATGTCCCGATTGATGGATCGCGTAATTCCACCAGAATTGAAAGACCGTGTTTTTGTGTATCTCGACGATTTATTGATAATATCCGACTCGTTTGATGATCACTTATTCGTTCTTCAACAAGTGGCCGAACATTTACGAAAAGCCAAACTGACAATCAATGTGGAAAAAAGTCATTTTCTTTTGCCAGAAGTGAAGTATTTAGGTTATGTCGTTGGTGGTGGTGAACTGCGTGTAGACCCTGACAAAGTTTCAGCAATTAATGATTTTCCGGTACCGCAAACTGTACGTCAGGTTCGTAGGTTTTTAGGTATGTCTGGTTATTACCGTAGATTTATTGCTAATTATGCTACTTTGTCAACACCAATTACAAATCTATTGAAAAATCCAAAAAGTAAATTCATATGGACTAGAGATGCCGACATTGCATTCAAACAACTAAAATCTGCTCTTACTTCGGCTCCGGTTCTCATTAATCCGGATTATAATAAACCATTTATTTTACAATGTGACGCAAGTCAAGATGGTGTCGGTTGTGTTTTGTTGCAGCTTGATAATGATAATCTAGAACGTCCTGTTGCATATATGTCTAAAAAACTTAATTCTGCTCAACGAAATTATACCGTGACCGAGCAAGAGTGTCTCGCGGCAGTGTTAGGTATAAAGAAATTTAGAGCTTATGTTGAGGGTCAGTCATTTAAAGTTATTACTGACCATGCATCACTTAACTGGCTGATGCAGCAAAAAGATCTATCTGGACGTCTTGCCCGCTGGAGTCTGAAGCTTCAATGTTTCGACTTTACAATTGAACACCGTCGTGGAAGTGAAAACATTGTCCCAGATAGTCTTTCTCGTATGTACTCGTCGGATGAAATTTGTGATATTGATGTTATTGGACCTGAACTAGACTTAAATTCTACTTATTTTAATTCTCCAAAGTATAGTAATCGTAAGTTAATTATATTGGAAAAAGGTGATGATATTCCTGATCTAAAAGTTGTAGATAACATAATTTATAAACGTACCGAATTTTCATCGGGTAATAATATTCTTAGTTCAACCACGTGGAAAGTTTGGATACCAGAAGAATTAACTGAAAATTTAATATCCAAAGCACATGATCCGCCGCTGGCAGGTCATGGTGGTATTAGTAAAACTTTAGAACGCTTAAAACGCAATTTTTACTGGCCCAAAATGGCTTATGATGTACATAAATATGTAACAAATTGTGAAATTTGTAAGCAAACTAAAGCACCAAATACTACTTTGCGTTCACCTATGACATCGAGCTTCAAATCAGAACGATTATTCCAACGTTTTTATATGGATATTATTGGTCCATACCCTAGATCTGCTTCTGGTCATATTGCAATATTTATTATATTAGATCATTTCTCAAAACTACATTGGTTAAAACCGCTTAGAAAAATTACTTCGAAATCCATTATAAAATATTTAGAGGAAGATATTTTTCACGTTTATGGTGTGCCCGAATATGTGGTGACAGACAATGGTTCACAATTTAAATCAAAAATCTTCGATTCGTTACTAAGTAAATATGGTGTTTCACATACTTATACCGGAGTGTATGCTCCACAATCGAATGCATCGGAACGCGTTAATCGTTCGCTAATTTCCAGTATTCGAGCATACATTGAAGGTAACCAAAAACAATGGGATAAACATTTAAGTAGCATTAGTTGTTCACTCAGAAATTCCCTACATCATACAATTGGACATTCGCCATATTATGTTGCATTTGGACAACATATGATAACACACGCTTCGAATTACAAAGTGCTAAAGAATCTAGATTTACTAGATGAAGGAATGGATATTTTAGAAAAACCAGATAGATTATGTTTAATTCGAGACCAAGTAAAACAATTGACAGCCAAAGCGTTTGAGCAAAATTCAAAAAGATACAATCTACGTTCTAAAACTTGTGTTTTTAAACCTGGTCAACTTGTTTTTCGCCGCAATTTTAAACAAAGTAAGGCAGCAAATAATTATAATGCTAAATTAGACAACAAATTCATTAAATGCAAAATTAGGTCCAAAATTGGTAATTCTTTATTCGAATTAGAAGATATGAAAGGTAAAAAGATTGGTGTATTTCATACGAAAGATATTCGTATATAAAATATAATTATAATGGTTTAGGATTAGAATTTAATTTATAACTTATTTTTTTGTAGTGTAGTCAGAATTTTTTTAGTTTTAGAAAACTTATATTTTTTTTTGTAGTGTAGTCAGATTTTTTTTAGTTTTAGAAAACTTATATTTTTTTTGTAGTGTAGTCAGATTTTTTTTTAGTTTTAGAAAACTTATATTTTTTTTTGTTAGTTTAGTCAGATTTTTTTTAGTTTTAGTATAAATTATTAGTTAGTATATTTGAGTTATGTTTAAGTCATATTTTTGCTTTAGTTTAGTTTCGATTATATTTTTTTCTATGATAGTTAACTTTAGGTTTCTTTGGCTTTAATTACCATTTTATTTCTTCAGTTCCTTTGGTTGCATTATTTACCAAATTAATTGTCCTGTAATGGTAGCATAAATTTAACATTTTTTTGTTAAATTATAGTTATAAATTTAACATATGTAATTTGAAAATTCCAATATTATTTAAAAAATTTATATAGTATATATTACATCAATTTAGTAAAAGTGTTATACGTATAACACACACACATTGATATTCGATGTAATATACTATATAATTTCGCGAGAGACCATAGAGCGGTCACACGATTTTTTTGTTATTTTAATTTTAATATGTCAATTATTAATTATAATAATTGATCTATTATTTTACTCTTGATTTCAAATATCGTTCGAATCAAAATTAATTCTGATTTGTTGGTAATTTGGCGTGATTAATTTTGATAGTCGAATGATGAGTTAAAGAGTTGGAGAAAAGTTTTGATAAGAGGAGAATGTTGAAAACTCTGATACGCGATAGTCGTTATTTTTTTTATCTTGTTTTTTTTGAATAATTTTTTTTTTCAAGTTAACCAATTTTTTTTGATTAAATATAAGTTTTTTTTATATATGTTATTTTATTAAATATATTATGTTAAAATTAATAAAAAAAAATAAAATAAAAAAAAAATTGTGTAAAATATATAAATATTGTCAAAAATAAAAATTAGTTTATGTGAAAACTAAAATAACTTAAAACTAAATTATAGACATAAAAAAAAAAATATATTTAAAAATAGTTAAAATTGAAAGATGAATATTTATAATAAAACCATAATTACTTAATTTATAATTTTGGAATATAAAAATATATAACATTTAAACATAAAAAAAAATTTTGAATCTTACTATATTACAATATACAATATATTTAAAAGTGAACTTGTTAACTTATTTGTATTAAATATTTAAATAAAAAGTGTTGTACTAATACACTATTTTTATAATAAAAAAAAAAACATAAAATAAAGACAATATATAACATTTTCACATAATAATGTATAACATTTTCACATATTTACATAGGTTATATTATAATTAAATAAACAAAAAAAAAAAAAAATTTGATAACTAAAATTTATAACGCATTAAATGCAAAATTGTTAATTACATTCATACCTATATCAAAATTAAAATATAAATATGAAAGTGGAGATAAATATTGGCGTTTTATTTGATCCTTGATCCAAATCTCTAGATGAAATCTGCCAAATTCAACATATCATCAACGGATCATCGATGGACCATCATCACCAAAAATTTATGTATTTATATTTTTTTATTTTTATTTAAAGCTTATGTTTAAATCTATATTTATTTTTTTTGAATCTTATTAAATTTATTTATTGTACATATAAGAAAATTGGTTAAGTTGCGCAAAATTAATCGATTTGTTTTTTTTGTATCGATAGTCGACAATTAAGTTTTTTTAAATCTCTCTAGTCAAAGTTTTTCGGTCATCGAACTCCAATTAAAATTACAAGAAATTAAGAGTAATTCGGTCGAAAAACATATGTTAAATTTATACTCATTTATTAATTATTTATTAATACCTAATATTTTTTTTTTTGAGTGATATTCTTTTTGTTATATTTAGGGGAAAATGTTTAGTTTAGTGTATTTTGTAAAATGAAGATGTGGTAAAATCTTCTAATTTACCCATGCTTGCAGAGTGGTGATGATGACATAATAATATAAATTATTATAATTCATTAATTAATCAAGGGATTGATCTAAAAATGTTTTTTTTTGGTACATATGGTCAATCATGGTCGGGAGGGCAATAGTTGGAACACACTATCCATGTTTCACGAATTTATTTGTATTTTGGCGTTTATTTATATAAATCATATTTATATAAAAATTTATTTAAATCTACCACCGAATTTTAAAGATCTTGTCCTTTATGTGTCTAAACTAAGTCCTTATCGTAGTTTCAGTTTATTCGTCCATTTATTTATTTATTTCAAGATTTATTTATTATCTATTTTGCACGCAAATTTTTCTGTATGTCTATTCCGCAATTTTTTTGTTTGTCAACCCCCCTATTTTCCGACTTAAGCTACCCAAAAAGACGTGCAAGCGGAATTTCTATAACTTTGTAATTGTATACAAGGGCGAAACACCTCCTTGTTAGTTATAGTTATAGTTGTTTTATGTTAAATTATTTTATATTTATACATAAAGAATATCGCATATTACAAATATGCAGAAAGTTTCTACAAATGGACGTTAAACAACGCAGAGCATGTATTGAACGATGTGGACGATGTTTCAATTGTTTTGGTAACAAACACGGCGCTAATAAATGCCCAAGCAAATATAAATGCAGACATTGCAACAACAGCCATCACACTCTATTACACATGTCGACAACTCATAGTCCAGGACAACGAAACCCCCAGGGGGTTAATGATCGACAGGCTAGTAATGAGAGAATAATACAGGGTGATAACAAAGAAACAGTGAATTTATTCACGTCACAACAACAACATGTACTGTTAGCCACAGCGTTGGTAACAGTATATAACCGTAATGGACAACCACTAACGCTACGATTTTTGATTGACCCAGGGTCACAATCATCATTCATCACTGAAAGTAGCTGTAGAAAATTGGGGGTACAAAGCACACCAGCCAAGGTTGAAATTACAGGGTTAAACAAAAACACCACAGCGTGTTCGAATAAACAAATCAACATTGAATAGTTTAAACATAAATCCAATCATCAAAGGATTAAGGTTACAATGCTGGTGATCAAGCAAATCACAGATTTGTTACCAACTAATCAAACATCCAAGAAACAATGGAATCATCTGAGTCATTTGGATCTAGCAGACCCTACATACTATGACCCAGGAACAATAGACGTGCTATTAGGAGCAAGGATTTATGCAGAAATATTACAAGACGGTCTAATAAAGGGACCTAAGGAAGCACCAGTTGCTATAAAGACAAGTTTAGGATGGATACTGTTGGGAAATACTCCCACATCAGATAATGGTAAGGTACAGACGTTTACCACCATTCAAGTTAGATACGATGAAATAGGTCATCAGTTACGAAAATTTTGGGAACTAGAAGAAGTTTCCACAAAGGGATTATTGAAGCCTCAGGATCAAGAGTGTGAAGAACTTTACGAGAAAACAAATGAAAGATTGGCAAATGGACAGTACCAGGTACAGCTCCCGTTTGTCGGCGGTCAAGAACCCAATTTAGGTTCGTCCAGAGAAATGGCGAAAAAACGTTTTGACGTGCTTCAAAACAAATTTAAAGGTAATGAAGCTTTAGAAAAGGAATATTCAAAATGTTTAGATGAATATTTAGAATTAAACCAAATGGAAGAGGTTACAAAGGATAATACAAAATTATCATATTATATTCCACATCATGCGGTATTTAAAGAAAGTACCACCACAAAATTACGCGTAGTATTCGACGCGTCAGCAAAGACGACCAACGGAAAGTCGCTAAATGAACAAATGTTGATAGGACTAGGTCTACAACCAACATTATGTTCAACACTTATGAAGTGGAGAAAACATAAGTTCGCTATGACAGCGGATATAGAAAAAATGTACAGAATGATATTGGTACATTCGGAACATCGGAAATACCAACGCATTATTTGGAAAGATCCAAATACAAAGTTAGAAAAGGACTACCATTTGAAAACTGTGACGTTTGGAACGTCATCAGCTCCATACTTAGCGATTAAAACGCTTCAACAATTAGCCAGAGATGAAAGAGAAAATTTTCCAGTAGCAGCCAAGACAACCTTGTCTGATTTTTATGTTGATGACTTACTAAGTGGAGCGGATACAATTGAAGAAGCATTAGAACTTCAAGGACAATGCATTGAAATGTTAAAGAAAGGACATTTTAACCTAAAAAAATGGACTAGTAACTGTCCAGAAATTATAGAGAAGCTATCAATAGAACATCGCGAATTAAAGGGAACATTCACCTTCGATGAAAATGAAATTATAAAGACATTGGGAATTAGATGGTACCGATTATTTTACATTTACTACAGTACAAAAACCGCAGCCAGCTACAGAATGGAAAGATTTTAAGGCACAGTTATCAGAACTTAATAAAGTAAGAATACCAAGATGGATAGGATGCACTAAAGATACATCAAAAATCCAATTACATGGGTTCTGTGATGCATCGCTCAAGGCATACGCAGCAGTTATCTACATGAGAATTGAAGCAGAAGACGGACAAGTAACAGCAAGATTAATAACATCAAAACCCCCCGTCGGATTCCACCTTGTCGCGGTGGTGGGGCTTAAGTAAGTCTGAGGCGATGCCAGTAGGTGCAAACATGCTGGAACGGCGAAGGGCGAAGACCGAAAACCAAGAGAATCCACCTTCATGATTTGAATGTCCGAATCTAGAAAAATTCGTGGTAGGATATTACCACAAGTGTCGGAAGAGGCTACGACTTCCGGCGAGGGCTTGGTTGCTACTAATGTAACAACTAGGTCGCCAGTAGCAAGAGTAGATAGGGCCGATACGATTAAAAACGCGACCCAAACCTCGACCCCCTCCCACACGACAGGAGGTGTGGTCCTGGTTAAAAAGAAAAAGAAAAATAAACTGTCGGGTGCGCAACAGCGCAAACGACAGCGGGCAAGGGCTGCGCTGGAAAGGCTCAACCTTGGAAGTCCGTCTGCGCGGAAGGGGGTTATACCAGGTGATGGGAAACCACTGTCTGTCGGGCAGAAGCGGAAACAGAGAAGGGAGAAGTTGCGCGGCGCGGTACAGGGCGTGAAAGGTGGAGAACCGGGTGGTGCACGGGCGAATCCCAAAGGTGGTAACACCGCGGGAGCCGCTAGTGCATTGCCAGGTTCCACATCGGTCCACCCGGCCAAACCAGCAACTACTTGTGTTGCTCCTGCTGCGGCAGGGGCCCGTGCAGGGTCAGGCGTTGCCATGTCAACCACATTAGGTTGGAAAATGGGGACAACTGATCCTGCACGGGCTCTTGTTGCAACAGAAGCAGCAAAAAAGAGAATCCGCTCGGATGATTCGGGAGAAGCAGGACCAACCAATAAGAAGGTAGTCCCTGAGCTATCAACTTATAGGGAAGGACCTGCTCCCAAATCAGGCTTAGATCGTAGATCTAAACCTGTCGCAAGACCGAAGGTCATTCCAACGGGTAAACGAACCCTGGGTTCCTATACTCAGGTGGTCAGAGGAGTTGACAAAACATCTTTCGAGATGGCTGTCATCAACTCTGCAGCACCTGGGGGCAGGATCGCTCGGGACAGACAGTCTATTATCAGGGAGGCATTAGAATCAGCTATAGACGCTGCTTTTATGTCAACCAGTGATGTTCTGCCGGTTCGTATCCGTTGGAGTGGCTTTCGTGGCGATTTCTTCTGGGCAGTCTGTCTAGACAAGTTCTCGGTAGACTTCCTAGGGAAATTAATTAGCGAAATAAAGTTGCCTTGGGATGACATCCGCTTACAGATGGTAAGCAAAGATGACATTCCAAAGCTAAGGAGGGTAACGATTGAAGTGATAGGTCCACCTAAACCTGTACCAGCCATCCTTAGCCAGATTAAGCAACAGAACAACTTGCCGACTGAGCTCTGGACGGTATACTTTACTAAGGAGAATCCGCAAGGAATCTACTTGGTGTTGGGTATCGACCAGACCTCATTCGATAGGATTAACGAAACCAGGGGGAGGTGTGGTACAGGATGGCAAGCATCTTTTGCAAATTGGAAAATGTGTCGCCAACCTGCCCCACACAACCACCGGTTTCCAGTTCTGCTGCTGAAGCCAAACCAGCACCCTCTAAAGAATAGAGCGCGAATGCTGCTCCAACGTTAGAAAAATCATCTGGCTTACTGATCACCGAATTGGTGATTGGCGAAACAGATGAACGGGCTGGACATGATCTGATGACAGGATCGCTTAAAGGTACGTCTTGCGACGAAGACGAGGATTTACTCCTACTAGGACCGCTCCTGGCATCAGATGATGACCAAACCCTAACGGAGGAGATGTCAACGGAAGAGTTGGAGATGGAGGTTGATCAGAACAATTCATGAGAATTGTTCAGATCAATCTCCATCGTAGTAGGGCGGCCACGGCCAACCTACAACAACTTTTCGAGAAAAGCGAAGTGGATTTGGCGCTAATTCAGGAACCTTGGACCGTCGTAAACAAGGTTTCTGGATGGAGCAACAAATCAGTAAATCTGTTCTACAATAACGAACAAGGTAGGCCCAGGGCCTGTATTGTAGCCAAGAAAAATATTAATCTATTTTCTCACCCACAGATCTCAAGTAAAGATAGCATAGCGGTTTCATGGGAGGGCGAATTTAACGAGAGACCAAAGCAGATCATCTTTGCTTCTGTTTATCTACCGTTTGACTCACCCACCCCTCCGCCATCTACCGAGTTGGATGAGGTAGCGAAGCTAGCGCAGAGCAACCACAAACAACTGATTATAGGCTGTGATGCAAACTCTCAACATACAGTATGGGGCAGCTCAAACTGTAATGAAAGGGGTAAGTCACTGCTTGATTATATTTATACAACTAACCTATTATTAATGAACCTTGGGGTAGAACCTACCTTTATCACGCGTTCTCGTAGGGAAGTAATAGATATAACACTAACTACAATTGATATATCTGCATACATCCATAATTGGAGAGTTTCGAACGAAGCATCCTTATCGGATCACAGATATATACGTTTTGAAATTGATGCCACGGTCCCACCAGCCATTCCTTATAGAAACCCGGCAAAAACTGACTGGGCTTCTTTCAGGAGCAAGGTGGAATCAAAATTAAATCTCTCAGTTAACTTCCCCCGTACATTGTACTCGTGTGAAGATATCGACAGAGAAGTAAATGTGATCACGAATCTGCTTATGGTTTCTTATGAAGAGTCTTGTCCCTTGAAACGGGCCAGATCCGACTCTGACCCTCCTTGGTTGACACAAGACCTCAAAGGAAAACGTAAACGGGTACGCAGGCTTTGCAACAAAGCGAAGAACTGTAATCGTGATGAAGATTGGAACGCATATCAAAATGCGCTCAAAGATTATAAGTACGCCATCCGCTCAGCCAAGAGACAATCTTGGAGATCGTTCTGTGATGGTGTAGATAGCGTAAACGAGGCGTCACGAATTAAGAAATTTCTAGCGAAAACCCACATTCAATTTGAACTCCTAATCAATAGTGAAGGTATCAGGGCTGAATCAGCAGGGGAGTCACTAGAATTACTAATGGAAGAGCATTTCCCGAAATGCTTTGACACCTCTGTTGTAATAGATTCATACCAGCCTAGCAATAGGTTGGAGAGTACGGAATTAGAGTTCATTAACCTTAATGTAGCTAAATGGACTGTTTTTTCTTTCAAACCATTTAAATCCCCAGGTAAAGATGGGATATTCCCTGCTTTACTCCAAAACTCATGGGATTTCATAGCTGATAGATTAATAAACCTTTTCAGGGCGTGTATCCTCTTTGGATATACCCCGGCAAAATGGCAGGAGGTTAGAGTGGTCTTTATACCAAAACCGGGTCGAGATGACTATTCATCCACCAAGGCATTCAGACCAATCAGCCTTACTTCCTTTCTTTTAAAGACTCTGGAAAGAATCTGCGAAAGAGAAATTCGAGATAAGCTCCCATCGGCAGCCTTATCTGGCAAACAGCACGCCTATTTAAAGGGTAAATCGGTGGAAATCGCTCTTCATGAAGTGGTTCACACCATTGAAAAAGCCTTTCTTTTCAAAGAATCTGTGCTTGGAACCTTTATAGACTTGGAAGGAGCTTTCAACAATGTACTCCTGCAAAAAATTAATGAAGTGCTACATAAACAAAACATCAACCCACAAATCTCCAAGTGGATTGAACACATGTTAGCACATAGGAGAATTTATGCGAACCTTGGGGACCAAGAACGGGCAGGGAAAGTTCACAAAGGTACACCACAGGGCGGCATTCTGTCACCCTTGCTTTGGATACTAGTCGTGAATGACCTCCTATTCGAACTCACAAGGCAGGGATACCTCGTCGTATGCTACGCAGACGACCTGGTCATTCTCGTCACAAGCAAATTTGAATCGGAACTCTCTGGGTTAATGCAACCTGCACTGAATATTGTTAGCCAATGGGCAGACAACTGTGGGCTGAACATCAACCCGCTAAAAACCGATATCTGTTTATTCTCATTGAGAAGGAAAACTCAACTATTGAGTCTTCCCGTTATAAAAAGCACCCGGCTAACACTAAAAGCAAATGTTAAATATCTGGGCGTTATTTTAGACAAAAAATTGAACTGGAGATCGCACCTAGAAGAACGAGCTAAAAAAGCCTATAGGATTTTTGGCATGTGTCGGGGCGCGATGGGAAAGAAATGGGGACTACAACCGGATATAATTCGCTGGCTCTACACCAGTGTCGTCCGCCTACTCTTTCCTATGGATCTCTCGTCTGGTGGAAGGCGATTGAGAAACTCTCCAATCTTAAGTGTTGGAAAAAGTTCAACGTTCTTGTTGCCTCAGTATTACTGGCGCAATGAGAACAGCATCACTGGAAACCATTACGGCTATCCACCCATTTGGGATCCACATAAAAAAAGTTGCTGCGGGGGCTGCATTGAGACTTCACTTAAACCAGGCATGGACTCATGCAGATTCTTCTGTACCTCATGAGTCTATCCTGGAATTTGTGAAATCCATCATACCCAATGTTGAGAAACCTAGCGATTCCCAGAAAGAAACCTTCCTGGAATCAAACGTAAAACTCAGTATCCCTTCTAGAGCTGATTGGAACACTGACATAGTGTCTCAAACAGCTGGCCTGTTAACAGCATATACCGACGGCTCCAAAATGGGAAACCTGACTGGCGCGGGTATGTACTGTGAGGAATTAAATCTAGAAAGGTCTATTCGCTTGGAAGACCACGCCACAGTCTTCCAAGCAGAGGTGGTGGCAATTAAAGAAATCTGTAACCACCTTCTATTAGAAGGAACCACAGATAGGGACCTGACAATCTTCTCAGATAGTCAGGCTGCGTTAAAAGCGGTGACATCCTATACAACCAAATCCAAGCTGGTCCAAGAATGTAAACACAGTTTAACAACCTGGCGCGGTCGAATAGAGTCACACTGAAATGGGTTCCTGGACATAGCAATATACCGGGAAACGAAAAAGCAGACGAGCTAGCAAGAAAGGGATCGCAACTGGAGGTCATCACGACCACAGTTGGGGTAGCACTGCAGACTCTTAAAGCGAACCTAAAACGATGGGCCGACGAATCTCATCAACAAATCTGGCTAGCTAGTGATATTGGCCACACCACACGGTGTCTCTGGGGCATCCCGAAGGAGAAAGTAACCAAGAAATACCTGCGGCTCAACAAGAGCTCGGTATACCTGGGCACTGCGATCTATGTTGCGGGATCATGCCTACAAAATCCGGCGCTCTGAAGTGAACGTCTGTAGGGGGTGCGGTGAGGATAAAGAGACTACTGAACACTTCCTGTGTCATTTTCCCTGCCTCATGCACCTACGTTATAAATGCTTTGGTGCCTATCTCCTGAACGAACTGAGCGAAGCCGAGGTTCATGGATGGCAACAAATCTGTAAATTCGGAAAAGATAGCGGATGGCTCACAACCGCCACGGCGGGAGTGACATGAAGGTTCTTCGCACCGAGGGGTACAATGGGCCTAGTTCTGGCCTGAGTGCTTGAGTCCTTCACGGACTCCCCTCTCTCAATCCATCCATCCATCCAATAACATCAAAAACGAAGGTAGCTCCGATAAAACCAGTAACATTACCAAGACTAGAACTATGTGGAGCTCTCATTCTGGCAAGATTGTTTAAGATAACAATACAGGCTATGCAATTGGAATCTGTTACGATTCGAGCATGGACAGACTCAACCATTACACTGCAATGGATACAAAGTCATCCATCAAGATGGAAAACGTTTGTAGCCCATAGAGTTGCAGAAATTCAAGAAATAGTACAACCAACGTATTGGAAACATGTAAGTACTGAATATAATCCAGCCGATATTGCATCTAGGGGTATAAGCACCACAAATATTATTAACAATAAGTTATGGTGGAATGGACCAGACTGGTTAACAAACCTAGAAGAGGATTGGCCAAACATTGTGATGAATTCACAAAATACGGTGCTAGAGGCAAAGGCTACACAAGTAGTCTCATTGATGGTGAAGTTAAACGAAATATATTTACGATTTTCGTCATTCACCCATTTAACGCGAATAGTTGCATTGATATTAAGATTCAGAAATAATGCAACACAGGGTAATTCAAGGAAAACTGGCGTGATAACAACACAAGAATGTAAGATAGCAAAAAATATATTATTTAAATTGATTCAACAAGATAGTTTCAGTGAAGACTATCAACGATTAAAAACTAATGCTAATATCAAGCTGAACAGCCAGTTGGTGAATTTAATGCCATTTGTTGATGAGCATCAAGTTATGCGAGTCGGGGAAAGATTGGCCAACGCAAACATTGCAAATTCGAAGAAACATCCAATAATTCTACCTGCAGATCATCACATAACTAACTTAATTATAGATGAAATTCATAAGGACACACTACATGGAGGAGTAAGTCTAGTCTTGAACACCAGCCGACAACTGTATTGGATAGTGAATGGAAAAAGAGCTATTGCAAAACGGATAAATCCATGCGTTGTATGTGTAAGACAAAGAAAACAACGGAGAGCACAGTTGATGGGAAACTTACCCAATCCACGGGTAAACATTACTCAACCATTTCTACATGTCGGTATAGATTTTGCTGGTCCAATAACACTAAAAATGTCAAACCATCGAAATTCAAGACAATACAAGGGATATTTTTGCATATTTGTTTGCATGGCAACAAAGGCGATTCATTTAGAAAAGGTGTCTGATTTAACATCATCAGCGTTCACAGCAGCGTTTAAGAGATTTGTGTCACGAAGAGGTTTATGGACAGATATTCACTCTGATTGCGGAACTAATTTCAAAGGAGCAGAACTCAGTTTAAACAGAGAATTAGCCAAGACCATAAAGGAAGCAACACCAGCATTAAAACAATACTTCAGCTTACACAATATTAACTGGCATTTTAATCCACCAGGGTCACCACATTTTGGAGGCTTGTGGGAAGCTGGTGTGAAATCAGTTAAATTTCACTTAAAATGAATCATAGGAAAATCAATTTATACGTATGAAGAATACGCGACACTATTATGCCAAGTTGAAGCATGCCTCAACTCTAGACCACTCACTGTGGTTGCAAATGAATCAGAAGATATGGACGTATTAACACCAGGACATTTTTTAATTGGTAAAGCTCTTAACGCTATTCCGGAACCAAACACATTGGAACATGTAGCTCCTGGACAAAGATGGAGGCACATGCAATACTTAACTCAACATTTTTGGAACAAATGGTCGAAGGAATATTTACACACTCTACAACAACGGCCTAAATGGCAATCAACAACAACTAATTTAAAAATAGGTGACGTCGTATTAATCCGAGACGAAAATACAGCACCAACATTTTGGCCACTTGGAAAAATTGTTCAAACGTTTCCAGGAACAGACGGACTAGTTCGAGTAGTCGAAGTAAAAACACAACACAGCACATTTAAAAGACCGATAGCGAAAATTTGTCCATTATTGACAAATACCGACAATAAGCAACAAGAACAATAATTATTAACACTGATATGTTGTGTTGTCCTATTTGTCCGTTATTTGTTTGTATTTTATGTGGTAATATTATTTAAAAAACAAATTTATTAATAATTGTTTTTTTTTTTTTTTTTTGGTTAAAATCAGGTTAAGGAAATCGTAATGGATATAACTAAAAATAAATACCATTTTTCAAATGTAAATCAACGCAGTATGAATAGCTGTAAAACGCTGGAAGAAATAGGGGATGTGATAACGCAAAGCATCAATGAATATTTTAATTATGCTGAATTGGAAAAATGGGGACCCAGTCTGAAATATGACTCAGCACAATGGCGTTTAATGAAGGCAAACGCTGGCCGCCCAGCAGGTATGGCACCAATTGTACCAAGAAACGCCAAAGGACTGGTAGCTGAAAATAAAAAAAAAATATTAAAAAAAAAAGGTGTAAAATGCATCATAAGCAATAAATATGTATGTAATAAAGTTTAATAGCTGTTCATTTTTTTTGTTTTTTTCTTTTACATAGATAGGTTTTATTGTTCTGATGGGAAGGTGAATTTTCACTATCAACAACAACATACTAATTTAAATCTAATGAAATAGGTCGTGCCGTCATGTTGGTTATAGTTCATGTTCATGTTGTCCAATTAATAAAAAGAAAAATATAGTACTGATTTAGTTTTTTCTATTATTAGGAATCATGAATGCTTTCGAAACTAATGATTTTTTAACAATTTGGGAAGATGTGTCCTTATCCCCAAAGAAGGAACAGCAGCGGCTGAAACAATGCCAACGTGTTGGTGATTCCAAATCCGCGACATCTGTGGCACCAACACACAAACGAGCTGTTGAGCAAAAATGGTTTTTTGAACCACAAAACCCAAAATCAAAAACTGTAGCAAATTGGTTTAGCAAAGATATGTGAGAGCACATCAACAATCAACAAACAGCAAGTTGTTGCATCCACTGCGGAATGCAATTTACCAGTGCAAGCTGGTGAAAGTTCCAAAGTGAGTAGCACAACAACCAACTCTACACCTATTCAAACCGCAGCTGAAGATTTGTTTGGAACACCAGTTTTAATCAATGGGTGCTACACTACAAATTGGGGCTCATTGCGAGTGTCCAGCACTATTGTAGAATTCAAGATGAGAATGGCAAACGACATCCAGCGAATTATTACCAAAGAAGGTGAAGAACTCTTTCTGCCAAGATATGTGCTAGAAAGAATTGATTTTGAAAAAATTAAAACATCTAAGCTAAGAGAATTTATTGTAAATCTACCTAATAGATGGTGCATCCGTGTTAGAGTTTATGCTGATGGGAAGGTGATGTTTCACCGTCATCAGCTAAGAAAAAGAGCGAACGAGAAAAAATTGATGTTGGACCATACTGTTCAACGGGCGGGAGAATGTTCAGCCAGCAACCCTAAAAAAAGAAAAATATATTAATGCAACATATATACATTATTATGTTGAAAACTTACATGTCTGTGATTGTCCAGAATTCTTGGTGTCTCCAAGGATATTGAAAATAAACTAAAAAAAAACAAAAGAAATATTTACATTATTTTGTACACAAATATAAATAAAAACAACAACAACCACACATGAAATATTCACATCAATAATCCATGAATGATTGTTGATTGTTTCTACATTTAATATACAAAATTGAAAGGTACTTACCTTAGCTTCCAACTGGAACAAAAATGCAGCCAATCCAGCATGCATGTTGGTCACAAACCACAAACCAATTCTGGGTTTGCACCAACAAATCTGAAAAATAGGTAAAAAAGTTTAGATAGATATCAGCCACAAAATAGCTGACATCCATGATGTATATAAATATTTGGAATTCAAATGAATTCCTGATTTGAATTTTATTAACTTACCTTCGCTATTTGTTGGAAATAATCCAATATTTATAAAATATAAACAGATAAAATGCCGGCATTTTATCTGTGAAACGAAACTTGTAGATTAAATAACTAATAGACGGGTCGCAGTAACTTTACGAAATTTCACTACCCGGTAGAAAACATAATCGCGAATCGAATTATGTTAAGGAAAATCGCGGAAAACCAACACAAAACATAGAATTTATGTTTTTTAACTGCGAAATGTAAGCGGCGCAAGCGAGAAAAAAATAACTACGCGAAAACTCTCTCAATAAATAAAATTCAGTAGGGACAACTTAAAAATAATTAAATTTGCCAGGGCTGAACATTTTTTAGAATAAATTATGGCGAATTATAGCAGAATTAAATTAGGGAATTTTCCATGAAAATGAATTATAATCATAAAAATTATTTATGAAAATAGTAGGAAATATATATTTAAAACTAAAAAGGTTAGTAAAGGTTTTCAGAAAACCTTCAGCATAGAAAGATATTACCATTATGGTAAAAGTTAGTAAAATTTAACAATTATTTATGAAAATAGTAGGAAATATATATTTAAAACTAAAAAGGTTAGTAAAGGTTTTCAGAAAACCTTCAGCATAGAAAGATATTACCATTATGGTAAAAGTTAGTAAAATTTAACATGGTAACACCATGAAGAAATTAGAAACTCGAAAGAATTTAGATTATATAAGCGATAGCCACTTTGAGAAATTATTCAGTCTCATCGTAGCAGCAATCCAGTAGTATCCTAATAGCAGCATTTTAGCAGACAGCAATAAATTAATTATTTAATTTATATTAAAAAAAAAAAAATTATTGTAAAAAGACCACGTGTATACGGATAAGATTGTTACATGCACAAGTAATTGTGGAATTTGTACAATTGTTCCTATACACTAATTTGGTGAAAATTTCAGAATAATTTGGGAAAATTAATTTAATTTTTTATTAAACGGAAAAAGTGAATTAATTAATAATTAAATTAGTGTTAGTTAAAAGGATAAAATTGCCAATTTAGTGAATTAATAGAATTCAATTAAGGTAAATTTGTTAGTAAATTATTAAAAGCTAGATTCAGGAAAATTGTCGGAAATTTATATAATTTAGTTTAACGAATATTATTAGTGAATTAGTAATTAAGAAATTTTGGCATAAATTTAAAAAAAAAATAATTAAATAAAGATTGATAAAGGTGTTACGTAGAATTTAATTTAAAGTTTGTCGCAAATTGATAGAATTTAATTTAATTAATTATAAAAAAAAATCTAGTTAAAAACGGTTAAGAAATTCAGTTCAGTAATTAAATTGTCTAAAGTCAGTTAAATTAATTTGGTAATTATAAACCAAAATACAAAAGGCTAAAATAACCACATTTTTTTGTGTGTATATTTTTTATTGAGGTTAAATTTGAAACCGCATTGTGAGCACGTGTCGATTATTAGTTACGGTTATCGAGTTGCAGCTCGAAATTTAATTAGTGAGGTTAAATTGTGGATAATTGTTCTTACAAAACGATTATTTTTTTTTGGAGGAAAATTTACATTAAATTTATCCTGATAATTTACGGCGTAAATTATATCGAACCATATTGTAAGTTAGTTACATTTTGGTAATTCTTAATTTAACCAACACCCTAAAATAATTTCAAACTCGCGTGTCAAAACCGCGTTATATTATAAAAAATATATAATTCACAATTAAGCAGGATTTAGTTAGACAGAAATTAGCTTAGATATTTAGAGAATCATAACCATTAGTCGTATCAACCAATTGGTAGGTTTCTGTGGAAGAAATTTTCATTGTTTCTAAAATCAATCGCAAACGATTCATCAGCATTGAACAGCGCTAGCAGGGTTGTTGAAAGTTTATGGAAGTTGTCACCCAAGCGGCGATTAAGTAAACAGACACCCAGTTGAATTAAACATCAGTCACCAGCAAGTTAATAGTACGAACACAGTGACGGCAGACGCAACGCATCATTCAACGTCACACAAATGAAATTTATTAAAGTAAAGTAAAGTAAATCAAAATTGTTTGTTTGTTTGATATTTGATAATTATAATTGTACATTTAATAAATTATTATTTAATAAAATATTTCTATTCAGAATTGAATTAAATGCAAACCCTACAGACATTGTCTTTTTATTAGTTCAAGAGAAGTTACATTTTATTTTTTCAGGAAATACTTAACAGGCTCACCGAACAATAAGTTTCCCAAATATATCAAGTAATCTTAATCTTAAGTTAAATAGATATAATTATAATTTACCTAATAAAAGTCTTAACAATAATCATAGTGCCCAAAGTTATGCTAATTCCAATAATAATAATAATTATTATTATTTTTCTAATGAAAAGTCTAATTTATTTTCTGCTATCGAGTTATTTACCTTGTTTACTGAGATGTTAACCAGTTTAAGAAATTGTAAATCTAAAGAATACCAAATTAGTGTACTGGCTCAATTAACTTTCAAATATGTATATGTGGACTAGTTCTAACGATGTTAAAGTTTTGTTTTGAAATGCCCAAAGCTTATGTTCTAAAAGTAACATGGTTGAGTTTTTTAATTTGTAAAATGAAGATGGAATTTATATCGGCATAGTAACTGAATCTTGACTGAAAAATAAAAATAAATTATATAATGAAAATTTTGTTTGTCACCGAGCTGATCGCGTAGATGGATTGCACGGTGGAATCGTGTTGGTAGTAAATAAAAATATGAAACATTAATTAATGCCCGCGCTTAAAACCAAAAGCATTGAAACACTATCTGTTAAAAATTTTTGTGACGGTACCGAGATAGTAGTAATTGGTGTTTATTTCCCTGGGGGAAATCCAAATAAAACATTAAAGGAAAACTTTTTATATGATATTAATTTATTTAATAGATTGCCTTATAACTACATTATTGCCGGGGATTTTAATGCCAGGCAGTCTTTTTGGAATTGTGCAAGTAATAACGCTTGGGGAAAACTTCTTCATGATAAACTCATCACAAGCAATTATGAATTAATTTGTCCCCCCTCACCAACTCATTTTCCACACGCTTCGGGGCGGGTACCTTCAACTATTGATTTAACTCTTACTAATTGCGTATCTAATATTTCGACATTAAATGTACTACAAAAACTTAATTCTGATCACTTGCCTATCATGTTTGAAATTGGAAAAAAATATCTTATTAACCCACCAAATTTTCGTTACGTTTATAATAAAAGTAACTGGTTAGCTTACAGTACAAAAGTCAACGAGCTAATTAATCTACGGAACGTTTCTATTGATAATTTCAGTACTCAGTTAGATATTGACAGTAGCAGGCTAAAGATTTTGCTGTTTCTAAAAAAGAAATTGATAACCGTCCACTTACCAACAATACACTACCCACTTCTATTAAACTTCTGATTCAGTCCAGGAATGCATAGAGGCGACGCTGGCAACGATCTCACGACCGTTTATTAAAACATAATATAAATTTTATTATAAAACTTATTTCAGACCAAATCAATATTTTATCAAACGAGAAATGGTCTTATAAACTTCAATCGCTTGAAAAAGGTACCAAACCGTTTTGGAATTTATCTAAATATTAAAAAAGAAAAGAAATAATAATATTCCATCTATTAAAACTACGAATGGTATACTAATTACTAATAAGGAAAAAGCGGACGAATTCGCTAAATTTTTTGCCACGCAGCATCAAAATGCTGGGCAAATGTTGATGTTACGACGGAAAATTTAGTCGCTAACAGTTTGTTAAATTTAAATTCAATTGGTTTTAATAATTTTAACCTAATTAGTCCTTCTGAATTAAAAACCATTCTCAAAAATAGTAAAAATAATAAAGCTCCTGGTTCAAATGGAATTACAAATATTTTATTAAAAAAATTACCAAAAAAAGCTCTTATATATATAACATATTTATCGTGGAAAGAAGCTTCTATTGTATGTATTCCGAAACCTAATAAAAATACTGGCTGTCTGGATGGTTACAGGCCTATCAGTCTACTAGATTGTTTCGGTAAAATTTTCGAAAAATGCACAAAATCAAGAATTAATGATTATATGGAAATTGCGCGTATAATTCCTAATGAACAATTTGGTTTCCGTACTGGCCATTCTACCTGTCATCAGCTTTATAGAATTAAAAAAATAATACAAGACAGTTTTAGCAATAAAAAATCAACAGGCATGATTGTTCTTGATATCGAAAATGCATTTAATGCAGTGTGGCATAACGGTTTAATACACAAAATGTTCATATTAGGTTTCCCTACATAAATAATTAAATTAATTCAAAGCTTTCTTGCCAATAGGAAATTTAGAGTTTGCATTAAGGACGCAAAATCCAATCTTGTCGATATATCTGCCGGTGTCCCCCAAGGATCAACGTTCAGCCCCAGCTTATATAATATTTTTGTGTCAGATATCCCAGTACCTCAACACTGCGAGATTGGCCTTTACGCTGATGATACAGCTATTCTAGCAGCTGATGAATTACCTAATATTATAATTCAAAATCTGACCAATGCGTTTAAGGAGTTATCTGAATATTTCAGGAAGTGGAAAATAAATATTAATTCTTCAAAAACGCAAGCTATATTTTTTGCAAGAAAAAGAAAAAATATATATTTACCTAGTAACGAGTTAAATCTAAATGGACAATTAATTTCGTGGAACGCCCCAATTAAATATCTTGGACTACACTTAGATAGAAAACTTATTTTTAAAACACATATTGACTTAACCATTAAAAAATGTGACAATATCATAAAGTTGCTTTACCCTATCATACACAGAAAATCAAAAATGGCAATCGAAAATAAAATGCTAATTTATAAAGCCATCTTTCAATGTGTCTTGCTATATGGTTCCCCGGTTTGGAGTAGTTGCGCCATAACGCATATTAAAAAACTGCAGGTTAAACAAAACAAAATTCTTAAATTGATGCTTAATCTACCTTTTTCCACACATCCACACTTCATGAATACGCTGGTGTACAAAAAATCTTAAATCGAATTCATATTCATAATGAAAAATTCTATGATTCATGTACTATGCTCGATAATGAATTAATTTGCTGGTAGTGAGTAATTTATTAACATTAAATTTTAACTTTAGCTTTAGTTTTTAGGTTTTAAGTTTAGAATAGGTATGTTTAAGTAACGTTTTTTATAAACAAAAAAAAAATTTCTTTCACTCATTTTTTATTAAAGTTTATTATAATATAATATTCATCTGTTGATAAAAAGTAAAAGTTTTAGCTGTAAAGAAAAAAAAAATTCTGCTCTCTAGTAGTAAGTTATGTTTTTTTGTTAAATAAGTATAAGAAGAAATAATGAATAAATAAATAATAAAATAAATAAGTTGCTAACTCCAGGATCAATAATCGTAACCAAATATCTAATTTTATTAACTCTTTCAATTACTACATTGTTCAGTTTTATATGGTGTGATTATCCAGGGAGTTTCTACCCATTTCCATATATTTTCTTTTTATGTTAATTTTCAACCCATATTCTTCACAGTAATTACTGAACTTCTGCAGCATTTCTTGTAAATCAGTTCGATTATCAGCAATTAATTTAATCGATTTTGTCTAATTGCGGCATTTTTAATAATAAAAACTTTTTTTTAACACAAGACACGACACAATATTCTTGTAAATAAATTAATATCAAAATACAGCTGATACCGCTTTCAGTGTGTCTACCACTAGTGGCACCAACCCCATTTGAAATTTCAATACGGTGCGGGTAAAGCGGAAAGCGGCGAGACTAACTACGGGGTAAGAATTATAACTGTATATTTAGAAGAACATATAGGAATGGAACTTTCATATTGTTTTAAAAAAACCTTCAATTTGAATAGAAGATATTATGTGCTGGGATTTCTCTGTTCCGTAAAAAGGGCTTTGAATGCGAAGCTCATCTTTTTGCAATTTTTAAAATTAAAACTTGTTCGATTGAAACATATTTATTGAAATTAAAATAACTATAATATAAAATTTCATTTATTTATGTACTTAAAAACAAGAAATTTAGTGCTATTAAAACATACATACATATATTAATTTTTAAACGAAATTAAAGATTATATGTATAATGTAAAAAAGAAGAAAGACATTGCTGATGATTGTTGATAGCTTCACTTGAAATGCATACAATTTTAATTTTGTTAAAAGTTTAAATAAATTTAATTTTTTAATAAATATTTTTGTGGAATCAATAAAGGTTTAATTAATATAGTAAATAAATAAGGTTTCACGTTTGTTAAAATTTATATAAGAAAGACAGTTATTTAATAATTAATTATTTTTCATTTGCAACAAAACAGCTTTGAAATAAATATTGCTTGGAAAGAATAATTATTATAAATATGGATTTGATATTCAATGTTCGATGTGCTTTTTAATACAAAATATATATATGTACATAACATACATATATATAAAAAATAATGAATTATTACATTATCGTCCATCTATTGTTATTCTCTACATAACAAGTTTCGCTACTGAACATATTTCTTTGCGGCCTTGTTTAATTTAATAAACATTACAAATTATGTAGCGGAAACCAGGATATCGTGAAGTCGGCATGCTTGCAAGGGCTTAGCTCGTCGGTGGGGTGGGTATTTACATCACTCCTGTTCCCAACAAAAAAATTCATGCCGAATTCTCAATATTATATTTGCATGCAACCATCACAAAGATCTGTGCCAGATGTTATGGCAACCTACTCATTCTACAATACCAACTAAAATCATCATCACCACCAACCTAAATTCTTAGCAACCTCTCATAGTTAAGCTAATCAGATCTAAATATATTTTCATAATATTAAAAAAAATTACAACCATATTTGGTTATAATATACTCAAATACATATAATTTATTTATTTCAATAAAATATTCTACTATTGTTTTTTAAATTCAAAATGTTAATACATTATTTTACTAATTTCTTTATAATAAAAAAATCTATATAAATCACCAACAATTTGGTTTAAAATATTCATTCATAATTAAATTATTATATTATTTAAATTTTTTTTTTTTAAATTCATTACAATTATTTGAATATCAAAATTTTTATTGATTTAAAATATCAGTTATTTTATTGAATACAATTTTCATTTCATTTTTTTTCAAAAATCTAATAAAATTTAAATTAATCAAATTAAATCTTTATCACTATCTGTGGTTAGTGACATCTAACGGCTATTAGAAAATTAATTGTAATCTATAGACAATATTAATTTTTAAATTTTTAGATTCTACAATCTACACTATATTTTCATACTACTAGGTAATTTACAATTTATATATTTAATTTTGTTTTTTGTATTTTAATAACGAAATTATGCCAGATAGTTGGAATATTGGTTTACTTTGTCCAATTCATAAAAAGGGTGATAAATTAATATGTGAAAACTATAGAGGAATAACTTTGCTGAATTGTTTATATAAAGTCTTATCAAACATAATTTACGAACGTTTAAAAACGACATACGAAGAACAGATCGGTGAATATCAGTGTGGATTTAGGAGCCAGAGATCGACTATCGACCAAGTTTTTCTGGTGAAGCAAATTATGGAGAAAACATACGAATATAATGTAGATTTGCACATAATGTTTATCGATCTCAAACAAGCTTTTGATAGCATAACCAGAACAGAAATTCCGAAAGCGTTTTCAATGTTGGGCGTACCAAATAAACTGTCAAACCTGGTCATGATGACGATGAAACATTCCGCAAGCAAAGTGTTAGTACAAGGTGTCGTTTCAGGTAAATTCAATATAAACAGTGGCGTACGGCAAGGGGATGCACTGTCATCTATAATTTTTAATATGCTGTTGCACTATTCAATTAGAAATATTGATAAAGGGGGGAGTGTCTTCAATAAACTCTACCAAATTGTAGCTTACGCAGATGACATAGCAATTATAGCGAGAAATTATAACGCTATGGTTGACATATATAAGAATCTAAAAAAAGAAACGGCGAAAGTCGGCTTAAGGATAAACGGTCCCAAAACTAAATATTTAAAAACGTCAAGAAGCGATGCGAGAAAAAACCCTGAAAATATTGTAATTGATGACGATAACATCGAAGGAGTTGCAAATTTTAAGTATCTTGGTGTTTTATTATGTAATAGTAATAGTATCCAAAGTTGTGTACGAGAAAGAATTCAAGCTGCAAATAAATGCTATTACGCTCATATTAAATTAATGAAATCGAAACTGTTAACGCGGACAACTATGCTCAAAATATATCAAACTTTAATAAGACCAATAGCAACGTATGGGTGCGAAGTATGGACGCTGACGAGCGCTGAAGAAAACATGCTTCGAGTATTTGAACGGAAAATACTTCATAAAATTTTTGGCGCAATCCGGATGGAAAATGGTGAATATCGAAGAAGATACAACGCAGAACTAAATGAATTAATAGCAAATAATGATATAGTTAAATACATAAAATCTCAAAGATTGCGATGGGCAGGACATGTAGTAAGGATGTCAGAAAGTAGGCCGCAGCATAAAATTTTTATTACAAAACCCCTACTAACAAGAGGAAGAGGTAGACCAAAGAATAGATGGGAAGACAGCGTCGAAAGTGACGCTAGAAAATTACAAGCCAGAAATTGGAAGACCGATGCTAAGGATAGAGTTAAATGGAGGCAAATTGTGGAGAAGGCTAAAGCTCACCCAGGGCTGTAACGCTATAAGAAGAAGAGAAGTATTTTAATTTAGTTTTATTTTTTTATCTAGCTAATTTATATTGCCACTTGTTCAATTAATTATTTCATCACTTCATACATAAATAGTTTTAATATATTAAAAAAAACCCAATAAATAAAATTATAAAATAACTCACTTTGATTTTTTTTATATTGTTTTAGATAAACTTTCCTTACAATTTTTTTTTTCCACCGACGATCTTGTGCACAGGACCTTCAGCTGTTGCTACTTTACCAGCAATTTTTAATCTCTCTCTTCTATATTTTTTTATTAAATTTTCTAAAATTTTATTTATAGCATAACTTTTTTTTTTTTTTGAATAATATATTAAAAAATAATGAAATTTTAATTATATTTAAGTGACAATATATACTCAACTTTCGAATTAACAATAATATATTTCCTAGCTAAAATCTACAATCTTCCTACTTCCTCCGGTGTTCTATTTCCGCTACTCATCCTGAAGAACATTTCTCTGATGATCTATTCTTATTTAAATTTTTCTTCTATGGTCTTGATATCTTTAGAATTTATTCTACTGGTAACTTTAGACCCTATTATCTGGACTATCACTATTAATTTTGAGATGGAAAATTATTCCTATGCTGCTGCTTTAATTATTTTTTTCCTGGTTGACTATTAAACTTTTACTTTTTAAATTAATTGTAGTAACGATAGTTTACTAATTTTCGTTACAACTTTTTTTTTCATTAATTTTAAAAGTTTAAATTTTAAATTTAATTTTTGTGCATGATACAAAATTTTTTTGATCACGTCTTATCAATTCAATTATTACTCGCCAACTATCTACTGCACCCGATCTTATTTAATTTCTACCTATCTATATCTTTCTCCCCTCATAATCATTCGATCCCTTATTTATATAAATCCTTTCAAATCAATTATATAATTTACTATCTTTCTCACTTTTTTTTTCCTAAATTGCTGTCCTAGGGCTCCACTTAATCCGATAATTTCCTAAAACTTTCCTATCCTTATTTTATCGGAACTCGGATGTTGCACTGGAAATCAATAATTTATTTCCAACAAATATTACTACCACGGCCAGTTTGACTATTGTTAAATTCAAATCGAATGTTAATTGCGAATTTGATTGTTTAATGTTTAAAAATAAAAAGTAATGGTGGTTCGTATTTTTTTTTGTTTTTTTTATATATAATAAATAATATTTATTAAATCTATAGTGTAATATAATCACATTATAATTTGATAAATATAATAAATTGCCGGTCCTAACAGGGCAGGTTCATCATCACAGAATCAACAAGATTATGAAGCTGAAAACAAGGCCGGTATAATGTTTATTAATAATTTTAACCGATTCTACAACGTGGGGCTCTCCATTACCTGAGATAAGTAGTCTCATGCTCTACTAATTTTGTTTTAACAACTTTAAAGCTATTGGAAGTACATCAGATAAGTATTATTTATATTATATTTTTGAACATGATTCTTTGTGATATATTTTTATATTTTTTTTAGGTTATACTATTGTAGAAACAAGGCCAATATGATGAATTAAATTATTATAATGAGAATTAATATATTATAAATATATATAAAGACGTAACATAGAAATCATGTAAATTTAATCAATAGTATGCGGTTTACGGACAATTTTTTTATTTATTTGTGTTGTGAATGAGCAACACATTTATTTGTTTCACAGGTAACATTGTTTATTATACCTATATTTATTTTATTTTTAGAATGGTTTTTATATCTTTGGCATGAAATACACCAACAACTTTACCATTTAAATCTTCAATTTCATACAAACAATTTCCAACTTCTTTTCGTATTCTACCTTTCACAAATCTTTTGCATAATTTTCGATTCAGTTGTTTTGAAAAATTGCTTAACACGAAATTCCGCCTAAAAATTTCTTGTCCAACCACAAATTGAATTTGTCTTGCGCTTGTATTATAAACTTTCTCACTTTTACTATGAGCTTCGGCTATTTTTTCTTTGACTTTTTCTCTCAAAATTTGTAACTTATCGCTTGTTGGAATAATTTCAATATCCTCATTTAATGCGTTTAATTTCTTTAAAATTTCATAACTCGATGCATGATTAATATACTCTACACCAATTACTACCGAATATGGTGTCTGACCCGTCGACTCGTGAACAACACTTCTAATTGAACTAGCTATGCTGCTAATGTGTTCATCCCATTTCTCTTGTGCTTTTTCTTTGGTTTCATCAAGATAAACTTTAATACCATCAAGTACTGAACGATTAACTCTTTCAGACGCGTTTGATTGTGGTGAATATAACCCTGTCAACACATGTTTTATTCCTAATGAACTAACAAATGATTTAAAATCTTTTGAAGTGAATTGTTTACCATTATCGGTGTGAATCATTTCGGGTACACCGAAAATATCAAAGACATTTTTTTGTAAATTCAAAATTGCTGTCATTGAAGACGCTTTTTTAATTGGGAATAAAAACACGAATTTAGACAATAATTGGTCTAAAACAATCAAAATATAGGAATTTCCGGCTTTAGAGTACGGATATGGTCCTAAAAAATCTATATAGAGTCTCTGAAAAAATCTGTCAACCACCACTTGTTTTCCCATTACAGGACGTAAAGATAAATTTGTGGGTTTAGTTTCAGAATATATTTGGCAACTTTTTACATATTCTCGCACTTGAGGTGCCATATTGGGCCAGAAATATTTTGCTCGCAATCTGTGCATAGTTTTTTTCACTCCACCATGTGAACATGAAGGTGGTTCATGAGCCGATGCTATTAAGGAATTTGTTAGACCTGAAGGAATCCACAGTTTCCAAACAAGATTAACTTGGATATCATTTAATATGTTCGGTTTTTCGCGTCTATATACGTAACCGTCGATCACCGCTAAATCTGGTAATTTTTGCTGATTTGTTTGAATCGTATGTTTTAAGTCTTCATACTCTACAGACGTGAAAAGAGGTGAATTTAAATCTACTTCCTCAACATTACTCAATTCTAACTCATCCATATATGGTCGCGAAAGTGTGTCTGGTACAATATTTTGCGCGCCTTTTCGGTGAGTTATCTCAAAATCAAATGCTTGTAAGGCTAAACTCCACCTTGCCAATCGTCCACTTAATTCTTTATGATTCATCAACCATTGTAGGCTAGAATGATCCGTGATCACTGTGAACGGTAATCCTTCAATATACTTTTTTTACACTAGCTACAACTGCCAAATATTCTAATTCCGTTACCGTGTAATTTCTTTGTGCAGAATTTAATTTTTGCTAAAAATATGCAATCGGTTTTTCGTTACCGTTCTCATCATTTTGGAATAATACACTACCAATACCTGTAGAACTAGCATCACATTTTATAAAGAATTTTTTTGAAAAATCATGATTTGTTAGTATCGGTGCAGTAATTAATGCTTTTTTTAATTCAATAAAAGATTTTTCAGCTGCGTCTGACCAATTGAATTTATTTTTATTGGATAAATTTTTCAAACAGTCCGTAATTGGAGCTGCTTTTATTGAAAATGTTGGTATGAACCGCCTATACCAACCTACCATTCCTAAAAATCTACGAATTTGTTTGGCTGATTTTGGTACACGAAAATTTTGAATGGCAGATACTTTATCACCATCAGTTTTAATTGTACCACCGTACCACCCTGAAAAAACGTTCGATATGCC
>OY987255.1:79657588-79835088 GCA_963920725.1 Rhamphomyia laevipes | reverse complement strand
CGCTTAATTCACTAAAAGTAATGGCATAATTTTTAGACGTTTAAAAGTAATCACATTAAAAGTCAAAATTAGTTCGCTAAAAGCAATCCCAAGATTTTTAGACGTTTATAAGTAATCGCATTAAAAGCCAAAAGTAGTTCACTAAAAGTAATGCCATGATTTTTGGACGTTTAAAAGTAATCGCATTAAAAGCCAAAAGTAGTTCACTAAAAGCAATACCATGATTTTTAGACGTTGCGAGTAATCGCATACAAAGTCTAAAGTAGCGCCGTTTAATTCGCTAAAAGAAATGGTATGATTTTTAGACGTTTACAAGAAATAGCATTAAAAGTCGAAAGTAGCGCCGCTTAAAGTAATTCGCTAAAAGTAATGCAAAGATCTTTAGACGTTTACAAGTAATCGCATTAAAAGTCGAAAGTAGCGCCGCTTAATTCACTAAAAGTAATGGCATGATTTTTATGGAGCGGACGTTCAAAATTAATCGCATGAAAAGTCAAAAGCAAAAAAATTAATTGTTTACGCAAAATTTTAAGCCCGAGAAGCAAAACGATTTTATGATCTGCAAAAGATTTTTCAACATTAAACATTTTTATTACCGTTAATTGGTTCAAATGTTTTTAACTCAGGTCTTTTTTAAGGTTTTTAGAAAATTTATCGCAGAAAATCTAAAGCAAGAAAATTCATAGTCAAGAAAAAATTCATCGCACAAAATGGATCACAGGGTAAATTCGTCGCAGGAAATTTCATCGCTGAAAATTAATCGCTGAGAAAATTCATAGCCAAGAAAAATTCATTGCAGAAAATTAATCACTAAGAAAATCGTCGTCCAAAATTAATCGCTGCCAAAATTCATCGCAGGAAATTTCATTGCAGAAAATTAATCGCTAGGAAAATTCATTGCAAGAAAAATTCGTAGCCAAGAAAAAATCATAGCAGAAAATTAATCGTTAGCAAAATTCGTACAAGTAAATTTCATCGCTGAAAATTGATTGCTAGGAAAATTGATCGCAAGAAAACTTTATACCCATAAAAAATTCATCGCAGAAAATTAATCGATAGGAAAATTCAACGCAAGAAAACTTCATCGCTGAAAATTAATCGCTAGGAAAATTAATTACAAGAAAATCCTTCGCAAGAAAACTTCATACACATAAAAAATTCATCACAGAAAATTAATCGCTAAGAAAATTCCTCGCCAAGAAAAATTCATTGCAGAAAATTAATCACTAGGAAAATTCATCGCAGGAAATTTCATTGCAGAAAATTAATCGTTAGGAAAATTCATCGCAAGAAAAATTCGTAGCCAAGAAAAAATCGTAGCAGAAAATTAATCGTTAGCAAAATTCGTGCAAGTAAATTTCATCGCGGAAAATTGATCACAAGAAAATCCTTCGCAAGAAAACTTCATACCCCTAAAATATTCATCGCAAGAAAATCCATTGCAAGGAAAATAATAATATGAAACTCGGATTATAAATGCAATAATAACATAATTTGAAGTGTGATGGAGAGAAAATAAAAAAAATATTTGAATTTACTAATAAAGTATTATATAATTGAAAAACAATCAATTTTATAAAGAAGTATCAATAAGTTTAAAAAAAAATATAAAATGTAATTTATACAGACTCATGAATCTGCTGAAAGTACTAATTTAAGATCAACAGATATATCGCGTAACTAATCTTAGTATCGAATTTAATTGAAAACGGGTAAAACTTACTTTAAATGATTTTTTGAACTTTATAACATTTTCCTATGAAATTTCAGAATGCTTCCCGCTGAAGTTTCCTAAATAAAAATATTATACTTTGAGGATTCGGATTTATATTTTAATTTTTGGATTCATATATGCAGGCAGACCATCGAAATCGTCATTAATGAAATAATGTATTATGCTTAATAATTAATAATAATTAATGAATTGAATTTAGGAAGTAAAAAAAATAAAACTTAAACTTAAGTATAAATATTTTTAATTTTCACAAATACTTATCAATTTTCCGGTAAAAGTCACAAAACTTTTCAACTAATCAATAGCTAAAATAAATTAGTTGTAAGGCTTATAAGCATAAATATCTGATTTTTCAGTAATAATGAATTATTAATTGATGAATTGATGAATTGACAAATTTAATTGAGAAAAATATTTATCTTTAAAATTATTTGTGATAGGTTTGCAAATTTACGCTAATAATAATTTCTTATTACTTAAATTACTTAATTAATAAAATTAACAAAAAATCAGGATTTTAATAAAATATACATCATTTTATTGTTTAGATAATAATTGATTTGACAAAAACGAATTAATTCCCGTTAAATTATTATTAAATCGCTAAAATTGATAGGTTGAAAATTTAAGTAATGACTTATGCGAAATTTAAAAGTGTGAAAAAATAATACATAATACACCAGTTCAATTTATTGACTCATAAAATTCCTAAAACTTTTGGAAAAGTAAAAAAATTAGAACAATTTAGATCATGTTGTAATATATTATTCTTAGCCTGCAGTAAAAAGAAAATTAATATTACGCTTAAGTATAAATCTCTGAATTAAAAAAAGAAAATTTACTTCATCTAAGCCAAGTTCAATGACAATCGAATATTTTAGCTAAAACATCTAACTCGATCTGAATGTAATATTTTCCGCAATTCTACATTGAGCAACCAAGCCAAATTACTAAAATTAATTGCGGGCCAAAAAAGGGTTGCCATGCACTTAACCGTTTAGTTTTCCAGGAAGTTTAGAATTAATTGTAAAACTATCCACATATGGATAAAAAATCTTAATATTATACTATTGTCAAATGTAAAAGTAGCAGAACATATTCGATAAAAACGCTTTTCTGGAAAACTATAAATCATTACTTAAGTGCTTTTGCCCCTCTGCTAGAGAAATACTTTTAATCGAAAGTTAATGCGGTGTTAAATTTCTTATTTTCGATATTTTAGGCGAATTAATTTCAATAGTTTATATGAAATGCGCAAAAATGAATAAAATGTTTATTATTTTATATGGAGTATGGAATTTATTTTCGATATTTCGCCCATTTTAGTTGAGTCTGAATTAATTGACCCTTAAAATTCCCGAAACTTTTGGAAAAGTAAAAAAAAAAACCATTTAGATCGTGCTATATATTACCCTTAGCCGGAAGTAGAAAAACATTTAAAATTACGCTTAAGTATAAATATTTTTAATCGAAACTTAATGCGTTCAAAAATGAACGAAATGTTTATAATTTTGTATGGAGTTGTAGATTTACTTTTGCCCATTTTCAAAGAATTACTCATTTCATTCATTTAAATTATTAAAGTGTACAAAAATGACCAAAATGTACATTATTTTGTATGGAGTATGGGATTTATTTTCAATATTATGCACATTTGCGAAGAATTACTTATTTATATAAACTATTAAAATGTGCAAAAATTAGCAAAATGTGCATTATTTTGTATTGTGTGTGGAATTTATTTTCAATATTTTGCCCATTTGCGAAGAATTATTCATTTCATATAAACTATTAAAATGTACAAAAATGAGCAAAATGTGCATTATTTTGTATGGAGTATGGAATTTATTTTCAATATTTTGCACATTTGCAATGAATTACTTATTTCATATAAACTATTTAAATGTGCAAAAGTGTTCAAAATGTGCATTATTTTGTATGGGGCATGGATTTTATTTCCAATATTTTGACCTTTTTAATTAATTATCTGGTTATGCTAAATTTTAAACGTGAAAAAACAATATTAATACACGTACATCCGAATCAATTCATTGACCCTTGAAATTACCAAAAGTTTTAGAAAAGTAAATTAATTTAGATCAATCTACATGTTATTCTTAACCGGAAGTAGAAAAAAATGAAATTGCAATTCATTGACCCTTAAAATTCTCAATACTTTTGGAAAAGTAAATCAATTTAGATCATATTACATTATTATTCTTGACCGGAAGTAGAAAAAAATGCAATTATAATTAAGTACTATAAATATTTTTAATTAAATTAAAGCGGTGTCGAATTTCATTAAGGTGAAAATTAGTTAATAATTAATGCGCAAAAATTCTTTAAATACTCATTTATTTGTATGCAGTATAGAATTTATTTTCAATATTTTGCTCCATTATTATTCTTGACCGGAAGTAGAAAAAAAAATTGCAATTATAATTAATTTTAATATTTTTAATTAAATTAAAGCGGTGTCGAATTTCATTAAGGTAAAAATTACTTAATAATTAATGTGCAAAAATTCTTAAAATGCTCATTTATTTGTATGCAGTATAGAATTTATTTTCAATATTTTGCTCATTATTTTTGCTCATTTCCTTTGGGCTAGAACATATATAAATACACTACTTACTTGCTGTCTAGGTTGTTCAGTAAATTGTTGTCTGGGTTGTTCAGTAAATTGTTGTCTGGTTTGTTCCGTAAATTGTTGTCTGGGTTGTTCCATAAATTGTTGTCTGGGTTGTTCCGTAAATTGTTGTCTGGTTTGTTCAGTAAATTGTTGTAATGTCGGTTGTACTGTCATGTATGGTTGCTCTCTGTCATTACTTGATGTCGGAGTGTTATCACTATATTCGATTCTGCGAAGATTAGTTTCGTCTTGTCGAAAATTGGATGAATTCAAGTCGCCTAATTGTGTTTGATATCTATTTTTGTTAACTGAAATTGAATTATTTTGTCTGTCATTGTCCAAAATTTCGGTATTGTTTGTGGTTTGTTTCCTATTTGTTCTGTCAATAACCGTTTGTGTTGTCATCGAGTCTGGCGTATTATTTGAAGTTTGGCTACGTCCATTAACGTCTCTTTGTATATTCGTAGATGTTACTAATGATAGCTGTTGGAGTATTTGCGCTATTCCCGTTTTAGTTTCAGCTGAATCGGCATCTAACAATTTTAATCGATCTCTAACATTTACCATTACATCTTGTATTTGATTAATAATATTTGCTTGTTGGGCAATACTTGATCTAATTGTATCGATCTCATTTTTCTGGATATTTTGGTTTGAATCTTTGCTTAATTTTTCATAATTTATATCATTTTTCGAACGATACCTTTGAGCTTGATTTTGAAGCTTAGCTTGCTTCTGCAATTTTTTTCCTTCAGTTTCTGTTCGTAGTTCCTTATCCCAATCTTCTACACTACTTAATTCTTGTTTGTCTTGGCAGTCAAACGATTTAATGGAATTATCTGCTTCAGACATACTACTTTCCACTTTCCGACTCTTTCTGTTGGTTGGTATTTACATCACTTACTCCACTCGTCGATGGCCTATTTCGCGCTGCTAATTGATTTTCCAGCGCTTCGCGAGTCGTATCACTTCGAGTTTTAACTTTTTGGACATTACTATTCGTAGATTTACCCATTTTTACCGAGAATATTAATTTTTAAGATGGTCGATTTAAAAGAAAATGATTGGATAAACAAATATAAGGATACAGTTTCGAAAACGACACTTTTTTTTATGTTGTCAGTCACTGTCAATGTTATATAAGTTGTAATAAAAAAATATTGGAAAAATATATTTAAATTTTATACCTAATACATGTGTGTATTATTAATCTGAAAAAAATATATCATCTAATACCTAATATATATCTATAAATACCTAACTTCAAATAAACTTTCTATTTAATATGAACTATTTGCACTATTACAAATTCTTCTAAAATTGATTTTTGCTAGATTAACTAACCGGTGGTTCCCTAAATCAACGAATTCCTAATGATACATGGCTTGGATGATAATTCGATCTATACTTGTGTTTATATTTTTTTGTTTTAAAGTTTTATATTAATTTTGCCCCCATATTATTACGTTTTTTTTTTTTTTTTTTTTTTAATATTCTTGTCGACGTCGAAAACTAAATAATTTAAATTTCTACTCTCAAATATTAAACATGTATTTTGTATCTTAAAAGGTTTACGTATTACGATCAATATTTGAATTTTTCGAAATTTATTTAATTTTCGATATGATCCAAATAATTAACAATAAATTCTCAACAAAAAACTTCCGTTTGCTGGTATATTGATCCTACAAATCGGATATTTTCTGATTATTTACAAAAACTATCTTGGTTAAGAATTCAATTCGGAATATTGTGATTACCCCATAAACAACACTTTACTGCTAGCTGTGCCTACATTTATTACGACTAAAACACAACATCCCGAATAAATTCTAACCTCAATTATATGTGGTATTCAAATTTTTTTTTTTTTTTTAAAGTGATATTATATTTGATTCTACTTTATAATTTACTACAAAAAAAAATTACTAGAAATGATAAAACGAAAATAATTTTAAATATTATATTATATTAATTTTTACTTTAAAATATTTATTTACTCTACTATTAATTACTCTACTATATATTCATAAAAGTTAACAAAAAAATAATAAAATTTACAAAAACATATATAAGACTAAGCTTATGAAAATTAAAATTTTTTTTTCTGAGCTCAAGTTCCATATAGGATTTTCTTCCTATTCTATAATCGGCTGATTGAGCCCCACGTTGGGCGCCATTTTGTTAATAAATGTTTACATTATTTTTCTTACGAAATAAAAACCACAAGACTGGCAATTACGGCAGCGTTTAGTTTCTCTGAACCACTTGACAATAAGAGTTACAACCGGGATAACTTACGTCAGGTGCTTGTTGTACCCTCATAGCGATATTACGACATGCCTGGCATTAAGCACAGCTTAGCTCGCCGGTTTGGGGGGGTTTGTTGTATTTATGAGTGGCACGCTATTAACATTATTTCTTTTGCATGTCTGGAATAGTCTACAGGCTGGAGACGAAGTATGTGACCACTTCACCTGTATTTGGGACTACGGAATACATAACACAGAATTGAACTAAAATTTTTTTTTTAAAACAGCGACAAATAAGCAAAGGTTCATCACACCGGGTCGACATTATTGCAATAGTATTTTAATTCTTATTTTATTTATTTTATTAATCCCGATTTTTATATTATTGATTGATTAATGACAATTAATTAGACTTGAAACAAAATAAAAAAACAACCCAAAAATAAGAATATACATTTTAATGTCTTCCCAGCAATAGGCAAGAATATTGAGCTTATGATGTTGTAGCTCATCGCGTTACCCACCCCTAGGCAAGTTTATTTTACTAAACTGCCTTGACAATACAAGCCGCGAGCTTTAAGAGTGTTGTCCCTTTTGTGATATGGAAAGCAACATTAATAAAAACTTATAAACACGACCATATCGCCATGTTACATTTCGGAACCGTTTCAAAAGTTCCCCACCGAATAACTTTTAATTACTGACACATCCTATTAAGAAATAAATACTCAAAAAGGAAATATATTGTTCACTATAATTTTTATTTAATTTTTAGGTAATTCGTGCTTTAAATTTTAAATTTCTATTTTATTTAAAATTTTAGATATAATATATAATAATTTTAATTTGTTATAATCTATAATATATTTAATTTGTTTTATATTTTTTTCTTTATATATATAATATAATCATTTTATTTTACGTTTCGATTTCTGTTTTATTTAATCATTCCTATTTGGAACTAAATTTTATTTTCATTAATAATTTTAAATTTTATTGAATTTTACTATCATTGTCTGAATTAATTTTCTTTTTAATTTAAATTTTGAACAATATTCTTTAATTAAATTTTATTTGTAATATTTGTATTTAAAATCAATTTAAATACAAATTGTTGTTGTTTTTTTAATAATAGTAATTACTATTGTGATCAAATTTTAATTTTATTTTGAATTGTAAATTTATATAAAAACTAATTTTAAATCTGTAATTTGAATGATTCTTGAATTTGTTTTTTATTTTTATTTATATTTTTAATCTTATAATTCAATTTTATTTTAAATATTTATTAATTTAAATGACTTTGTAACTCGTCAAATACTTGAATAAATTCTAATTTGAATTTTTATAATTCTTATTGATTCTTTTTTTTTTTTAATTCAATTTTTATTTTTAATAATTTTTGATGTATTTCAATTTTATATTTTTACTATTTAGTAAGGATTGTACTTTACTTTTATTTTAAAACTTTTCTTTTATAACTTAATTTGATTTTTACTTGTATTTTTAATTTTTGAAATTAATATTTTGACTTTTTTTATGTAAAGATTGTAGATGTAAATTTCTGAATTTTTTTTATTATAAAGATCGTAAAGATTTAAATTTCGAGTATAAAAAAATTAATATTTTTGAATTTTTTTATATAAAGATTGTAAAGATTTAACTTTTTGATTCTGAAATTTTTTATTGTTTTAGAACTGTTTTATTATTTTGAAATTTTTCTTGTTACTTACAGAAATTTTCCAGCGTAGCTGATTGCGCAAACAGGAGCTGTTCTTGATGTTTTACTACGTTCTCTTGATTTTCTTTTTAACTTATTGTAATTTAAATTTTATATTTTTTTTCAATTCTATTAAATCTTACACTTTTTAATTATTCAAAAATTACTTCAAACTATTTCAAATACAATAAAATTCATGTTTAAATCAACTACCAAAAATTATTCTATATTTAAATTGATTAACCAAAGAATCTTTATATAAAAATCTTTATATATTTTTATTTTTATTTTATTTTTTTATGTGTTTTTATACACTAATTTTTCTTAAAAAAAATTATTCATAAAAAAAATTATTAATACTATATAAAGTATAAAAAAAAATCTTGATAATATCGATGATATATATTATAATGATGGCTTGAATTATCTTTCATAAATTTTCTAAGTCTGTCTGCTTTATTTATATATATTTGATTTATTTGCAACTTCTGGTAATTTGATGGAAAGTCGCTACTAAAATAATTAAATTAATATAATTACTACTATAAATTCTAACCTCTCATCACATGTATAATTACTAATATAAAATACCTTTTTTTTATCCTGACTAATTCTTTGGACTTTGGACTAAAGCCTAAACTTTGTATTAACTCCTGTCCAATTCGAACAATTTTCTTATATTTTTTTTAAATATTTTTCAATTAATATTATTTTAATTTTCGTCAGTTTATTACTAACTAATATGTTAAATTTAGCTTTTGCTAATTTTTTTTTAATTTTCCGATATTTTACGTCTGCTTGGCTTGATGTTTCAGATAAGAAGAAGAAAGTAGTCCAGTTTTTTTTTAAAATAAGCTTCCGATTAGTTCTTGCTTTGGCGCCTATAATTTATATCGCCAACATGCGCGAATAAAATTCGCCTAATTCATGCGTTGGCTACTCTGTCCTAAATTTAGACAAGCTTTGGCAACATGATTACTTCCGCCGTCCTAGCTAAAATGTCATGTCAAGTTAAAAGCTAAAAGTCAGGTGGTCGGGTCAGATGTCGTGTCGTCCATTTTATAAGTATATTTGTTTATATTAATTATTAATTTTTTTTTCTTTTATTTTTATTGAAATCTGTTTTGTTTCTTTTTGGTTTAATTATATTTTTAGGTCGCGAAGTTGAATATATTTTTTTATAAGCCGTCATGTTACAGACATGACTCTAATTCGGATTTTAATTGTGCTACCCTCTTATGTGGAATAAAATTTATTTCAAAGATTTCCTGAAATTGATCAAACGTACTTATTGTTCTATCCTGGAATAGGTCAGCCGCCCTTCCCCGCAGCTTACGCCGAACGGGCTGTCGCAAAACTGAAGGTCTATCAGCTTCGTCCGTTTTGTAGTACTAGATCGTGTGCTAGATCTATGAAACTTTGCAGTTCTAGATCTGCCCGATCTCCTTCACCCGTATAATAGAGAACCCCCCCCCTTAATTAAGTATGTAAGATGCGCTTAGAGACATCATTGTATTTGCATAAGTGTTAAATAATGTCCTACCTAGTCTGTATTACTGCGTCAAGTCTGTTTCCTAAATTAGTTGGTTTAGTGGGTCTATTGTTTTGTATGTGTGTTGACGTTGAAGGTTGTGGTTGGAATAGTAATATCAACAGGTGGATTATGTATATTATTGCTTTCTGTATTTAATTGTGACATGTTTATTAAGTTTCCTCTTAAATTACTAATCATTTTAAACTTATTTCTAGTATTATAATTATGAATATAGTTTTTATTTTTATTTAATTTTTTAATTTTATTTAATTTTACAAATTTTTTATTAAAACTAGACTTATGCCGCGTTTTCAGTTGCGGCTTGTATCTTATATCATATGTCTTATAAGATGCAAGCCACACGATTTTAAGACGACCCATTTTCAATCGAGTCTTTTATAGACGCATAGACTTTCACTACAAAATGACTTTCTTTCTCCTTTTATCGACGAAAATTAAATTATTTTTTTTTATTAATTCTTTTATGATTTTACGTTCGGGACGCCCTTTTGTTTCTTTTCACAAATTTTTGGTTGTTGAAAAAGATTTTCTCTCTAGCCGAGATGTACTTTTGAATAGATTTTTATTTTATAAATAATCCGAGATTAAACTTTTATTTTATTTCCAATTTCTGTGAAATATTATTTTCTTTCCTTTTAAATAAATCAAATTTAATTAATTTTTTCTTCATTTGAAAATAAGAAATTTTTGTAATGAAGGATTTTGAGTATTCTTTAATGGAGTTGGTTTCTGTTGAGACATAGGACTATTGATAGAGTGTTTTTGTTTTGTTGATTCAGTTAATTTAATAACTTTCGAAGTTCTTGTAAATCGAAGGATTTACAAGAATATAAATTTCAATATTTATATTTTTATCTGTCAAAATGTGTCTTGTGTCTTAAAAAGACACAGACCATACTAGTCGCGACTTGTATCTTAGTCTTATAACTTTATGAGTTCTGATTGGTTGAAAATAGTTATAAGACTAAGATATAAGATACAAGCCGCAACTGAAAATGGGGCATTACTTATTTCTTTATTTTTCTTGCTTACTGATGATGTGCTTGTATTCTCGATGTTTTCTTCAACGAAAGTCACCGTTTTTCTCCTTGCTCCACTCGTACCAGCTATCGGTTTTATGGTCTGTGGTGTTGATGAAATCGGATTTAAAATTTCGATTATTCCGCTGTTTTCAGATGAATAATTATTGCTAATGCTTGGATCAGAACGATCGAATGAAAATGAGTCAATAATTCTATTGAATTTTAATACATTTTTCCAAGCATTAACTTTTTCTGGTATTTTATTTTCGTCCATTTATTTTATTATTTATTTATTAAATTTCTTCTTATTAAATTTATTTATTTTATCTTTCTGTATTTATTATTTATTCCAAAAAACAATTATTTATTTTGTTAATATAATATTATTAAATTTTTCTTATTTAAAGAAAATTAGGTAAATGTTATATATTTTTAATAAAAATAAATGTTTTATATTTAATTTAATAAATGTTATATATTTTTAATAAAAAAATATTAAGACACTCGAAATTACTAGAGAAAAGTATTTAAATCTAAGTAATTTATTTTTATCACTTTTTTATTAAATAAAATATTTCAAAAAAAAAAAATTAAAAACGAAATGATTTGAATTAATTAAAACTTCTTAATATTTTTTTTCTTTATTTAACTTATTGATTTTATTCTACCAACTTTATTTAGTAGATATTTTAAAAAATTTTGATTCTACACTAAATTATCTTATTTTAACACTTAATAATTTTACTATATTTTATTATTATTTTTTTTAAAAATATAGAAATATTGATTTTTTAAATAATTAATTAAATATTATTTCAATTTTAAATTTTATAAAAATTTCTTTAAAAACAAATTGCATCACAATCTTACCGTTCATTATCAATTATTTAAAGTTAAAGCTAAGTATCCTACTAGTACCACAAACTAATAAACTCTATACAGACGATTATATTAGAATACGATTTTTGTCATTTTTATGCCAGAAAAAAATTCAAAAAATTTCTGGCTCCACAAAAATATTACAAACACATACACAATAAAACTCTGTAAGGCTCTGTTTCTATAGTTACGTTGTGAGAAAACAAATTTGTAATTATGAAAAGATATGAAGTATGAGCAAATTTGTTTTGCATTGATTTGTTGTTGTTTTAGCAATGATTTTTTATGGATAATTGAGATTGAGAATAGAAAAATATATTTTCAAATTTGATTATTTCGGATGATTTTTCTTTTAAAATGATTTGGCTATTTTTTTAATGCAAAAGTACTTATGTACCTATTTCGAAAAGAAAAATATTTATTTTTATTTTGAAAAATATTTTTATTGATCTTTTTCATTTCTTATTTTAGAAACTGGTTGAAAATATTTTAAAATTTAAATGCTAAGCTTTAATAATTTTTAACTTTCTATTATAATTTATTTCATTAGCTTTACTTCTTATTCTTGCGTTTTTTTGTAAAACTCCTGTTTATTAAATTTTTCATCAAGCCATGTACAATAAAAGTAAAATTCAAGAATATTCTGTCGATGATTTAAACATGATCCATCAGAAAACCATTTATGATATTTTTCAGAATTATTTGTTTTTGAATACAAATTTCAACTATTTTTTTAATATTAGTCGTAAACCAATTACATAAAAAAAAATATCAAACATTTTAACATGATATGCAGAAACCTAAGATACATTTTTTCGTTATAAAAATATAATTACAATACCCATAAAATAATTCTGATAGTAGGTACATTTGTAACAAAAATTTTGTTTGTGATAATATTTGTTTAAGAGGAACCACTTTGAATTAAGATCATATGTTTGGTTTTCCTTTAAAAAAATATTTTTACAATATTCGCGATTTATTTTATTTAATATTTTAAATATTATGTAACATATTTCATTGAATTAACTTCAATAATATAGTTTGAAATATTGATTAGTATATTCTAGACTCAACATTAAAATTATATGAATTTTTGTGAACTGAATCATTAGCTTCGTCTTTATCTTCCGTATCATAACTAATTGAATTTACCATGGAATCAGCTTAAAGTATATTTTACTATTTAAAGCATATTTATATATGTACCTACTTATTCACAAATATGTTAAAATATGACAAAAAAAATTTAAAATTAGCTATACCTATAAAAATAATTTTCAGTAATTTTTTGATATTTTCACATTCAAAAAATAATTTAAAATTCAAAAAAAAAATTCAAAAAATTAAAAAACTATAGTTTTTTAATTCAAATATCAAAAATGATTTGCAATGCAGTGGAGGTCAAAGTGCAAAACTTATTTTGCTGTTTTTTCTAAATTCTTATAAATTTCTCAGACTTCATTTCTCTCTCTTGCAAAAACAAAAATCATTTATATGAAACGAAAACAATTTGTATTGAACTATAGGTAGGTAGAGTATTTTTACAATACATACATAAATGGAGCTGCGCTAAGCCGATAATTTTTTATTTGAAAAATATCAGTGTCGACAGAAATGGTATTCTAATATAATCGTCTGTATAGTTTATTAGTTTGTGCTAATACGCACCTAAAAAAAACCCGAATTTCCATACAATATTTTACCAGCGACAAAAACTTTGCTTATAATTTTTTTTAAAGTATTCTCTTAGTCTAGGTTCTCACCGGACTTTGTTTTGTTAAAATTAACAAAACTATTTTGACATCTCACACGGATAGTATAAAATCATACTACTACATAAAAATTATTGTGTATAAACACAAAAAAATTTATCGCACACTATAAAATTAACAAAGTAATTAACAATGAAAAGTTGTCGATCATACATATTTTGCTTTGTTATTTACGATGTTTTTGTGTACCAACCCTGCAAAAAATTAATTTCCCAAGGGAAATTTTATACCAGCTGATATTTTTGACAAATATTTTGAAGTATAATATCAAATGAAAATCAATAATAAAATAATTATTTTAATATTTACAAAATATTATTTGTTATTTTGAGTTTGAAGAAAAAAATTGGCGTTTATGACAAAAAGGGGAGAAAATTTAAACAGAAGTTTAAATTTGAATGTATGTAAAATGAAAAAACTTTTAAAATATTCAATTTAAATTTCAGATATTTTTATTTTTGTCCACAAAAAAATAATTCAATGAAAATTTCTTTAATATTTTAAGTTATACATTTCAAATTTTGTTTTGCATTATTGACAGAAATTTCAAATATATTACTAATACATTCTCAAAAATTTACTACTACATGAACAGCGATAGTTTTATTAATTTTAACAAAGAAAATCTTGGTGTGAATGAGGACTTAGTATCCAGTTAAACAAAAAAAAAGGAATTTTTGTAATTCATTTTCTGAGATACAGGTGGCATGTGTATAAAAAAACGTCAAATTTTTACCAGACATTTTAATAGGCAGGCTGATTAAAAAGTGGGTAAAAATTCATTTTACTCAGTCTTGACAACAGATTTGATACTTTTGATTATTATTTTTAAAAAAATTAAAGTAATCGTATTATTTTATTCTTGATTTTCAAAGTGTTTTTTTTCTTATTAAAATAATACATATTATATAAAATATAAAATGGAATAGAAATAAATGGTTTTTAATAACATTTAATTCTATTAATATTTTTTTTCAAATCTAGGCAAAATTTAAAATAATATTGAAGAAAATACAAATAAAATACTTTATATTAACTTGGCAATCACTTTATTTATTTTAATTTTGACAATCAGCTGATTTTGAAATTACCGCCATCTATTTCCGAATCAGCTCAAACTTAAATTAAATTTTGCACGATATTTTACTATCATTTTTACCAGTCTGAAGTGCATACTAGCAGGATACTTAGCTTTACAAAAAAAAAAAAAAAAATTATAAATTTTACATATAGATTTCTATTCACACAATCTTTTTCCTTTATTTTATTTATCATAAATTATTTTTAATTTCAACATACCGTCAAAATTTTACCATTAATACACTCTAAACCCACTGTATTTATTAATAATTTAAATAATCTTCAAAACTACTTTACAATTTACACAAAAAAAATTAAGTTTATTTAAACATTAAAATTGCTATTTCAATCTTTAATTTTCTTAAGATTTTAATTAAAAAAACTGTTATAATTTTCACTATTTAATGTACGGTATTCAAATATTAAAATTTAACTATGTTTCATTTAACTTTTTTTTATATATAATTTAATTTTTAATATTCACTGTATTTTACTAAGTTACTATTTAATTCATATTCACTTTTACAAAAAATATAAAAAAATCATTAACATTAATCGTACATAAAATTTCTACCACTTTTCACTTTATATGTTTTATTATTTATTATATTATTTATGATATTTTCAGTTTTTTGTCTATAAATTTTTATTGAAAATATTTAAACTAAAATTAATCAAGATACAAAAACATTATTTTTACTCTATTCAGCCAGTTTATAATTTAATTATAGATTACAAAAATAAATTGGGAACCCCTTATTTTTTCTAATTATAATTTTATACACTTTAATATAAATTTTTGTACACCCAAAAAAAAATTTGTCTTTTTTTAAAAAATTGTATGTAGCTATAAGCTTTACAACAAAAATTTTTGTAAATAAATAATGTTTATATAATTCTACAATTTCGACCACAAAACGAACAGATAATATTTATCACATTTAAATTTACACGTCGCTATTTGTAATACCGTATTAATATCAAATTATTTTCAGTACTATTTATATAACAAAAAAAATACTTTGTCTATTCTAATATTTTTTTTTCTTAAAAAAAAATCAATTTTTATTTTATTAGGAATTTTATTTAAAAAGAATTGTTGTTTTTTTAATAATAGTAATTACTATTGTGATTAAATTTTAATTTTATTTTGAATTGTAAATTTATATAAAAACTAATTTTAAATCTGTAATTTGAATGATTCTTGAATTTGTTTTTTATTTTTATTTATATTTTTAATCTTATAATTCAATTTTATTTTAAATATTTATTAATTTAAATGACTTTGTAACTCGTCAAATACTTGAATAAATTCTAATTTGAATTTTTATAATTCTTATTTTTTTTTTTAAATTCATATTTTATTTTTAATAATTTTTGATGTAGTTCAATTTTATATTTTTACTATTTAGTAAGGATTGTACTTTACTTTTATTTTAAAACTTTTCTTTTATAACTTAATTTGATTTTTACTTGTATTTTTAATTTTTGAAATTAATATTTTGACTTTTTTTATGTAAAGATTGTAGATGTAAATTTCTGAATTTTTTTATTATAAAGATCGTAAAGATTTAAATTTCGAGTATAAAAAAATTAATATTTTTGAATTTTTTTATATAAAGATTGTAAAGATTTAACTTTTTGATTCTGAAATTTTTTATTGTTTTAGAACTGTTTTATTATTTTGAAATTTTTCTTGTTACTTACAGAAATTTTCCAGCGTAGCTGATTGCGCAAACAGGAGCTGTTCTTGATGTTTTACTACGTTCTCTTGATTTTCTTTTTTTCTTTTTAACTTATTGTAATTTAAATTTTATATTTTTTTTTTCAATTCTATTAAATCTTACACTTTTTACAAATCTTTACTTTAATATATTTTTAAATTATTCAAAAATTACTTCAAACTATTTCAAATACAATAAAATTCATGTTTAAATCAACTACCAAAAATTATTCTATATTTAAATTGATTAACCAAAGAATCTTTATATAAAAATCTTTATATATTTTTATTTTTATTTTATTTTTTTATGTGTTTTTATACACTAATTTTTCTTAAAAAAAATTATTCATAAAAAAAATTATTAATACTATATAAAGTATAAAAAAAAATCTTTATAATATCGATGATATATATTATAATGATGGCTTGAATTATCTTTCATAAATTTTCTAAGTCTGTCTGCTTTATTTATATATATTTGATTTATTTGCAACTTCTGGTAATTTGATGGAAAGTCGCTACTAAAATAATTAAATTAATATAATTACTACTATAAATTCTAACCTCTCATCACATGTATAATTACTAATATAAAATACCTTTTTTTTATCCTGACTAATTCTTTGGACTTTGGACTAAAGCCTAAACTTTGTATTAACTCCTGTCCAATTCGAACAATTTTCTTATATTTTTTTTTAATATTTTTCAATTAATATTATTTTAATTTTCGTCAGTTTATTACTAACTAATATGTTAAATTTAGCTTTTGCTAATTTTTTTTAATTTTCCGATATTTTACGTCTGCTTGGCTTGATGTTTCAGATAAGAAGAAGAAAGTAGTCCAGTTTTTTTTTTAAATAAGCTTCCGATTAGTTCTTGCTTTGGCGCCTATAATTTATATCGCCAACATGCGCGAATAAAATTCGCCTAATTCATGCGTTGGTTACTCTGTCCTAAATTTAGACAAGCTTTGGCAACATGATTACTTCCGCCGTCCTAGCTATAATGTCATGTCAATTTAAAAGCTAAAAGTCAGGTGGTCGGGTCAGATGTCGTGTCGTCCATTTTATAAGTATATTTGTTTATATTAATTATTTTTTTTTCTTTTATTTTTAGTGAAATCTGTTTTGTTTCTTTTTAGTTTAATTATATTTTTAGGTCGCCAAGTTGAATATATTTTTTTATAAGCCGTCACGTTACAGACATGACTCTAATTCGGATTTTAATTGTGCTACGCTCTTATGTGGAATAAAATTTATTTCGAAGATTTCCTGAAATTGATCAAACGTACTTATTGTTCTATCCTGGAATAGGTCAGCCGCCCTTCCCGGCAGCTTACGCCGAACGGGCTGTCGCAAAACTGAAGGTCTATCAGCTTCGTCCGTTTTGTAGTACTAGATCGTGTGCTAGATATATGAAACTTTGCAGTTCTAGATCTGCCCGATCTCCTTCACCCGTATAATAGAGAACCCCCCGCTAAATAAAGTATGTAAGATGCGCTTAGAGACATCATTGTATTTGCATAAGTGTTAAATAATGTCCTACCTAGTCTGTATTACTGCGTCAAGTCTGTTTCCTAAATTAGTTGGTTTAGTGGGTCTATTGTTTTGTATGTGTGTTGACGTTGAAGGTTGTGGTTGGAATAGTAATATCAACAGGTGGATTATGTATATTATTGCTTTCTGTATTTAATTGTGACATGTTTATTAAGTTTCCTCTTAAATTACTAATCATTTTAAACTTATTTCTAGTATTATAATTATGAATATAGTTTTTATTTTTATTTAATTTTTTAATTTTATTTAATTTTACAAATTTTTTATTAAAACTAGACTTATGCCGCGTTTTCAGTTGCGGCTTGTATCTTATATCATATGTCTTATAAGATGCAAGCCACACGATTTTAAGACGACCCATTTTCAATCGAGTCTTTTATAGACGCATAGACTTTCACTACAAAATGACTTTCTTTCTCCTTTTATCGACGAAAATTAAATTTTTTTTTTTTTATTAATTCTTTTATGATTTTACGTTCGGGACGCCCTTTTGTTTCTTTTCACAAATTTTTGGTTGTTGAAAAAGATTTTCTCTCTAGCCGAGATGTACTTTTGAATATTTTTATCTGTCAAAATGTGTCTTGCGTCTTAAAAAGACACAGACCATACTAGTCGCGACTTGTATCTTAGTCTTATAACTTTATGAGTTCTGATTGGTTGAAAATAGTTATGAGACTAAGATATAAGATACAAGCCGCAACTGAAAATGGGGCATTACTTATTTCTTTATTTTTCTTGCTTACTGATGAAGTGCTTGTACTCTCGATGTTTTCTTCAACGAAAGTCACCGTTTTTCTCCTTGCTCCACTCGTACCAGCTATCGGTTTTATGGTCTGTGGTGTTGATGAAATCGGATTTAAAATTTCGATTATTCCGCTGTTTTCAGATGAATAATTATTGCTAATGCTTGGATCAGAACGATCGAATGAAAATGAGTCAATAATTCTATTGAATTTTAATACATTTTTCCAAGCATTAACTTTTTCTGGTATTTTATTTTCGTCCATTTATTTTATTATTTTTTAATATTATTTATTTATTAAATTTCTTCTTATTAAATTTATTTACTTTATCTTTCTGTATTTATTATTTATTCCAAAAAACAATTATTTATTTTGTCAATATAATATTATTAAATTTTTCTTATTTAAAGAAAATTAGGTAAATGTTATATATTTTTAATAAAAATAAATGTTTTATATTTAATTTAATAAATGTTATATATTTTTAATAAAAAAATATTAAGACACTCGAAATTACTAGAGAAAAGTATTTAAATCTAACTAATTTATTTTTATCACTTTTTTTTTCAAAAAAAAAAATTAAAAACGAAATGATTTGAATTAATTAAAACTTCTTAATATTTTTTTCTTTATTTAACTTATTGATTTTATTCTACCAACTTTATTTAGTAGATATTTAAAAAATTTTTGATTCTACACTAAATTATCTTATTTTAACACTTAATAATTTTACTATATTTTATTATTATTTTTTTTAAAAAAATATAAATATTGATTTTTTAAATAATTAATTAAATATTATTTCAATTTTAAATTTTATAAAAATTTCTTTAAAAACAAATTGCACCACAATCTCACCGTTCATTATCAATTATTCAAAGTTAAAGCTAAGTATCCTACTAGTACCACCCGAATTTCCATACAATATTTTACCAGCGACAAAAACTTTGCTTATATTTTTTTTAAAGTATTCTCTTAGTCTAGGTTCTCACCGGACAAATTAACAAAACTATTTTGACATCTCACACGGATAGTATAAAATCATACTACTACATAAAAATTATTGTGTATAAACACAAAAAAATTTAACGCACACTATAAAATTAACAAAGTAATTAACAATGAAAAGTTGTCGATCATACATATTTTGCTTTGTTATTTACGATGTTTTTGTGTACCAACCCTGCAAAAAATTAATTTCCCAAGGGAAATTTTATACCCGCTGATATTTTTGACAAATATTTTGAAGTATAATATCAAATGAAAATCAATAATAAAATAATTATTTTAATATTTACAAAATATTATTTGTTATTTTGAGTTTGAAGAAAAAAATTGGCGTTTATGACAAAAAGGGGAGAAAATTTAAACAGAAGTTTAAATTTGAATGTATGTAAAATGAAAAAACTTTTAAAATATTCAATTTAAATTTCAGATATTTTTATTTTTGTCCACAAAAAAATAATTCAATGAAAATTTCTTTAATATTTTAAGTTATACATTTCAAATTTTGTTTTGCATTATTGACAGAAATTTCAAATATATTACTAATACATTCTCAAAAATTTACTACTACATGAACAGCGATAGTTTTATTAATTTTAACAAAGAAAATCTTGGTGTGAATGAGGACTTAGTATCCAGTTAAAAAAAAAGGAATTTTTGTAATTCATTTTCTGAGATACAGGTGGCATGTGTATAAAAAAACGTCAAATTTTTACCAGACATTTTAATAGGCAGGCTGATTAAAAAGTGGGTAAAAATTTATTTTACTCAGTCTTGACAACAGATTTAATAGTTTTGATTATTATTTTAAAAAAAATTAAAGTAATCGTATTATTTTATTCTTGATTTTCAAAGTGTTTTTTTCTTATTAAAATAATACATATTATATAAAATATAAAATGGAATAGAAATAAATGGTTTTTTAATAACATTTAATTCTATTAATATTTGTTTTCAAATCTAGGCAAAATTTAAAATAATATTGAAGAAAATACAAATAAAATACTTTATATTAAAACTTGGCAATCACTTTAATTATTTTAATTTTGACAATCAGCTGATTTTGAAATTACCGCCATCTATTTCCGAATCAGCTCAAACTTAAATTAAATTTTGCACGATATTTTACTATCATTTTTACCAGCCTGAAGTGCATACTAGCAGGATACTTAGCTTTACAAAAAAAAAATTAAATTATAAATTTTACATATAGATTTCTATTCACACAATCTTTTTCCTTTATTTTATTTATCATAAATTATTTTTAATTTCAACATACCGTCAAAATTTTACCATTAATACACTCTAAACCCACTGTATTTATTAATAATTTAAATAATCTTCAAAACTACTTTATAATTTACACAAAAAAAATTAAGTTTATTTAAACATTAAAATTACTATTTCAATCTTTAATTTTCTTAAGATTTTAATTAAAAAAAGTGTTATAATTTTCACTATTTAATGTACGGTATTCAAATATTAAAATTTAACTATGTTTCATTTAACTTTTTTTTATATATAATTTAATTTTTAATATTCACTGTATTTTACTAAGTTACTATTTAATTCATATTCACTTTTACAAAAAATATAAAAAAATCATTAACATTAATCGTACATACAATTTCTACCACTTTTCACTTTATATGTTTTATTATTTATAATGTTTTTTGTCTATAAATTTTTATTGAAAATATTTAAACTAAAATTAATCAAGATACAAAAACATTATTTTTACTCTATTCAGCCAGTTTATAATTTAATTATAGATTATAAAAATAAATTGGGAACCACTTATTTTTTCGAATTATAATTTTTTTTTTGTTATTGATATCTAATTACAGACATTTTTAAAATTTATTACACAAATTTACATACATAATTACATAAAAAACGAATTTTGAATAAAATAATTATTTGAAGATAAATATAATATCAGTTATTATTTCTGTAGTTTTTCATGTTGTTCTTATAACTAAGTCTACTAATACTAGGAGTGTAATAAGTACTAAATTTATTAAATGTTCTACTGATTCTTGTGATAGGCTCATTATTAGCATAATTTGTCCTATGCCTATCCACTAGTAGAAAGTTGATGTTCCGTAAATTGCGGCAGTTTGTATTTATTATAATTTTCTGTTTGAGCTGGCAGCAATCAATTTTATTATTGATTAAATCAAAAGCGAAAACTGCATCCGCCATGTTTCTACGATATTCCAGTGAGTGTAGATTTAATAATTTTAACCTGTTTTCATAAGCTGGTAGATCATATGAGGAAGAATTTCTATTCCAATTCAGACTTCTCAAAGCAAATAACAAAAATTGTTTCTGAATTGACTCAATAATTTTGATATCCTTGATCAAGTGTGGATTCCAAATAACGCTGCCATATTCTAGAATTGGACGAACTAAGGAACAATATAATGTTTTAGTTATATAAGGATCATCTAATTCCTTAGATCTTCTTTTCATGAAACCCCACATTTTACTGCGTTTTAGCAATATGTAAGCTGAAATTAAGTTTCTTGTCCAACAGAATCCCTAGATCATTGATTTCAGTACAAACTTCCAGTTGACAATTGTTAATATGATAGTTGCTATCTATCGGAGCTCGATTTCTATAAAATTTCATAACTTTACATTTATCTATATTCAGTATTAGATTATTTTTTATGCACCAACTGTATAAATGATTAAGATTAGCTTGTAGCACTTCGCAATCTGCACTATTATTTATACGAATATATAACTTCAGATCGTCAGCATATAAGCTATACTTACAATTTTCAAACTCAGAAGGTAAGTCATTAATAAATATGATAAATAATAACGGGCCTAGGTGACTGCCCTGTGGAACGCCAGATGTAACTTTAATTTTCCTTGAGAAAACGTTATTAATTTTAACCATCTGATAACGATTCGCCAAATACGATTTGATCCAATTTAGAATATTATTATTTATACCTATCTTTTGTAATTTATAGACTAGCAAAGAATGATCCACTTTATCGAAAGCTTTACTGAAATCGGTATATATTGAGTGAAACTGATTATTTTGTTCCATACCATTCAACAGAAAACTAGTATAATCGGTTAAATTAGTTACCGTTGATCTACCTTTTATGAAACCGTGCTGATTTTGGTCTAAAATGCATTTGACTTCCTCGTACATTTTAGAAGTGACAAGTTTTTCAAACAATTTCGGTATTACAGATAGACCAGCTATACCTCTGTAGTTTTTAATATTTGATCTGTCGCCCGATTTAAAAATTGCAGTGATGAAAGAGCCTTTCCACACATCTGGGAATCTACCACTTCTTAATGAGATATTAAAAATAGTTTGAAGTGGAAGTGCCAAGCCGGTATACGTGTTTTTAAAGAAAACTGGAGGTATTAAGTCAGGACCCGGACCTTTATTTATATCAAGTGTTTTTAGTGCACCTGCAACTTCTTCGACTGTAAGCGTATAATTATTAAAATTACTTTGAATCGTATTAGTAAAATTAAAATCCTTTTCATCATATAAAAATTCGTTATTATATACAGATTCGAAAAAGTCGGCAAACTTATTAGTTATATCGCTGAGATCTGATGCTCTGTTTTCATTATAATGCATAATACTGGGATAACCTTTAACATTTCTTTTGTAATCAATAAAAGAGTAAAAATGTTTTGGGTCAGATTTGATTTTCATGCCAGTTATTTCAATATAATCAATATATGCATTTACATCAATATTAGTAAATTCATTACTTAAACTAATAAATTTGTTGTAATCAATTTCAGTTCCAGACTTACTCCATTTTTTATAAGCTCTGTTTTTCTTGTTTTTGACATTTCTACAGTCTTTATTCGACCATGGCGGTTGATCTTCTCATTAACATTTTAGGAACACAATTTTCAATTATTTCTGTTAGTATATGATTAAATTCACAAACAGCTTCGTCAATATTAACATTGTCAGTTGGCCATATAGAATTAGTTATTAATTCGTTAATTTTTCCATAGTCTGCTTTCTTGAAGTTATATACTAATTCAGATTTAGTAATATTATCAGGCAATTTCTTGTTCACAGCTATGTTATACTTGACAGAAATACTGGAGTGAAATATACTACTTTTTCCATGAAGTATCGGCTCAACCTTTTGAAGACAGTAATTGTCAGTAGTTGTTGTGTAGACTAAATCTAGTACATTATTATATTAGTTGCTTATATTACAAGTTTGGTGTAAGCCCATATCAGCAAAAAAGTTAACTACATCAAGATATACTTCGTTTCTAATGTTAATTGGTGTAAAAATGCTATCATTATTATCATCTTTGCACCATTTAATGTTAGGTAGATTAAAATCACCGAAAATAAATAAATCATCATTGTCATTCATTAAATTTAAAACCTTTTCAACTGCAGCTAGATTATTTTCGTACATATCAATTTCACAAGTAGGTTTTATATATATGCATCCAATATAAATAGATTTGCTGTTTAATAATAATTTAATCCACACTTGTTGTGTTTCATCAGGAAATTTTAATTCTTGTTCTAGTATCACAGGCATTGTTGATATTGAATTGTGAACAGCAATAAGTGCTCCACCACCTGGTCTATTTTCTCTATCCATTCTTACAACTTGCCAAAGGTTACCAAAAATTTCAGAATTAAGGTGTTGAGATTTTAACCATGTTTCTGTTAGAGCAATGATGTTATATTCAGTTGATTGCACAACTCTGTGGAAATTGTTTAAGTCCTTCTTAAATCCTCCCATATTAAAATAATAAATATTAAGATTTAAGTTATTTTCGGAATTCAAGTCAGAGTTATTACAATCTATACTAGTGACAGGTAACTCATTATTAGCCTGTGATATTTGAAGATTGGTGTTCGGTGAATTAGGAGCACGGCCGAAAATACCTAGACTGGGCTTCTCTTTGTCTCTGTAGGTATTCAATTCTTTTCGAAGCGATATGGCTGCGATAAGACTCTAAATCATCTGATACCATTTCGGATGAATAACCAAAACTTTCATGATGTCTATGAAAAAGAATTCTTAGTTCAGCTGGATTTGATGGAAGACCTGCTTCCTGAATTAACATCATGATATTTATCTTAGTTTTCCCATCGATACATACAGACTTATCCTGATCATGGAGATATGCTAAGAATAATCGCACATTTTCAAATATTTTACTATCTTGAAATCTTGAAAATGCATAACTTCCATCACCATTTTCGACAGAATTTTTAGTTAACCTTACAATTGGTGGAATTAAAGGATTAACGAAGTTCGGCGATGGATGTGTTCTGTCCACATGAATAGAGGAAACAATTGTTGAAGGTCTGCCCAGTGGAAATTGTGGTATGTCCTTCACACTGGTAAGAGGATTTAGTGTTGGTCCTCGAACGAAGTTTGTCAGGTATTTAAATTTTTTAGAAAATGTTTTTCTTATATTATTATTTTTAGATGATGTCTTTATTATAAAATTATTATTTTTACTAGCATTATTATTATCAATATTATTATCATTATTATTATTATTGTTATTAATAATATTGTTATCATTATTATTGTTACTGTTATTATTATTATTATTACTATTATTATTATTATTATTACTCTTATTTTTATTACTATTACTAATATTACTATTATTACTATTAAATTTATTTTTATTTTTAGGTATATTATTTAGATTAATATTATTATTAATTTTATTTTTATTTTTTTTTTGTTTTCACCTTTCTTGTTACCCCACCACCTTTATTATTATTATTATAAACATACCAGTAGTTAAGCAAAGCGGGTTCTACTCCAGCTTTTAACAAACCCTTCGTTTTGTTGTTTAGTTGGTTTGTGTATGTGATGGTTTGTTTCCTTGGTGTATTGGATGGTTTGTGTTCGTGATGTGTCTGTGGTTTGTGTCCGTGATGTGTATTGGATTTTGTGTCTGTGGTTTGTGTCCGTAATGTGTATTGGATTTTGTGTCTGTGGTTTTTGTGTTCATAACATTTTTGTGTTAGATAATTTTTAAATCAGATACTTTCTTGGTTTCTAGCATTTTATGGCCAATGCTGATACGATGATATCGTTTGAAGATCTTCAAACAATTGCTGAATTTGATCTTGATTGTGAATCATCATCTTCATTAGATAAGATAAATAAGTTTTTATATGAATATAATAATTTTTTACTTGAGGAACATAAAGAAAAATTTAAAAATTATCGAAAGTTATTGATGAAATTATATAATGATGATGAAATAATACTGTCAATACATGGATATCACTTCTCAAGTTGTTTGTGGTCTTCTGATAATGCTACATCCGGTTCTGATACTTGTCTCTGTATTGATTTAAAGTTCTATGAGGGGGAATGTTTAAAGCTTATGAAATTATATTTGAGATTATCTTCTAGAAAAAATAAATATAATTAGTCGTTTTTGATCATTTAACAAAGCAATGGGGGATCAATATATAAAAGATTTTTTGGAAAAATACAATACTATTCTTCTAAGTGAACACCAAGATTTAATCATTGATTTTTATATAAGATTTCCAAATAACACAAACAAATGTGAGCAAATAAAATGTGAATGTACACATACATGTGCATGTGTTATTGAATATTTAAGACAGTGTCAAATTATGAAATTAATGGCTTACTATAAATATCTAGATAAATTCGTATAAATTAATAAATAGTAACAAATTAATAGAGCCACAGTGAAGATGTTTTGGTGTGAAAATATCCGTCATGGTCATAGATATTGTGTCTGCTGTAGAAAATGGAAATCATTCAAAATAGTATATATTAAATATTTGGGTTCTATAGTAGAGATTTGGGTTACACCTGAAAATGGTGAAAGGGTTTTATTATTATTTATAAGAAATGGTGAAGCGTTACCAGCATATCTTAACTGGGATGTTAAATTTCTTGAATGGCAGCATGTGAAAATCGAAGTTATGGGTGGGGACATAGGAATCGTTGGTGAAATAACTAATACACCTAGGAAATATGAAAACAAAATAAATAAGTTTCCAATGGATTGTCCATTCATATTGGGAGAAGATTGGGAGCAGATTGCAAAGAACAAATCAGAACAAGAAATAGAATCATTATCTCTTACTACATCTGTATATAGGAGAATAGAAGAAATTGAACCTAATAAAAATTTTGAATTGCAAGATAGACTTACTAAAGCATTTGAATATTTAGAGAGTGTAAAAAAATCTTATGAATATGATGGAGAATATTCACTGAAACCGCAAATTATTGGTTTAATAGATAAATTAAATACAATTCAAATAATTTACAATAAAAATGTAAACAATTCTACTGTAGAAGATGATGTTTTACGTTTATTAATATTAGTGGAAGATTACAAAGATGTTTATCAAGAGAACTTACAAAAACAACGATTGTAATAATAATATTACTTAAACAATGATCTAGGAAAAAAAAAATATTTCATTCTGCAGATAAACCTTGAAGAGTTAACTTGAATTCAATCAATTAAATATGAAGAAGTTTTCACCTATCACTATTTTCAGCTTACTATTTATTAGAATTTATGCGGCTCCTGTTATTGCTCCTACTATTGCATTAAATGATGAAAATAATGGAAATGCTACATTTAATGTTATACTTCCTAGTAATGAATTAATTCAAGTAACCCTATCAATGCAGCAGCGGCTATGGACGTACTCACGTGGAGGTTTGCTAAAGAGGAATTCCACGTGGCTCTTCTACAAGAACCGAGGGCCATTAAAGGAAAAATACTAGGTATTCCTCGTAATATGGGTAAGCTTATTTTCGATAAAAATAGTGACAGGCCTAGAACTGCACTCCTTATATCACATGAAATTAATTATCTTAATATGCCTCTTTTCATCCGTACAGATTTAGTTGCAGTACTGGTGAAAATACCAAACACAACAGGATATCAAGAGGTGATCCTTGCCTCAGCGTATTTTCCTGGTGAGGAGATTGATGCTCCACCTCAATGCGTCATAGAACTAGTGGAATACAGTAAAACCCACAACATACCAGTCATCCTGGGCTGTGACGCAAACGCACACCATTTAATATGGGGTAGCAGCAACATCAATAAAAGAGGTGAGTCACTTTTAAATTTTCTTGCTGCTAACAATCTAGAAATATTAAACAAAGGTAATGCACCTACCTTCATAAATATAGCCAGGCAGGAAGTACTTGACCTTACCATTTCAAGCCCCTGTCTAGTGGACAAATGTGCCAATTGGCATGTATCCAAAGAGGCATCTCTATCTGACCACAAACACATCTGTTTTGATATTAAGACTTCCTTAGTTTCTACTTCTCACTACAGAAATCCAAAGCGTACCAACTGGGCTCAATACCAGTCTATTTTAAAGTACGAAATCAGTAATTCAGAAGTTTCAGTTAGCAGCCCAGACTGCATTGATCTTCTAGCTAACCAACTCGTAGAGAATATCAATTACGCCTACGAACAAAGTTGTCCTCTTTCAGAAAGAGAAAGAGCCAAACAAGTACCCTGGTGGAACGAAGATCTCACTAAACAACGCAAACTCACCAGGAAGCTTTTTAATAGAGCAAAAACTGTCGGCTGTTGGGACCTATACAAAAGTGCCCTCACTGAATACAATAATCTGATAAAGAAATCAAAAAAAGAGTCTTGGAGAAAACTATGTGAAGAGATCAATGAACTCCCAGTAGCCTCCAGACTCCAAAAAGTGTTAGCAAAAGACACTCCGATAGATATCGGGCTTCTAGAGAGACCCAACGGGTCCTCAACAAACAGCAGCTTAGAAACTTTAGAACTTTTGTTGGCAACACATTTTCCAGGCTGCAAAATAATACAAAATATTGAAGATTCAGAAGTAGAGGAAAGGATACTTCGTCCTACTCCCCATTGCAGGAAAACTGCAAATGAAATCTTCACTTCGGAAAAGATCAAATGGGCCATAAACAACTTCAAACCCTACAAATCGGCCGGAGTAGATAATATTTTCCCCGCATTATTGCAACAGGGATTGGAGATTCTTATGCCAACTATGTTAAGAATCTTCAAAGCCAGCTTTATATGGGGTTACATCCCAAAAATATGGAGGAAAGCAAGGGTGGTTTTTATTCCAAAGGCAGGGAATCGTCCCATTGAAAAGCCTAAGTCTTACCGCCCTATCAGCCTTACATCCTTTTTTGTCAAAACGATGGATAAACTAGTGGATCACCACATTAGAACGGGACCTAGAAAAGTCCGCCTTCATCGTAAACAACACGCTTACCAAAAAGGTAAATCAACAGAGTCAGCCCTTCACGACCTAGTCAGGTATATTGAAAAGGCAAAAGACTATAAGGAAATTGCCTTATGCGCATTCATCGACATAGAAGGAGCTTTTGACAACACTCCCCACGATGCAATAATAGCAGCTGCTAGGAAAAAAGGCCTAGGAGAGGCAACAATAAGATGGATCCATGCCATGCTTAGAAGCCGCTTAACAACAGCTAATATGGGTAACAGCACATTAACGGCGCAGACCTATAGGGGTTGTCCCCAAGGAGGAGTATTATCTCCATTGCTATGGTCAATTGTCGTTGATGAGCTCCTAGAATACTTAACCGAGCAAGGCTTCGATGTAATCGGCTATGCCGACGACCTCGTCATTATTATCAGAGGTAAGCACGATTCAATCGTTTCACAAAGGTTACAAACTGCCTTAAAACTTATACTGAGTTGGTGTGTATCAAAAAACTTCAGTATAAATCCAAGCAAAACTGTAATAGTACCGTTTACAAATAGGAAAAAAATATCCTTAACTCCACCTGTTCTAAACGGTACAACTATTCCTTTCTCTAAAGAGGTCAAATACCTTGGTGTAATGCTTGATGGTAAACTCAACTGGAATAGTCACATTGAAATGACTCATGCCAAAGCTACAAGAGCAATGTGGGCTTGCAAAAGCTTATTTGGCAGAAAATGGAGACTCAATCCCAAGATAATATACTGGTGCTACAGAACAATCATCCTACCAATAGTCACATACGGATCTACAGTATGGTGGACTAAAACTCTACAAAAAAAAGCACAACTTCTGCTACAAAAAATACAAAGATTTGCGTGTCTTAGTATTACCGGCGCTATGTCAACCTGTCCAACGGCTGCAATGGAAATGCTCCTAAGTCTCCCACCGCTACATCTCCATATAAAAAAGGAGGCGGTAAAGGGGGTTATCCGTATTCAAAAGGTTAAGAAGTATACTTCAGGTGATTTTAGGGGACACCTAAAAATCCTAAACAACCCCAAAATAGAGGTGCTAACCTCAATTCTATCGGACACTATGCCGACAAAATACAACTTTGAATTTCCTTTCAAAGTTATAATCAGAGATCGTAAGGACTGGCAATCCTCACTACCTGAATTTGAAGAGGGAGCTACCGTCTGGTATACAGATGGATCTCGCACCTCCGAAGGTACCGGAGCCGGCGTTAAAGGCCCAAACTTCTCGGTATCGAAACCTCTCGGCACAGAAGCAACAGTCTTCCAAGCTGAGATGGTGGCGTTAGAGCTATGTATTCAAGAAAACCTTAGAAGAACTTATCGCAACACCATCATCTACATCCTATCAGACAGTCAGGCAGTCCTTAAGGCTATATCCTCACATTCACAGGGTTCAAAACTAGTCTGGGATTGTCTAACAAGCCTAAAGATCCTGGCCAAAAGGAACAAAGTCACCTTAATGTGGGTGCCAGGACACACAGGTATTGAAGGTAACGAAGAGGCAGACTGCCTTGCAAAATCTGGCTCAAGTACAAAATTTATTGGACCAGAACCATTTTGTGGAAAACCAAGAGGTCACCATAACCTCTCTTTATGTAGATGGATTGAACAAGAGCATAGAACCTACTGGTACAATATACCAGGACTCTCTACATCAAAAAAATTCATCAATCCAAACAAAATAAAAGTGGAAGATATAATAACACTCAGTAAAAGGGATATAAGAACCCTGACTGGCCTCCTAACAGGACACAGTCCTTTAAACTACCACCTCAATAAAATGGGCCTGGCTGAAACAGACATCTGTCGCCTTTGCCTTAACGACAAAGAGACGACAGAACACATTCTCTGCAACTGCGCGGCTCTCGCAAGAGGCAGACTTAACATCTTAGGCAAAGGTTTCCTTACTCCGGAAGAACTGGGATATATTGCCCCCTCAAACATACTAGGTTTCTTCAAATCTATTAAATGGTAGGAGGAATAGGGGCTATAAACGCACAATAGATCGTCAAGGTCGCAGTGCTCTCTTGTGTTACCCCTTTCAAAAAAAAAAAAAAAAAAAAACCCTATCAATAAAACTAATGAAACATGTAAACCCCCCCGATGAATTACTTGATATAATAACATCATCAATCAAACCAACAACAACAACAACAGCATCAAATGAGCAAACATTACAATCAGATAAAAAATATGTTACCGTTGAAGAAGCGATTGAAGGATTTAGACGTGATTTAATTAAAAAAGAAAAAGAAATTGCTGGTTTTATCGAAAGTGAAAATATATTCTATCGTCATTTTCAATTGGAGCATAGTGATGAAGAAAAAATCAAAATACGATGTTCATATGACAGCAATTTTAAAAAACGAACGTTGAAAATAAATTGCCTTGAATATATGGAAATTGAAAGTCAAAGAATTTTGAGTAATGGTGAAATGGAAAAGTTTACAAATTATGATACATCCTATAGATCAGAATTGGTGATAATCGATGTTAATAAATTGAAACAAACATATTACATGGAAATATCTTAAACATGTATATTATTGTTTAAACATAATAATAATTATTAATATGAGTCAGAAGATGTGGAATTATGATTAGAGTTTTCGAACGTATTTCTTAAATTATGGTTATTGTTTGTATTCAACCATGGCTTAATGAGTGAGTTCATTCAAATTATAATATATAAAATTTATTTCAAAATATAGGCAGCTAGGCTCCGGTTCAACACTCTACCGGGGCCATGGTTGAATTTTTTTTAAATTTATATATTAATTAAAACTGTTATTTGAAATTGTGAAATAATCTAATTTTATTGAATAAAAGAAAATATGTTTTTATTTTAGAATTTCTGTTTTATTTATCCATGAGTTATGTTGACTTGAAAAACCAAGCCATTTTACAAATACTTTATCTTTGTTTGTTTTTAAAATTTTTTCAATCAGATACATATTATTATGTTTTACTTTATTTAGTTCTAATTCATAGAATCCTCCTTGAATAGGTTGACCTTGATAATCTTCAAGTAAGTATGTTATGGGATAGGTATTTTGAATTTTACATATTTTAAAAATTTCTGTTGTCCAATTTGGTGTGTAACCTTTTTCAAAAACATGCTTGTATTTACTTATGCGAATATTATCACCAATTTTATATTTGCCTGCTGTAAATTGTTTTATATGTGAATACACAGTTGAAAGTAAATATTTAGAATTTTCTTTTGTAACATCATATGGTCGCATTTTTATTGTTCTATGTTTTTTATGATTATATTCATTAATTAGTTCTTTTAATATATGAATCCATTTATAAGAGCCATTCAAACTAAAGTTTTTCCACATCATATTTTTCAAAGTCCTATTAAAACGTTCAACTATTGATGCTTTTAATGAACTGTATGTAGAATAATGATTAATGTGATTTTTTTGCATTAAATCTTGAAATATTTTATTAAAGAATTCAGTTCCATCATCTGTTTGAATATTTTTGGGTTTTCTTCCAGCTTTGAATATTGTATTCATTGCTTTAGTCACCTCTTTAGCAGTTTTGTTTTTAATTGGAATTGCCCAAGAAAATTTTGAAAATGTATCAATTACTGTTAAAAGATATCGATGGTTTTTATTAGATTTCGCATATACACCCATTTCAACTAAATCAGCTTGCCAATGGTCATCAAAACCTTTAATAATAACATGTCGTCTGTGAAAATTTTTTCGAGCTGGTCTATGTAATTCGTTAACAACATCATTCTTACTCATTTTGATGTAAAATGATTACTATACTATTAGTTTTTTTTATATATATTTTGATGAACATCACTCATACTTTGGTTCAGTATTAATTTTAAAAGGTTTAGTAATAATTGTATTGTTTTCATCAGTCTTTTTCGCATCTGATATTGTTTTTATATGATTAAATACAAAAGTTTCAAATGTTTCATATTTTTCTAGCAAAGCTTTTTGTTCTTTTTGTAAAACATCTAATACAAGCTTAACCTTTTTTTCAATTATATCATCAATATAGCCTTTTGTTGCAGCATCATTTTTGCGAGCTGGTTGGTGAAGGTTAACAATTCGTTTATTTTGTACGTCATAGTCATTTTTCTCATCCAATATAAATCCAATTCCATAAGGTCCTGTGGGCCCCATAGGTCCAACTGGTCCAATTTGTCCTTCAGGTCCAATAGGTCCTACTGGCCCAGCAGGTCCTACTAGTCCTCGTAAAGGTTTTCTGACTGGTTGACCAGTACGACCAAACTTATCAATAGGCATATTTACAAATGATGTGATTTCTCTAAAATATCTTCTTTTTATTGTATAATATTAGCCTCTCTCAACTCTTCCAAAATACAAATAATTTCATTATTATGATTATTATGACCAGCTTTTTGAGAACCTACTAACAACTGCAATCTATCAACTAGCTCATTTGGATCATCCCAGTAAACATAATCAAGCTTTCTTTTAGAAACTTTCATCATAAGACCCTTACCTAATGCTGTTTTTGTTGATGATGATGTCTTTCGAGTATTATACTGATGTGGAAATAATTTTTTAATTATTGAATTATATTTATTACCACTATTTCCTCGGATTTGTTGATTTGAATCAAATTTGCGTCTATGTGCATTGGTTTCTATTAATATTTTTTTATATGTGTTTAAGTCTCCATCAGTATATTTAGTTGAATCTGGATTTTTCATAAATATTAACTCTTGCAATCCAATTGTGCTTTTATATGAACTTTTATCAATAATTATTTCATTTTGGTTTACTTCTATTTCTTTATTACCAATTTTCCATTCAGCAGAACTTTGATCAAAATATGGACCAAAAGTTGTATCAAAAATGTTCGGTATAGAAGTAGTAGATTCAAATATTTTAGTATATTTTGATATAGTATTAGGTTTCTCAATTAAATGTTTTGTAGATGTTGGGGTTAATAAATATTTTGGTGAAAATTTTTTAGGAGTAGATGTATGAAATAAAGTATTTGATCCATCTACACTATCATCATCATCATCATCAGAATCAGTTTTGTTTGATTGTTTTATACTAGAAACATCATCATAAAATCTTGATTGCTTCTCTTTTTTAATTGCACCAATTGATTTTTCTTGTTTTATTTCAGGATAAATTGATTTTTGTTCAATTTCTTTTGCAACGTTTTTTAGTGGCAATGTAATTGGTTTAAAATGTTCTTCTAATACATGTTCTGCATCCATCTGGCCAGTTTTTAAAGCTCGATATTTTCTTTTTACTGCTTTACTAGTCTTAATAATATCTTTTATAATTTTCTCATTCATATTCAATTAATCTGTTTAGTTGTTGAGCTGTTAATCTGTTTAGCTGTTAAGCTGTTTAGCTGTTGAACTGTTCTGATTATATATGTTATGATTAATCTATATAACAAAATTCATCAAACCCTCTACGATAACAACCATTTTGTTTTTCACTATCCCTATCTATAACTAAAAAACCATATTTTTTTCCCAACAATTAAGACACATTTCATGAAATTGTACGAATGTCATATCATTGCTGACATGATCTGTATAAATATGTCTTAGATTCATATCATCCTGCTTAAAAATTATTAAAAAGTTTGCATTATCTCGTATGAGATGTTTTGGAATATGGGTATAAGATTGACATAAGTAAAAACTATCAATATTATTGTGACGACCCATACAAAAATATTTCCGAATATTATTTTGTCTATCACATGCGACATCATCAAAAATAAATATAGAATGTGATTTTGCTTCTTCAGGTGGAATTATATCACTGTTATTAGAATAAGTATAGTATCCGAGTTCTGGAATAGTTGCCATAACTTGATTAAGAAACTCATATTTTGGTTGGTGTAGAGACTTAGAATATATGTAAATATTTTCAAACTTCAATCCATTGGGTTGTTCTAATAAGCTTAATATGACATTTGTTTTTCCACAATTAGATGGACCCACTATTAGTCCTCGTATACTATTTGGTAATAGTTCACCATGTTTTTTTGTTTTACAGCAGTTTCCTTTTATTTTTATATCTAAATTATTTACAGGTAAAGATTTGTGTTGTTTAATGAATTTCATCTTGACTACTGATAAATTTTCATAAGTTTTAAATTTATATATTGAAATATTAAAACAAAACATTAATCATTCATAATAAGTTAATCTATCCATAATGATTGATTATAATAAAATTAATATCAGTCAAGAAAAAGCTGTTAAAGGAAAAGGTCTTCTAAATAAAATTATAAATAAGTTGCCATTTGAATTACATTTACCCGGTGGTTATCAATATTGTGGACCTGGTACAAAATTACAAAAAAGATTAGACAGAGGTGATCCTGGTATAAACCCATTAGATGCAGCTTGTAAAGAGCATGATATAGAATATTCTAAATTTAAAAATATCAAAGATCGACACATTGCCGATAAAGATTTAGCAGAAAAAGCTTGGAAACGTGTGCTTGCTAAAGATTCTAATTTCTTAGAACGAACGAGCGCTTTATTAGTAACAAACAGCATGAAAGCTAAAATTAAATTAGGAATGGGTGTAAAAAAACATATGAAATTTAATAAAACTAAAAAAACTGTAAAGTTATTTCAAAAAGCTGTAAAAGATGCTAAAAATGCTATAAAATTACAAAAACCTAGTAACAATAACGATGCTATAAAATTAGCCCTTCACACTGCTAAAAATGTGATTAAGCGACGAAGAGTTATATCACCTAGAATTATTTCAGTACCTAAAACTGGTGGAGTCATACCATTTCTAGTACCTCTTTTTGCAGGATTATCAGCTGTTGGAGCATTGTCTGGTGGTGTAACTGGTATAGTTAAAGCGATAAAGGATGTAAAGAATGCTAAAAATGAATTAATTGAGAATAAACGTCATAATCAAACAATGGAAAGTATAGCTATGGGTAAAGGTTTATATCTCAAACCATACAAAACAGGTTTAGGGCTGTATTTGAATCCAAAACCAAAAAACTAATAGAAATCCTACCCAAGAGAGCCTTAAGCGAAATTGATTTACATAATTATGCTAAATTTATACCACATTTTCGTGGAGTGTTTATGTGTGATAGTTTACCTATAAAAGCACTAAATAAAGAGAGCGGTATTGTTAATTTGGATAATTCATCAGGTTCTGGTACTCATTGGGTAGCATACAATAAAAATAAAAATAATGTAACATATTTTGATAGCTTTGGAAACTTGCAGCCACCTATTGAATTAATTAAATATTTAGGTTATAATTTGCAGTATAACTACAACTCTTACCAAAACTATAATACAATAATATGTGGCCATCTATGTTTAGCTTTCTTAAACCAACTGTTAAAATAATGAATAAAAAGAACTGTTTAAAATAAATTAGTTCATTGTTTCTTTACTAATAATGTCATTCACATTAACATTTACTGGTAATGAATCCATATTAACTACAGATTATTTTCCACCTTTAGAATTAGGTGATGATTATGTTTGTGGTCTTGTTGAATTAGTTACTTATAATTCTATACCAAATATTGACATTCACAACAATATATTTCAAATAGATGATAAAATAATTGAATTTCCTATAGGCTCATATGAAATTGATGATATAGATTCATATTTACATGTATATTATTGTTAAACATGTATATTATTGTTTAAACATAATAATAATTATTAATATGAGTCAGAAGATGTGGAATTATGATTAGAGTTTTCGAACGTATTTCTTAAATTATGGTTATTGTTTGTATTCAACCATGGCTCAATGAGTGAGTTCATTCAAATTATAATATATAAAATTTATTTCAAAATATAGGCAGCTAGGCTCCGGTTCAACACTCTACCGGGGCCATGGTTGAATTTTTTTTAAATTTATATATTAATTAAAACTATTATTTGAAATTGTGAAATAATCTAATTTTATTGAATAAAAGAAAATATGTTTTTATTTTAGAATTTCTGTTTTATTTATCCATGAGTTATGTTGACTTGAAAAACCAAGCCATTTTACAAATACTTTATCTTTGTTTGTTTTTAAAAATTTTTCAATCAGATACATATTATTATGTTTTACTTTATTTAGTTCTAATTCATAGAATCCTCCTTGAATAGGTTGACCTTGATAATCTTCAAGTAAGTATGTTATGGGATAGGTATTTTGAATTTTACATATTTTAAAAATTTCTGTTGTCCAATTTGGTGTGTAACCTTTTTCAAAAACATGCTTGTATTTACTTATGCGAACATTATCACCAATTTTATATTTGCCTGCTGTAAATTGTTTTATATGTGAATACACAGTTGAAAGTAAATATTTAGAATTTTCTTTTGTAACATCATATGGTCGCATTTTTATTGTTCTATGTTTTTTATGATTATATTCATTAATTAGTTCTTTTAATATATGAATCCATTTATAAGAGCCATTCAAACTAAAGTTTTTCCACATCATATTTTTCAAAGTCCTATTAAAACGTTCAACTATTGATGCTTTTAATGAACTGTATGTAGAATAATGATTAATGTGATTTTTTTGCATTAAATCTTGAAATATTTTATTAAAGAATTCAGTTCCATCATCTGTTTGAATATTTTTGGGTTTTCTTCCAGCTTTGAATATTGTATTCATTGCTTTAGTCACCTCTTTAGCAGTTTTGTTTTTAATTGGAATTGCCCAAGAAAATTTTGAAAATGTATCAATTACTGTTAAAAGATATCGATGGTTTTTATTAGATTTCGCATATACACCCATTTCAACTAAATCAGCTTGCCAATGGTCATCAAAACCTTTAATAATAACATGTCGTCTGTGAAAATTTTTTCGAGCTGGTCTATGTAATTCGTTAACAACATCATTCTTACTCATTTTGATGTAAAATGATTACTATACTATTAGTTTTTTTTATATATATTTTGATGAACATCACTCATACTTTGGTTCAGTATTAATTTTAAAAGGTTTAGTAATAATTGTATTGTTTTCATCAGTCTTTTTCGCATCTGATATTGTTTTTATATGATTAAATACAAAAGTTTCAAATGTTTCATATTTTTCTAGCAAAGCTTTTTGTTCTTTTTGTAAAACATCTAATACAAGCTTAACCTTTTTTTCAATTATATCATCAATATAGCCTTTTGTTGCAGCATCATTTTTGCGAGCTGGTTGGTGAAGGTTAACAATTCGTTTATTTTGTACGTCATAGTCATTTTTCTCATCCAATATAAATCCAATTCCATAAGGTCCTGTGGGCCCCATAGGTCCAACTGGTCCAATTTGTCCTTCAGGTCCAATAGGTCCTACTGGCCCAGCAGGTCCTACTAGTCCTCGTAAAGGTTTTCTGACTGGTTGACCAGTACGACCAAACTTATCAATAGGCATATTTACAAATGATGTGATTTCTCTAAAATATCTTCTTTTTATTGTATAATATTAGCCTCTCTCAACTCTTCCAAAATACAAATAATTTCATTATTATGATTATTATGACCAGCTTTTTGAGAACCTACTAACAACTGCAATCTATCAACTAGCTCATTTGGATCATCCCAGTAAACATAATCAAGCTTTCTTTTAGAAACTTTCATCATAAGACCCTTACCTAATGCTGTTTTTGTTGATGATGATGATGATGTCTTTCGAGTATTATACTGATGTGGAAATAATTTTTTAATTATTGAATTATATTTATTACCACTATTTCCTCGGATTTGTTGATTTGAATCAAATTTGCGTCTATGTGCATTGGTTTCTATTAATATTTTTTTATATGTGTTTAAGTCTCCATCAGTATATTTAGTTGAATCTGGATTTTTCATAAATATTAACTCTTGCAATCCAATTGTGCTTTTATATGAACTTTTATCAATAATTATTTCATTTTGGTTTACTTCTATTTCTTTATTACCAATTTTCCATTCAGCAGAACTTTGATCAAAATATGGACCAAAAGTTGTATCAAAAATGTTCGGTATAGAAGTAGTAGATTCAAATATTTTAGTATATTTTGATATAGTATTAGGTTTCTCAATTAAATGTTTTGTAGATGTTGGGGTTAATAAATATTTTGGTGAAAATTCTTTAGGAGTAGATGTATGAAATAAAGTATTTGATCCATCTACACTATCATCATCATCATCATCAGAATCAGTTTTGTTTGATTGTTTTATACTAGAAACATCATCATAAAATCTTGATTGCTTCTCTTTTTTAATTGCACCAATTGATTTTTCTTGTTTTATTTCAGGATAAATTGATTTTTGTTCAATTTCTTTTGCAACGTTTTTTAGTGGCAATGTAATTGGTTTAAAATGTTCTTCTAATACATGTTCTGCATCCATCTGGCCAGTTTTTAAAGCTCGATATTTTCTTTTTACTGCTTTACTAGTCTTAATAATATCTTTTATAATTTTCTCATTCATATTCAATTAATCTGTTTAGTTGTTGAGCTGTTAATCTGTTTAGCTGTTAAGCTGTTTAGCTGTTGAACTGTTCTGATTATATATGTTATGATTAATCTATATAACAAAATTCATCAAACCCTCTACGATAACAACCATTTTGTTTTTCACTATCCCTATCTATAACTAAAAAACCATATTTTTTTCCCAACAATTAAGACACATTTCATGAAATTGTACGAATGTCATATCATTGCTGACATGATCTGTATAAATATGTCTTAGATTCATATCATCCTGCTTAAAAATTATTAAAAAGTTTGCATTATCTCGTATGAGATGTTTTGGAATATGGGTATAAGATTGACATAAGTAAAAACTATCAATATTATTGTGACGACCCTTACAAAAATATTTCCGAATATTATTTTGTCTATCACATGCGACATCATCAAAAATAAATATAGAATGTGATTTTGCTTCTTCAGGTGGAATTATATCACTGTTATTAGAATAAGTATAGTATCCGAGTTCTGGAATAGTTGCCATAACTTGATTAAGAAACTCATATTTTGGTTGGTGTAGAGACTTAGAATATATGTAAATATTTTCAAACTTCAATCCATTGGGTTGTTCTAATAAGCTTAATATGACATTTGTTTTTCCACAATTAGATGGACCCACTATTAGTCCTCGTATACTATTTGGTAATAGTTCACCATGTTTTTTTGTTTTACAGCAGTTTCCTTTTATTTTTATATCTAAATTATTTACAGGTAAAGATTTGTGTTGTTTAATGAATTTCATCTTGACTACTGATAAATTTTCATAAGTTTTAAATTTATATATTGGAATATTAAAACAAAATATTAATCATTCATAATAAGTTAATCTATCCATAATGATTGATTATAATAAAATTAATATCAGTCAAGAAAAAGCTGTTAAAGGAAAAGGTCTTCTAAATAAAATTATAAATAAGTTGCCATTTGAATTACATTTACCCGGTGGTTATCAATATTGTGGACCTGGTACAAAATTACAAAAAAGATTAGACAGAGGTGATCCTGGTATAAACCCATTAGATGCAGCTTGTAAAGAGCATGATATAGAATATTCTAAATTTAAAAATATCAAAGATCGACACATTGCCGATAAAGATTTAGCAGAAAAAGCTTGGAAACGTGTGCTTGCTAAAGATTCTAATTTCTTAGAACGAACGAGCGCTTTATTAGTAACAAACAGCATGAAAGCTAAAATTAAATTAGGAATGGGTGTAAAAAAACATATGAAATTTAATAAAACTAAAAAAACTGTAAAGTTATTTCAAAAAGCTGTAAAAGATGCTAAAAATGCTATAAAATTACAAAAACCTAGTAACAATAACGATGCTATAAAATTAGCCCTTCACACTGCTAAAAATGTGATTAAGCGACGAAGAGTTATATCACCTAGAATTATTTCAGTACCTAAAACTGGTGGAGTCATACCATTTCTAGTACCTCTTTTTGCAGGATTATCAGCTGTTGGAGCATTGTCTGGTGGTGTAACTGGTATAGTTAAAGCGATAAAGGATGTAAAGAATGCTAAAAATGAATTAATTGAGAATAAACGTCATAATCAAACAATGGAAAGTATAGCTATGGGTAAAGGTTTATATCTCAAACCATACAAAACAGGTTTAGGGCTGTATTTGAATCCAAAACCAAAAAACTAATAGAAATTCTACCCAAGAGAGCCTTAAGCGAAATTGATTTACATAATTATGCTAAATTTATACCACATTTTCGTGGAGTGTTTATGTGTGATAGTTTACCTATAAAAGCACTAAATAAAGAGAGCGGTATTGTTAATTTGGATAATTCATCAGGTTCTGGTACTCATTGGGTAGCATACAATAAAAATAAAAATAATGTAACATATTTTGATAGCTTTGGAAACTTGCAGCCACCTATTGAATTAATTAAATATTTAGGTTATAATTTGCAGTATAACTACAACTCTTACCAAAACTATAATACAATAATATGTGGCCATCTATGTTTAGCTTTCTTAAACCAACTGTTAAAATAATGAATAAAAAGAACTGTTTAAAATAAATTAGTTCATTGTTTCTTTACTAATAATGTCATTCACATTAACATTTACTGGTAATGAATCCATATTAACTACAGATTATTTTCCACCTTTAGAATTAGGTGATGATTATGTTTGTGGTCTTGTTGAATTAGTTACTTATAATTCTATACCAAATATTGACATTCACAACAATATATTTCAAATAGATGATAAAATAATTGATTTTCCTATAGGCTCATATGAAATTGATGATATAGATTCATATTTACAAAGTGCTGTTGATTTATTATATGATGGTGCTGAATATATTCAACTAATCGCTAACAATAACACAATGAAATGTCAAATAATGAGTTCTAAACATATTTATTTTGATACTTCAAATTCATTGGGAAAGCTTCTTGGTTTCAGTAAACGAAAATTGATTCCTAATGAATGGCATTTTTCGGATCTACCAGTAAATATATCAAATGTCAACACTATACATGTTCAGTGTAATATAATACAGGGATCATATATGAATAATAAGCAAGTGCATATATTACATGAATTTTGTCCAGAAGTTAGTCCAGGTTATAAAATAAATGAAGTTCCTAGAAAAGTGATCTATTTACCATTGAATACTGACCGAATAAGTTCTATCACATTAAGGCTAGTTGACCAAGACAATAACTTAATAAATTTTAGAGGGGAAACTTTAACTATTCGACTTCACTTAAAACGTTGAAATGCTTGTGTATAATTTAAATAAATATCAGCAAAAAAGTAAAATAAATATCAATACATCAAAAGGAGTGAACCGGTTAAGACCTAAAAGTGGCGGACAGCTTAAAAAACTTTTAACACCAGCTAATAATTTTTTTTTAAAGTCTCTTGGATTAAAATTAAAATGAATGAAATATTAGATATTTCTCAAAATATTAACTATGATGAAAGTATTTCAAAAATTGAATATCATAGCTATTCACCATTTCAACAATCTTTTAAAAACTGTGATATCATTCAAATATTAATACAGCATCAGAATCTCAATGTATTACCGTGTGAAAGTTATATATATATAGAAGGAGCACTTACAACAGAGGCTGGTTTACTTTCAACTACTGCTTGTTTAGCCAATAACACTATTGCACATCTATTTGATGATATTCGTTATGAATTAAATGGTGTAGAAATTGATACTACTCGTAGACTAGGCTTTTCATCTACACTGAAAAATTATATTTCTTTTAATAAAAATGAAAGTATAAAAGCAAATAACGCCGCTTGGAATATTGAAAAAGATTTAAATTTATATAAAGGATTTTTTAATTTTTGCGTACCGTTAAAACTCTTATTAGGATTTGCTGAAGATTATAAGAAAATTATAATTAATGCTAAACATGAGCTTATTCTAACCAGATCAAAAGATGATAGTAATGCAATTATTAATACAAATGAAAATGAAAAAGTCAAAATTGATATTTTTAAAATCCAGTGGAAAATTCCACACATAATCGTTACGGATAGTATAAAACTTTCACAATTAAAATTTATAGATAAAAATAAACCAATAAAAATGAGCTTTCGCAGTTGGGATATGTATGAATACCCAATATTACCACAAACAACAACTCATATATGGACTGTAAAAACAACAAATCAAATAGAAAAACCACGCTATATAATTTTTGTATTACAAACGGATAAACGAGGTCTATTTACAAAAGATGCCAACACCTTTAATCATTGCAATATAACAGATTTTAAAATATTTTTAAATTCAGATGTATTTCCATATGAAGATTTAAATCTCAACTTTGAAAAAGGTTATTATAGCATCTTATATGATATGTATGCTAAGTTTCAGCAGTCGTATTATAATAGAACAGGTCAACCATTACTATCTAGTAAAGACTTTCTAGATAAAGGATCTATCATTGTTATTGATTGTTCTTATCAAAATGGAGTAATAAAAGCAGGACCTGTGGATGTTAGAATTGAGTTTAAAGCTTCAAAAAATATACCACAGAAAACAACAGCATTTTGCTTATTACTGCATGATAGAATAGTTGAATACAATCCATTGACCAGCGAAGATAAAAAATTAACATAAATGAGTATAATTGTTGACTTACAAGGTTTTCGTATTGAATGAAATAAATTTTCACTGAAAGAAATTGTTGTATTAATTAATGAAGAACCATTTTATTGTGAAAAGCGAATTTAAGTTTAATAAATTTAAATATTAATACTTGTCACCAACACATTACAACACAATCCTGTTCTTTACAAAATATTTATCTGTTAAAAGAATTTTTGAAATATCAATAAAACAATATTTCTACATTTTATTATTATAGTGTTTTTATTCAATATTATTTATTCTAAAATGTCCCCATGGTAAAGTATCTGTCGATTGATTTATAGGACATCTTTTATCGTCATTAAAACTTAAAGCTATTTTCTTTTGACTTATGGTGTATACATTATGTGCTTCAGAAGCTATTCTACATTGTCTTCTACTTATTGAACAATTATTTTGTAAACAGTTTAAATAATCATTAAAATATATTGTCTGCTGTAAAACTGACTTTTTAAACCCTTAGCTTTCTTAAAAACATCAATATTATTAATTCTAATACTATACATTTTTGACTTTAATCCAATAAACTCAGTCATTATTTCACCATTGTTCTCATCCTTCATTAAACCAGGAATTTTTTTATTTGCTTGAGGTATATTGTATCTGTTGTTATAAGGATAGTCACTGGTGTCAAAATATTTAATATCTGTTTTGATTATATCATAAATATCATAACATTTAATTTCATATATTAATGAATCAGTATCAGTATACAACAGCTTAATGTTATTAGTCATTTTATTTTTAATATACTGATAATGAAAATCATATAATTTGTTCTTAGAAATATCTAAAATTGCCATTCCTATATAAATTGGCTTATTCATTACTACTTGTGTTTTTAGCATTTCAATTGCAACCAAATTTTCATCAAAAATTGTTCTGCTATGAAAATTTGGTTTAGCTATCATCACTTTAGCTCCATATCTACCATTCCATTTTGTAACTAATTTAATAATGCTATGTTTTCGCACATTTTCAATAGTTTTTCCAAAAACTGCATTATTCATTAATTTAAATAAGTTTTTTTCATGATCGTTTTTTGCAACCGTTCTCATTGATGTATTAAGCTCTATGTATGGTTTTATCCATGGTTTTTGTTGAAATTGTAGTATACGATGAATTTTGTTTAGAAGTAATCCATTTCTTAAACATTGTTGCAATGATAAATAATGTATAACATAACGTTTTTTTGGCAACAATGTTGTTAATAATTTTTTTGTTTTACCACCTGGTGGAATATCATGTGATGGGCAAAATGGTAGATCACTGTGATAGTCATGAATTTCTTCAGGATAATCAAGGTCTACTTCTAAAATATAGCCAATTTCTGAATCACTTCTAATCAAAGATAAATCAAATTTTTTAATATTGCATTCATTTAACCATTTAAAATTACATATTGGCAAATGTTGTGACATAGCCCAACCATATAAGTTGTTAATATCAAAATACATTAAATATTTTGAATCCTGTTTAGCATCATAGTTTTCCATGTATTTATTATTGGCTTTGCTGTATTTATTAGAGCATTGGCTTACACCTCCTCTTATACCTCGTTCAATAAACAGCAGCATGTCAATATCAGTTAATAACTCCAATTTAATTTTAGTATATTTTAACATGGCATCCCACGTAAAACCAGGTAAAGTGTAATAATTTGCAGGATCTAAACTGTAAGTTTTCATACAACATTTACGAAAGTTTTCGAACACATCTGCCAATAATAAAACATCAGTTTTAAGGTACAAATCTGAATATTCTGCAATATTTTTAATATTAAATCGATCCCATACATTTTTTGCATGAATATAGTCTTCTTCTGATATTTCTCGATCGTTTAATTTACTGTAAAATTGTTCTTTTGCTGGCAATTTGGAATAAGACATTTTCTCTTATGAATCAATAAAATCGTATGGAAAAACCCCTTTTCTTATCAATAAAGTGAATTTATCATTATTTAGATTTGACCATTCCTTTTTTTGTTGTAATAAGATCTTCTTTGGGAAGATAAGATACCAGTTTATCCAATGATGTTGCCAGAAAATGATAAGAATCAATAAATTTGAATTTAATATTACTTCCATTAATATTTTTTGTAAATGATATATATTTTTCCTTGGTTATAGGTAAAAGATTTACTGATCCTTCAAATGTATTGGCTATTGCAGATATGATAAAATGTGCGTCATAACCTGATAAATTATGAAATATTACCGGTATACTACGAGAACATATATAATTGATGTTACAAGTACTATGTGCTGCTCCTCGAAATTTTCCTGTTAAATGACAATGATCTTTAACCTTTACATCATCTACCGAGAAAATCTCATCGCATATATGACATAAGGATGCATTATCATATTCTGCTTCTTCTAATGAATTTAATGATATCATTGGTTTAATATCATTATATATATTTTCAATGTCTTCACCAATTTTTTGTAATTCCTTGGCAAACCATATATGACAATCTTTTCCATGGTTTCATTTGTAATAGGACTTGTTGTCATTATATGCACATTTAAAATAATAGCCAATACTATAGGCTTTATGCTGTTGATACTTATACGTATTCAATCCACCATCATTCTGAAGAGGCAATAATATTGATTCCAAATCAGCGTATATACAAAATGGAACTTCCAGTTTATAGTGGTAGTTTTTAAAATAAACCCATTTTTTTCATCAGTTGGTAAAATAATACGACAATTATTTTTCTCCTCACAATCAATTGTATGTGTTTTTAATAAATTATCATTTTTAAAATAATGGAGACATCTATCACAAATAATCTTCTTACAGTTGTTTTTAGAAAGTGTTGAACTTACTAACCGAGATAGGTTCTTAATCCAACAATAATGGTATTTGTTATCCTCATCTTCATCAATATCCTTATTATCAACATCATCATCATTATTATCATCATCATCATCATATTCATTATATTTATATTCATCTTGGAACATCAATAAATTGACATGCTTCTCATGTTTGTGTTTTGTTAAGCGCAGTGGAATTGTGAAAAAATGATTTCTCTTTTTTTCTAATATAAATACATTTATTGAAATTTTATTATTTGCTTCAAATTTTGTAATATTTTTAATAGAGACTGGAAATTTTATACGATCCAGATTTAAAACTGATGAATAATGAGGATAACTATTCACTCTTTCAGAATGTATATTTGAAAGATAAAGTGCTGACACAACTGCCCATGCAAAACATTTGTTATCAATGTTTTCAATATTAATGCATCCTTTCTTAGAACTTATTTCTTTTGGAAGTAGTATGTAAGTTGATCCAGAAAACCGTTCATTTTTATTAATATTTATAACCAAATTGACCACTTTGTGTAAACTCCATCCACTATCCCGCTCTTGAAAATCTTGGAGTTTACTTATAAGTGGTTCTCTTATATTTTCAATAAAATATTGTCTTACATCATCTTCTCTCTCCAATATTTTATTTTTGGTATTAAAATGTTTTATCTCATTTAATATATCATCATTTTTTTTTATAACAAACTCGGCATTAAGTATTGCATTCATTTTAATTGTAGTATGTTTTTTTAAACTTTCTACAATTTTTTGCTCAAAAATAGGAATGGCTGCTTCAAGAAAATGTTCAATATCTTTATATCCTAAATTTGTGATGACACCAGTTTTAATTCTACCAGAAAATACAGATTCTATATCGCTCCAAGTAATATAATTTACATTTACACCAGATCCATGATGTAATTTAAATTTTAAATTTTCGCAATCACTTTTACTTTTTACAATTTTACCTTCAAGTTTTTGCTTATTGCTAATAGATGTTGTTTTCATCAAAGAGTTTTGTAATGAACTTATATTTTCATTACAAAATTTTATATTTTGCAAGATGGTATTATCATTTATCTGAAACATATATATATATATAAAATATAATATATAAGAGTATATAAAGGTATAAATAAAAACATTGTAAGAACTTTTTTTTTTGTTTTATATTTTATTTAATTTTTTCAAAATTTCATACAATTATTTCATTTTAAATTCATACATTTCTTTTTCTTTTTCTGCTTGATTTATCTGAGACTTCATCACCGGCATACACCTCTCTGAACACCTCCACAACATCATCATCGTCTAAATGTTCTTCCTCTTCCACGATATCATCATTATCATAGTCATAACCTTCCTCAGTTATGTTGATAAATTTTAAATTAGCAGAGTTTCCGAATTTCGACATACAAACAATGCCGAAATTTCCTTTGTTTAATTTATCCAAATCCTCGTCGGTCATGGATTTATATTGTGATGGGAGGAAAATTCTAAATGCTGGAAAATCAGCAATTATCCGTACTCCAAATTTGGTGTCAATTCGCTTCACGAATTTTATTCTATTGATCTGATTTATTTTTAAATCAGATACTTTCTTGGTTTCTAGCATTTTATGGCCAATGCTATTGAGTTTCTTCAAAAAATCTGCCATCTTATTAGAATTACTTCTTGTTGAATAATGATTATTATATTTAAAAAACATGAACTTTTATAGTCTGTCTTATCAAAAATTAAATTAATATTTCACACGCAAATTTAATAAGTTAATTTTTTCCAAAATATTGTGGTTTAGATAATCATTCATATTTTAAAACCACATCCCCTATAATCTCAATTCAATTTGTTTACAATAATAAGCATTTTCTTCCATGGATACTTTAAAAACTTTAAGTCATAAATATTTTAATTAGAATTTTATACCATGGAATCCCCTACATCATACCATCAAAATAAAATTAAAAAAATTCAGAAATTCTCACACATAATATTTATTCTTATCAGTCTAGAAACAGAACATTCAGTTATCATAATTTTTTAATATTTTCCAAAAAAATTATGCTTTTGCCTGCACTCTGTATATATGTGTAGCGATCACGCTACAAAATAAGAAAGTATTGATTGTGTGGGTGTTAGAATAGCAATATTGTCGGATGATTTTGTGTTGCAAAAATTTAATAAACGATATTATTAATTTTTACTAATCAGCCTAGAAACAGAACATTCAGTCATCATAATTTTTTAATATTTTCCAAAAAAATTATGGTTTTGCCTGCACTCTGTATATATGTGTAGCGATCACGCAACAAAATAAGAAAGTATTGATTGTGTGGGTGTTAGAATAGCAATATTGTTGGATGATTTTGTGTTGCAAAAATTTAATAAATGATATTATTAATTTTTACTAATCAGCCTAGAAACAGAACATTCAGTCATCATAATTTTTTAATATTTTCCAAAAAAATTATGGTTTTGCCTGCACTCTGTATATATGTGTAGCGATCACGCTACAAAATAAGAAAGTATTGATTGTGTGGGTGTTAGAATAGCAATATTGTCGGATGATTTTGTGTTGCAAAAATTTAATAAACGATATTATTAATTTTTACTAATCAGCCTAGAAACAGAACATTCAGTCATCATAATTTTTTAATATTTTCCAAAAAAATTATGGTTTTGCCTGCACTCTGTATATATGTGTAGCGATCACGCTACAAAATAAGAAAGTATTGATTGTGTGGGTGTTAGAATAGAAATATTGTCGGATGATTTTGTGTTGCAAAAATTTAATAAATGGTATTATTAATTTTTAATTAATATAAAAAATAATTATCTCGTTATCAGTCAAGAGAGTAAAGTCAAGTTAAAATTAAAATTAAAGAAAAAAACTTGTTTCTATTATTTTTCAAAATCATAGGTATTCCCTATAATTCTTTTATTTTATTTAAAAGTATAAGCAATAGTTTCCAAAAATTTCTTATATAGATACACATTTTGTAATGAACAACATTCTTTGCCTGCTGCTATACCTTTATGTTGAAGACAACTGTTAACAGAATACTGATTTTTTAAATTGTTTAAATTAGGACAGTCAAAATTTTCTATGTCATGAGTACAATAGTTATCCAAGTACCCAATTAACTCATTAATCCAAAATATTTTTTGTTGTCCTTTAAGATATATATCTTTGCCTGATAAATTGATTTCCATATATTTAATTACATTTATCAATTTATCTGATCCAGTATTTCAATGTATACCATGATGATTGTGATATAACCAACTATTTTGATTTTGATTATCAAGCGGTAATTTATGAAACATTAATGATTTTTCAATAATAAAATGTTTGCATTTAAATGATTCAAATGGTGTTTCATTGCTAAGTATTGCAATCTCTTTTAAAATGAATTTGTTACGTTTACCAATAAAACCTTGCAAATCAATTATTGCACTCATTTTTTCTTTTTTAATACTTGACTTATCAATATGTTATATTCAACTAAAGTAATATATATATGTATATATATATATGTACAACCACAAACCACAGACACAAAATCAAATACACATCACGGACACAAAATCCAATACACATCACGGACACAAAATCCAATACACATCACGGACACAAACCACAGACACATCACGAACACAAACCATCCAATACACCAAGGAAACAAACCATCACATACACAAACCAACTAAACAACAAAACGAAGGGTTTGTTAAAAGCTGGAGTAGAACCCGCTTTGCTTAACTACTCATACCTAGCGTCATTATTTAAACCATTTATAAGCGCATTGCGGTATGATACTGGTGAAGAAACAGTGCGATAAAATTGCGGTAGTAAAGAGGAAGAATACTGTTGTGATATAAGTGATGCAGGTTGTTGTGATTGTGGCTGCTGCAATATAAATTCACTATTCACACTTCTTCTTTCTGAGTTTTTTGCCGATTTTTTAACCATTTTAATTTTTTCGTTATTACTGTTTTTATTAATTTTTCTATGTATAATTTTTTTATTTTTATCTGTGATTGTTTTCCAGTTTATAGCAGTAGCATTGATACTTTGCCAAATTTTATCATTTTCCAATAAAATTACAATAGTGTGAATTGGCACATCAACCTTAAAACTGGAAAATTTAATTTTAGAAATTTGAATGTAACGTGGTGTTACACATTAACAAATTACATCAGTTATATCAAATTTAGTTTTTATGAAGTTTGTTAGCCTGTCTTCGTTGAATTTTCCAGCCTTCATTTTAATGTAAAGAGAGCACCGCTGCACCACCATTACATTAGCATAAACATGCGGTGGTACCAGTTTGTCATTATTATAATTAACATTATTATTTACGTTTATATTATTATTATTATTATAATTATTATTATTATTATTATTATTATTATTATTATTATTATTATTATTATTATTAGTATTATTATTATTATTATTATTATTATTATTATTATTATTATTATTATTATTATTATTATTATTATTATTATTATTATTATTATTATTATTATTATTATTATTATTATTATTAATATTATTATTATTATTATTATTATTATTATTATTATTATTATTATTTTATTATTATTATTATTATTATTATTATTATTATTATTATTATTATTATTATTATTATTATTATTATTATTATTAATATTATTAATATTATTATTATTAATATTATTATTATACACTTTAATAAAAAATTTTGTACACCCAAAAAAAAATTTGTCTTTTTTTAAAAAATTGTATGCAGCTATAAGCTTTACAACAAAAATTTTTGTAAATAAATGATGTTTATATAATTCTACAATTTCGACCACAAAACGAACAGATAATATTTATCACATTTAAATTTACACGTCGCTATTTGTTAAATTTCAGAATTAAGGTGTTGAGATTTTAACCATGTTTCTGTTAGAACAATGATGTTATATTCAGTTGATTGCACAACTCTGTGGAAATTGTTTAAGTCCTTCTTAAATCCTCCCATATTAAAATAATAAATATTAAGATTTAAGTTATTTTCGGAATTCAAGTCAGAGTTATTACAATCTATACTAGTGACAGGTAACTCATTATTAGCCTGTGATATTTGAAGATTGGTGTTCGGTGAATTAGGAGCACGGCCGAAAATACCTAGACTGGGCTTCTCTTTGTCTCTGTAGGTATTCAATTCTTTTCGAAGCGATCTGGCTGCGATAAGACTCTAAATCATCTGATACCATTTCGGATGAATAACCAAAACTTTCATGATGTCTATGAAAAAGAATTCTTAGTTCAGCTGTATTTGATGGAAGACCTGCTTGCTGAATTAACATCATGATATTTATCTTAGTTTTCCCATCGATACGTACAGACTTATCCTGATCATGGAGATATGCTAAGAATAATCGCACATTTTCGAATATTTTACTATCTTGAAATCTTGAAAATGCATAACTTCCATCACCATTTTCGACAGAATTTTTAGTTAACCTTACAATTGGTGGAATTAAAGGATTAACGAAGTTCGGCGATGGATGTGTTCTGTCCACATGAATAGAAGAAACAATTGTTGAAGGTCTGCCCAGTGGAAATTGTGGTATGTCCTTCACACTGGTAAGAGGATTTAGTGTTGGTCCTCGAACGAAGTTTGTCAGGTATTTAAATTTTTTAGAAAATGTTTTTCTTATATTATTATTTTTAGATGATGTCTTTATTATAAAATTATTATTTTTACTAGCATTATTATTATCAATATTATTATCATTATTATTATTATTGTTATTAATAATATTGTTATCATTATTATTATTACTGTTATTATTATTATTATTACTATTATTATTATTATTATTACTCTTATTTTTATTACTATTACTAATATTACTATTATTACTATTAAATTTATTTTTATTTTTAGGTATATTATTTAGATTAATATTATTATTATTAATTTTATTTTTATTATTTTTTGTTTTCACCTTTCTTGTTACCCCACCACCTTTATTATTATTATTATAAACATACCTAGCGTCATTATTTAAACCATTTATAAGCGCACTGCGGTATGATACTGGTGAAGAAACAGTGCGATAAAATTGCGGTAGTAAAGAGGAAGAATACTGTTGTGATATAAGTGATGCAGGTTGTTGTGATTGTGGCTGCTGCAATATAAATTCACTATTCACACTTCTTCTTTCTGAGTTTTTTGCCGATTTTTTAACTATTTTAATTTTTTTGTTATTACTGTTTTTATTAATTTTTCTATGTATAATTTTTTTATTTTTATCTGTGATTGTTTTCTAGTTTATAGCAGTAGCATTGATACTTTGCCAAATTTTATCATTTTCCAATAAAATTACAATAGTGTGAATTGGCACATCAACCTTAAAACTGGAAAATTTAATTTTAGAAATTTGAATGTAACGTGGTGTTACACATTAACAAATTACATCAGTTACATCAAATTTAGTTTTTATGAAGTTTGTTAGCCTGTCTTCGTTGAATTTTCCAGCCTTCATTTTAATGTAAAGAGAGCACCGCTGCACCACCATTACATTAGCATAAACATGCGGTGGTACCAGTTTGTCATTATTATAATTATCATTATTATTTACGTTTATATTATTATTATTATTATAATTATTATTATTATTATTATTATTATTAATATTATTATTATTATTATTATTATTATTATTATTATTATTATTATTATTATTATTATTATTATTATTATTATTATTATTATTATTATTATTATTATTATTATTATTAATATTATTATTATTATTATTATTAATATTATTATTATACACTTTAATATAAATTTTTATACACCCAAAAAAAAATTGTCTTTTTTTAAAAAATTGTATGCAGCTATAAGCTTTACAACAAAATTTTTTGTAAATAAATGATGTTTATATAATTCTACAATTTCGACCACAAAACGAACAGATAATATTTATCACATTTAAATTTACACGTCGCTATTTGTAATAACGTATTAATACCAAATTATTTTCAGTACTATTTATATAACAAAAAAATACTTTGTCTATTCTAATATTTTTTTTTCTTAAAAAAAAATCAATTTTTATTTTATTAGGAATTTTATTTAAAAAGAATTGTTGTTTTTTTAATAATAGTAATTACTATTGTGATCAAATTTTAATTTTATTTTGAATTGTAAATTTATATAAAAACTAATTTTAAATCTGTAATTTGAATGATTCTTGAATTTGTTTTTTATTTTTATTTATATTTTTAATCTTATAATTCAATTTTATTTTAAATATTTATTAATTTAAATGACTTTGTAACTCGTCAAATACTTGAATAAATTCTAATTTGAATTTTTATAATTCTTATTGATTCTTATTTTTTTTCTTTTTTTAAATTCAATTTTTATTTTTAATAATTTTTGATGTATTTCAATTTTATATTTTTACTATTTAGTAAGGATTGTACTTTACTTTTATTTTAAAACTTTTATTTTATAACTTAATTTGATTTTTACTTGTATTTTTAATTTTTGAAATTAATATTTTGACTTTTTTTATGTAAAGATTGTAGATTTAAATTTTTGAATTTTTTTATTATAAAGATCGTAAAGATTTAAATTTCGAGTATAAAAAAATTAATATTTTTGAATTTTTTTATATAAAGATTGTAAAGCTTTAACTTTTTGATTATGAAATTTTTTATTGTTTTAGAACTGTTTTATTATTTTGAAATTTTTCTTGTTACTTACAGAAATTTTCCAGCGTAGCTGATTGCGCAAACAGGATCTGTTCTTGATGTTTTACTACGTTCTCTTGATTTTCTTTTTTTCTTTTTAACTTATTGTAATTTAAATTTTATATTTTTTTTTTCAATTCTATTAAATCTTACACTTTTTACAAATTTTTACTTTAATATATTTTTAAATTATTCAAAAATTACTTCAAACTATTTCAAATACAATAAAATACAAGTTTAAATCAACTACCAAAAATTATTCTATATTTAAATTGATTAACCAAAGAATCTTTATATAAAAATCTTTATATATTTTTATTTTTATTTTATTTTTTTATGTGTTTTTATACACTAATTTTTCTTAAAAAAAATTATTCATAAAAAAAATTATTAATACTATATAAAGTATAAAAAAAAAATATTGATAATATCGATGATATATATTATAATGATGGCTTGAATAATCTTTCATAAATTTTCTAAGTCTGTCTGCTTTATTTATATATATTTGATTTATTTGCAATTTCTGGTAATTTGATGGAAAGTCGCTACTAAAATAATTAAATTAATATAATTACTACTATAAATTCTAACCTCTCATCACATGTATAATTACTAATATAAAATACCTTTTTTTTATCCTGACTAATTCTTTGGACTTTGGACTAAAGCCTAAACTTTGTATTAACTCCTGTCCAATTCGAACAATTTTCTTATATTTTTTTTAATATTTTTCAATTAATATTATTTTAATTTTTGACAGTTTATTACTGACTAATATGTTAAATTTAGCTTTTGCTATTTTTTTTTAATTTTCCGATATTTTACGTCTGCTTGGCTTGATGTTTCAGCTAAGAAGAAGGAAGTAGTCCAGTTTTTTTGGCGCCTATAATTTATATCGCCTACATGCGCGAATAAAATTCGCCTAATTCATGCGTTGGCTACTCTGTCCTAAATTTAGACAAGCTTTGGCAACATGATTACTTCCGCCTTCCTAGATAAAATGTCATGTCAAGTTAAAAGCTAAAAGTCAGGTGGTCGGGTCAGATGTCGTGTCGTCCATTTTATAAGTATATTTGTTTATATTAATTATTAATTTTTTTTTGTTTTATTTTTATTGAAATCTGTTTTGTTTCTTTTTGGTTTAATTATATTTTTAGGTCGCGAAGTTGCATATATTTTTTTATAAGCCGTCACGTTACAAAACAGGTACTTTTGTTAAATGTACCACCCATTGTACCAAAGGATCTGAAAATTCGTGAACGATTGTTTTTTTTCTTAATAAATAACTAAAAACAAAAAAATCTTTTTTTCTTTTTAGGATTTATGTTGAAATTTACGCTGATACAATAATCAATTATCGTGTAATTTATTGAAACAATCTGCTTTTGGAAAATAATTAGGAACGAATTTTCTTGGACAGAAAAACAAAAATAAACAAATTATTGAACATTACGAAACAAAATAAAGTTAAATTGACGATTTGTGTTTCTATTTTGTCTGCGGAATCGACCCACATAAAAACCCTGAGATCGTTATATAAATGTTTCGCATGGAAGACACCAACTATTTTCCTGTCATCCATATCTGTAAGTTCATATCGATTTTGACCAACAATTCTAGAAATTTTACTTTTTAAGAATTTTTTTGCTAGTTTATTTATTTTTGCAGCGAAATTACTTTGTAAAAAATTTCTTCGGAAAACGATTTGGCCAATTACAAATTTTCGATGCCTTGATCTCAAATTATACACCTTCTCATGTTTTTTATGTGCTTTTTCCAACTTTTTCAAAACTCTATCTCGCGTTATTCTTATTATTTCTTCGTTTGGTAAAACATTTATATTCTCATTTAATCCATCTAGTCGTTCCAAAATTGGGTAATTGGGTATCCATGAGTGACCATGTTACAACCAAATAAAACATAATATGGTGATGTTCCTATGGATTCATGTACTGAATTCCTAACTGAACTAGCTATCTTCTGCAGATTAATATCCCAGTCACGATGATCATTTTTAATATATGTTCTTATTGCAGCTAAGATAGATCTGTTTACACTCTCTGACTGATTTGACTGCGGAGAATAGATTGGTGTTCTTAAATGTTTTATTCCATATTCGTTTAGTAGATTCTGAAAAATTTTAGCTGTAAATTGTACACCGTTGTCTGAATATATTGACTGTGGGACACCGAATACATTGAAAACGTCCTCTTCTAAATATCTACAAACATTTAGAGACGTTGGACTACAGAATGGTTTTAACATGACATATTTAGAAAATTGGTCCAATACTATTAGTATCGATGTGTATCCTCTTTTCGACCTGGGATATGGTCCTAACAAGTCTATGTAAAGACGCTGCCACGGGCGTTCCACAAGGATTTGTTGGCCCATTTCCGGACGTAAAACAACATTTGGTGCTTTTGATTCTTTACAGGAATCGCAATTTACTATATAATTTTGAATTTGTTTCGCCATTCCTGGCCAATAAAATAATTGTTCAATATACGGTCTGAAACGTTTGACGCTTAGCACTGCAGCCAGACATTCTAATTCTGTGATGCGGTAGTTGCGTTGCGCCGAATTTAATTTTTTTGAAAAAAACGCGATTGGGTTCTCTTTCCCATCATCAGACGTCTGATATAAAACACTACCAACCCCTGAAGTACACGCGTCACACTGAACATAAAATCTTTTAGAAAAGTCAGGGTTCACCAACACTGGTGCTGATGTCAGTGCTGCTTTTAGTTTTTCAAAAGATTCTTGCGCTGCTGAAGTAATCTTGAATTTTTTTGTAATCTTGTCCGTCGTCTTAAGTGTGTCTGAAATTGCTGACGCTAATATTACAAAATTGTTGATGAAGCGTCGATACCACCCTGCCATTCCCAAAAATCTTCTAACCTGTTTTGGTGTTTTAGGTGTCGCAAAGTTACTGATCGCTTCGACTTTCATCGGATCAGGTTTTAGACTTCCGTCCGATACTATGTAACCAAGATATTTCAATTCTTGGAAACAGAATTTACTTTTGTCCACGTTAATTGTCAGTCCAGATTTACGTAATTGTAGCGCTACTGTATTTAATGTGTCCAAGTGAGATTTTAAGTCCGGTGAAATTACTAATAAGTCGTCCAAATATACAAAAACTCTGTCCCGTAGTTGTAGTGGTATTACTTTGTCCATTAATCGACACATTCTTTGCGCGGCATTACTCTGAACTGATATAATGGTCTACCAGGTATTGTAAATGCAGTTTTTTCTCGAGATTTTTCTTCCAGCGGTATTCAGATCTATACTACTAATGTACCGCGTATCTTGTAATCTGCTCAATAATCCTTCGATGTGTGGCAACGGATAAGCGTCTTTTTTTGTGACTGCATTTACAGCTCTTGAGTCCAAACACAGCCTGATTTTATTTGGTTTACATACCAACACAACTGGTGAGTTCCACGGACTATTACTTTCTTCTATGACTCCTAGACTAATCATCCGATCTACTTCTTCATACATCATTTTTTCAATAGCCGATGAAACTGGCCAATGCCTGCTTTTAATCGGCTCCGCATTTCCGGTATCGATGATATGAGTTTCGATATTTGTCTTTCCTAGTCCTTCAGTTTCACAAGATGGAAATTCTGTTATTATTATTATTATTACTATTATTATTATTATTATTACTCTTATTTTTATTACTATTACTAATATTACTATTATTACTATTAAATTTATTTTTATTTTTAGGTATATTATTTAGATTAATATTATTATTATTCACCTTTCTTGTTACCCCACCACCTTTATTATTATTATTATAAACATACCTAGCGTCATTATTTAAACCATTTATAAGCGCACTGCGGTATGATACTGGTGAAGAAACAGTGCGATAAAATTGCGGTAGTAAAGAGGAAGAATACTGTTGTGATATAAGTGATGCAGGTTGTTGTGATTGTGGCTGCTGCAATATAAATTCACTATTCACACTTCTTCTTTCTGAGTTTTTTGCCGATTTTTTAACCATTTTAATTTTTTCGTTATTACTGTTTTTATTAATTTTTCTATGTATAATTTTTTTATTTTTATCTGTGATTGTTTTCCAGTTTATAGCAGTAGCATTGATACTTTGCCAAATTTTATCATTTTCCAATAAAATTACAATAGTGTGAATTGGCACATCAACCTTAAAACTGGAAAATTTAATTTTAGAAATTTGAATGTAACGTGGTGTTACACATTAACAAATTACATCAGTTACATCAAATTTAGTTTTTATGAAGTTTGTTAGCCTGTCTTCGTTGAATTTTCCAGCCTTCATTTTTATGTAAAGAGAGCACCGCTGCACCACCATTACATTAGCATAAACATGCGGTGGTACCAGTTTGTCATTATTATAATTATCATTATTATTTACGTTTATATTATTATTATTATTATAATTATTATTATTATTATTAATATTATTATTATTATTATTATTATTATTATTATTATTATTATTATTATTATTATTATTATTATTATTATTATTATTATTATTATTATTATTATTATTATTATTATTATTATTATTATCATTATTATTATTATTATTATTATTATTATTATTATTATTATTATTATTATTATTATTATTATTATTAATATTATTATTATTATTATTATTAATATTATTATTATACACTTTAATATAAATTTTTATACACCCAAAAAAAAATTTGTCTTTTTTTAAAAAATTGTATGCAGCTATAAGCTTTACAACAAAATTTTTTGTAAATAAATGATGTTTATATAATTCTACAATTTCGACCACAAAACGAACAGATAATATTTATCACATTTAAATTTACACGTCGCTATTTGTAATAACGTATTAATACCAAATTATTTTCAGTACTATTTATATAACAAAAAAATACTTTGTCTATTCTAATATTTTTTTTTCTTAAAAAAAAATCAATTTTTATTTTATTAGGAATTTTATTTAAAAAGAATTGTTGTTTTTTTAATAATAGTAATTACTATTGTGATCAAATTTTAATTTTATTTTGAATTGTAAATTTATATAAAAACTAATTTTAAATCTGTAATTTGAATGATTCTTGAATTTGTTTTTTATTTTTATTTATATTTTTAATCTTATAATTCAATTTTATTTTAAATATTTATTAATTTAAATGACTTTGTAACTCGTCAAATACTTGAATAAATTCTAATTTGAATTTTTATAATTCTTATTGATTCTTATTTTTTTTTTTTTTTTTAAATTCAATTTTTATTTTTAATAATTTTTGATGTATTTCAATTTTATATTTTTACTATTTAGTAAGGATTGTACTTTACTTTTATTTTAAAACTTTTATTTTATAACTTAATTTGATTTTTACTTGTATTTTTAATTTTTGAAATTAATATTTTGACTTTTTTTATGTAAAGATTGTAGATTTAAATTTTTGAATTTTTTTATTATAAAGATCGTAAAGATTTAAATTTCGAGTATAAAAAAATTAATATTTTTGAATTTTTTTATATAAAGATTGTAAAGATTTAACTTTTTGATTATGAAATTTTTTATTGTTTTAGAACTGTTTTATTATTTTGAAATTTTTCTTGTTACTTACAGAAATTTTCCAGCGTAGCTGATTGCGCAAACAGGATCTGTTCTTGATGTTTTACTACGTTCTCTTGATTTTCTTTTTTTCTTTTTAACTTATTGTAATTTAAATTTTATATTTTTTTTTTCAATTCTATTAAATCTTACACTTTTTACAAATTTTTACTTTAATATATTTTTAAATTATTCAAAAATTACTTCAAACTATTTCAAATACAATAAAATACAAGTTTAAATCAACTACCAAAAATTATTCTATATTTAAATTGATTAACCAAAGAATCTTTATATAAAAATCTTTATATATTTTTATTTTTATTTTATTTTTTTATGTGTTTTTATACACTAATTTTTCTTAAAAAAAATTATTCATAAAAAAAATTATTAATACTATATAAAGTATAAAAAAAAATCTTGATAATATCGATGATATATATTATAATGATGGCTTGAATTATCTTTCATAAATTTTCTAAGTCTGTCTGCTTTATTTATATATATTTGATTTATTTGCAATTTCTGGTAATTTGATGGAAAGTCGTTACTAAAATAATTAAATTAATATAATTACTACTATAAATTCTAACCTCTCATCACATGTATAATTACTAATATAAAATACCTTTTTTTTTTATTCTGACTAATTCTTTGGACTTTGGACTAAAGCCTAAACTTTGTATTAACTCCTGTCCAATTCGAACAATTTTATTATATTTTTTTTTAATATTTTTCAATTAATATTATTTTAATTTTCGTCAGTTTATTACTGACTAATATATTAAATTTAGCTTTTGCTAATTTTTTCTTAATTTTTCGATATTTTACGTCTGTAAATAAATAATGTTTATATAATTCTACAATTTCGACCACAAAACGAACAGATAATATTCATCACATTTAAATTTACACGTCGCTATTTGTAATAACGTATTAATACCAAATTATTTTCAGTACTATTTATATAACAAAAAAAATACTTTGTCTATTCTAATATTTTTTTTTCTTAAAAAAAAATCAATTTTTATTTTATTAGGAATTTTATTTAAAAAGAATTGTTGTTTTTTTAATAATAGTAATTACTATTGTGATTAAATTTTAATTTTATTTTGAATTGTAAATTTATATAAAAACTAATTTTAAATCTGTAATTTGAATGATTCTTGAATTTGTTTTTTATTTTTATTTATATTTTTAATCTTATAATTCAATTTTATTTTAAATATTTATTAATTTAAATGACTTTGTAACTCGTCAAATACTTGAATAAATTCTAATTTGAATTTTTATAATTCTTATTGATTCTTATTTTTTTTTTTTTAAATTCATATTTTATTTTTAATAATTTTTGATGTAGTTCAATTTTATATTTTTACTATTTAGTAAGGATTGTACTTTACTTTTATTTTAAAACTTTTCTTTTATAACTTAATTTGATTTTTACTTGTATTTTTAATTTTTGAAATTAATATTTTGACTTTTTTTATGTAAAGATTGTAGATTTAAATTTTTGAATTTTTTTATTATAAAGATCGTAAAGATTTAAATTTCGAGTATAAAAAAATTAATATTTTTGAATTTTTTTATATAAAGATTGTAAAGATTTAACTTTTTGATTATGAAATTTTTTATTGTTTTAGAACTGTTTTATTATTTTGAAATTTTTCTTGTTACTTACAGAAATTTTCCAGCGTAGCTGATTGCGCAAACAGGAGCTGTTCTTGATGTTTTACTACGTTCTCTTGATTTTCTTTTTTTCTTTTTAACTTATTGTAATTTAAATTTTATATTTTTTTTTTCAATTCTATTAAATCTTACACTTTTTACAAATTTTTACTTTAATATATTTTTAAATTATTCAAAAATTACTTCAAACTATTTCAAATACAATAAAATTCAAGTTTAAATCAACTACCAAAAATTATTCTATATTTAAATTGATTAACCAAAGAATCTATATATAAAAATCTTTATATATTTTTATTTTTATTTTATTTTTTTATGTGTTTTTATACACTAATTTTTCTTAAAAAAAATTATTCATAAAAAAAATTATTAATACTATATAAAGTATAAAAAAAATGTTTGATAATATCGATGATATATATTATAATGATGGCTTGAATAATCTTTCATAAATTTTCTAAGTCTGTCTGCTTTATTTATATATATTTGATTTATTTGCAATTTCTGGTAATTTGATGGAAAGTCGCTACTAAAATAATTAAATTAATATAATTACTACTATTAATTCTAACCTCTCATCACATGTATAATTACTAATATAAAATACCTTTTTTTATCCTGACTAATTCTTTGGACTTTGGACTAAAGCCTAAACTTTGTATTAACTCCTGTCCAATTCGAACAATTTTCTTATATTTTTTTTAATATTTTTCAATTAATATTATTTTAATTTTTGACAGTTTATTACTGACTAATATGTTAAATTTAGCTTTTGCTAATTTTTTTTAATTTTCCGATATTTTACGTCTGCTTGGCTTGATGTTTCAGCTAAGAAGAAGGAAGTAGTCCAGTTTTTTTGGCGCCTATAATTTATATCGCCTACATGCGCGAATAAAATTCGCCTAATTCATGCGTTGGCTACTCTGTCCTAAATTTAGACAAGCTTTGGCAACATGATTACTTCCGCCTTCCTAGATAAAATGTCATGTCAAGTTAAAAGCTAAAAGTCAGGTGGTCGGGTCAGATGTCGTGTCGTCCATTTTATAAGTATATTTGTTTATATTAATTATTAATTTTTTTTTCTTTTATTTTTATTGAAATCTGTTTTGTTTCTTTTTGGTTTAATTATATTTTTAGGTCGCGAAGTTGAATATATTTTTTTATAAGCCGTCACGTTACAAAACAGGTACTTTTGTTAAATGTACCACCCATTGTACCAAAGGATCTGAAAATTCGTGAATGATTGGTTTTTTTTCTTAATAAATAACTAAAAACAAAAAAATCTTTTTTTCTTTTTAGGATTTATGTTGAAATTTACGCTGATACAATAATCAATTATCGTGTAATTTATTGAAACAATCTGCTTTTGGAAAATAATTAGGAACGAATTTTCTTCGACAGAAAAACAAAAATAAACAAATTATTGAACATTACGAAACAAAATAAAGTTAAATTGACGATTTGTGTTTCTATTTTGTCTGCGGAATCGACCCACATAAAAACCCTGAGATCGTTATATAAATGTTTCGCATGGAAGACACCAACTATTTTCCTGTCATCCATATCTGTAAGTTCATATCGATTTTGACCAAAAATTCTAGAAATTTTACTTTTTAAGAATTTTTTTGCTAGTTTATTTATTTTTGCAGCGAAATTACTTTGTAAAAAATTTCTTCGGAAAACGATTTGGCCAATTACAAATTTTCGATGCCTTGATCTCAAATTATACACCTTCTCATGTTTTTTATGTGCTTTTTCCAACCTTTTCAAAACTCTATCTCGCGTTATTCTTATTATTTCTTCGTTTGGTAAAACATTTATATTCTCATTTAATCCATCTAGTCGTTCCAAAATTGGGTAATTGGGTATCCATGAGTGACCATGTTACAACCAAATAAAACATAATATGGTGATGTTCCTATGGATTCATGTACTGAATTCCTAACTGAACCAGCTATCTTCTGCAGATTAATATCCCAGTCACGATGATCATTTTTAATATATGTTCTTATTGCAGCTAAGATAGATCTGTTTACACTCTCTGACTGATTTGACTGCGGAGAATAGATTGGTGTTCTTAAATGTTTTATTCCATATTCGTTTAGTAGATTCTGAAAAATTTTAGCTGTAAATTGTACACCGTTGTCTGAATATATTGACTGTGGGACACCGAATACATTGAAAACGTCCTCTTCTAAATATCTACAAACATTTAGAGACGTTGGACTACAGAATGGTTTTAACATGACATATTTAGAAAATTGGTCCAATACTATAAGTATCGATGTGTATCCTCTTTTCGACCTGGGATATGGTCCTAACAAGTCTATGTAAAGACGCTGCCACGGGCGTTCCACAAGGATTTGTTGGCCCATTTCCGGACGTAAAACAACATTTGGTGCTTTTGATTCTTTACAGGAATCGCAATTTACTATATAATTTTGAATTTGTTTCGCCATTCCTGGCCAATAAAATAATTGTTTCACCCTATAGATAGTCTTGCTCACCCTGCCGTGAGCTGCATTTGGTGGATCATGGAAGTTTTGAATTATAGATTTAGTCAGTCCATTCGGTATCCACAATTTCCACGTATTCGCGTCTTGGTCTGCGTCTCCGATCCGTCTTTCCGTCCGTTTGTACACTCGTCCGTCAATTACTTTTAAGTCAGGAAGTCGTTCAGTATTGTCTACTACTGTCTTTATAATTTCCAAGTATTCAGGGTCCGAAAAATTGTCACTGTTTTCAATGTCTAGTTCTGTCACCATCATCACGATTTCATCTGTACTATCGGCGCGTGACAAAGTGTCCGCAACTACAATCTGGCTGCCTTTACGGTGCTCAATATTGAAATCGAAGCCTTGCAGCTTTAAGCTCCACCGTGCTAAGCGTCCACTTAAGTTTTTTTGTCCCATAAGCCATTTTAAACTCGCGTGGTCAGTTATGATTGTAAATGGTAATCCTTCAATATACGGTCTGAAACGTTTGACGCTTAGCACTGCAGCCAGACATTCTAATTCTGTGATGCTGTAGTTGCGTTGCGCCGAATTTAATTTTTTTGAAAAAAACGCGATTGGGTTCTCTTTCCCATCATCAGACGTCTGATATAAAACACTACCAACCCCTGAAGTACACGCGTCACACTGAACATAAAATCTTTTAGAAAAGTCAGGGTTCACCAACACTGGTGCTGATGTCAGTGCTGCTTTTAGTTTTTCAAAAGATTCTTGCGCTGCTGAAGTAATCTTGAATTTTTTTGTAATCTTGTCCGTCGTCTTAAGTGTGTCTGAAATTGCTGACGCTAATATTACAAAATTGTTGATGAAGCGTCGATACCACCCTGCCATTCCCAAAAATCTTCTAACCTGTTTTGGTGTTTTAGGTGTCGCAAAGTTACTGATCGCTTCGACTTTCATCGGATCAGGTTTTAGACTTCCGTCCGATACTATGTAACCAAGATATTTCAATTCTTGGAAACAGAATTTACTTTTGTCCACGTTAATTGTCAGTCCAGATTTACGTAATTGTAGCGCTACTGTATTTAATGTGTCCAAGTGAGATTTTAAGTCCGGTGAAATTACTAATAAGTCGTCCAAATATACAAAAACTCTGTCCCGTAGTTGTAGTGGTATTACTTTGTCCATTAATCGACACATTCTTTGCGCGGCATTACTCTGAACTGATATAATGGTCTACCAGGTATTGTAAATGCAGTTTTTTCTCGAGATTTTTCTTCCAGCGGTATTCAGATCTATACTACTAATGTACCGCGTATCTTGTAATCTGCTCAATAATCCTTCGATGTGTGGCAACGGATAAGCGTCTTTTTTTGTGACTGCATTTACAGCTCTTGAGTCCAAACACAGCCTGATTTTATTTGGTTTACATACCAACACAACTGGTGAGTTCCACGGACTATTACTTTCTTCTATGACTCCTAGACTAATCATCCGATCTACTTCTTCATACATCATTTTTTCAATAGCCGATGAAACTGGCCAATGCCTGCTTTTAATCGGCTCCGCATTTCCGGTATCGATGATATGAGTTTCGATATTTGTCTTTCCTAGTCCTTCAGTTTCACAAGATGGAAATTCTGTTATTATTATTATTATTACTATTATTATTATTATTATTACTCTTATTTTTATTACTATTACTAATATTACTATTATTACTATTAAATTTATTTTTATTTTTAGGTATATTATTTAGATTAATATTATTATTATTCACCTTTCTTGTTACCCCACCACCTTTATTATTATTATTATAAACATACCTAGCGTCATTATTTAAACCATTTATAAGCGCACTGCGGTATGATACTGGTGAAGAAACAGTGCGATAAAATTGCGGTAGTAAAGAGGAAGAATACTGTTGTGATATAAGTGATGCAGGTTGTTGTGATTGTGGCTGCTGCAATATAAATTCACTATTCACACTTCTTCTTTCTGAGTTTTTTGCCGATTTTTTAACTATTTTAATTTTTTTGTTATTACTGTTTTTATTAATTTTTCTATGTATAATTTTTTTATTTTTATCTGTGATTGTTTTCTAGTTTATAGCAGTAGCATTGATACTTTGCCAAATTTTATCATTTTCCAATAAAATTACAATAGTGTGAATTGGCACATCAACCTTAAAACTGGAAAATTTAATTTTAGAAATTTGAATGTAACGTGGTGTTACACATTAACAAATTACATCAGTTACATCAAATTTAGTTTTTATGAAGTTTGTTAGCCTGTCTTCGTTGAATTTTCCAGCCTTCATTTTAATGTAAAGAGAGCACCGCTGCACCACCATTACATTAGCATAAACATGCGGTGGTGCCAGTTTGTCATTATTATAATTATCATTATTATTTACGTTTATATTATTATTATTATTATAATTATTATTATTATTATTAATATTATTATTATTATTATTATTATTATTATTATTATTATTATTATTATTATTATTATTATTATTATTATTATTATTATTATTATTATTATTATTATTATTATTATTATTATTATTATTATTATTATTATTATTATTATTATTATTATTATTATTATTATTAATATTATTATTATTATTATTATTAATATTATTATTATACACTTTAATATAAATTTTTATACACCCAAAAAAAAATTTGTCTTTTTTTAAAAAATTGTATGCAGCTATAAGCTTTACAACAAAATTTTTTGTAAATAAATGATGTTTATATAATTCTACAATTTCGACCACAAAACGAACAGATAATATTTATCACATTTAAATTTACACGTCGCTATTTGTAATAACGTATTAATACCAAATTATTTTCAGTACTATTTATATAACAAAAAAATACTTTGTCTATTCTAATATTTTTTTTTCTTAAAAAAAAATCAATTTTTATTTTATTAGGAATTTTATTTAAAAAGAATTGTTGTTTTTTTAATAATAGTAATTACTATTGTGATCAAATTTTAATTTTATTTTGAATTGTAAATTTATATAAAAACTAATTTTAAATCTGTAATTTGAATGATTCTTGAATTTGTTTTTTATTTTTATTTATATTTTTAATCTTATAATTCAATTTTATTTTAAATATTTATTAATTTAAATGACTTTGTAACTCGTCAAATACTTGAATAAATTCTAATTTGAATTTTTATAATTCTTATTGATTCTTATTTTTTTTTTTTTTTTAAATTCAATTTTTATTTTTAATAATTTTTGATGTATTTCAATTTTATATTTTTACTATTTAGTAAGGATTGTACTTTACTTTTATTTTAAAACTTTTATTTTATAACTTAATTTGATTTTTACTTGTATTTTTAATTTTTGAAATTAATATTTTGACTTTTTTTATGTAAAGATTGTAGATTTAAATTTTTGAATTTTTTTATTATAAAGATCGTAAAGATTTAAATTTCGAGTATAAAAAAATTAATATTTTTGAATTTTTTTATATAAAGATTGTAAAGATTTAACTTTTTGATTATGAAATTTTTTATTGTTTTAGAACTGTTTTATTATTTTGAAATTTTTCTTGTTACTTACAGAAATTTTCCAGCGTAGCTGATTGCGCAAACAGGAGCTGTTCCTGATGTTTTACTACGTTCTCTTGATTTTCTTTTTTTCTTTTTAACTTATTGTAATTTAAATTTTATATTTTTTTTTCAATTCTATTAAATCTTACACTTTTTACAAATTTTTACTTTAATATATTTTTAAATTATTCAAAAATTACTTCAAACTATTTCAAATACAATAAAATACAAGTTTAAATCAACTACCAAAAATTATTCTATATTTAAATTGATTAACCAAAGAATCTTTATATAAAAATCTTTATATATTTTTATTTTTATTTTATTTTTTTATGTGTTTTTATACACTAATTTTTCTTTAAAAAAATTATTCATAAAAAAAATTATTAATACTATATAAAGTATAAAAAAAATCTTGATAATATCGATGATATATATTATAATGATGGCTTGAATTATCTTTCATAAATTTTCTAAGTCTGTCTGCTTTATTTATATATATTTGATTTATTTGCAATTTCTGGTAATTTGATGGAAAGTCGTTACTAAAATAATTAAATTAATATAATTACTACTATAAATTCTAACCTCTCATCACATGTATAATTACTAATATAAAATACCTTTTTTTTTATTCTGACTAATTCTTTGGACTTTGGACTAAAGCCTAAACTTTGTATTAACTCCTGTCCAATTCGAACAATTTTATTATATTTTTTTTTAATATTTTTCAATTAATATTATTTTAATTTTCGTCAGTTTATTACTGACTAATATGTTAAATTTAGCTTTTGCTAATTTTTTCTTAATTTTTCGATATTTTACGTCTGTAAATAAATAATGTTTATATAATTCTACAATTTTGACCACAAAACGAACAGATAATATTTATCACATTTAAATTTACACGTCGCTATTTGTAATACCGTATTAATACCAAATTATTTTCAGTACTATTTATATAACAAAAAAATACTTTGTCTATTCTAATATTTTTTTTTCTTAAAAAAAAATCAATTTTTATTTTATTAGGAATTTTATTTAAAAAGAATTGTTGTTTTTTTAATAATAGTAATTACTATTGTGATTAAATTTTAATTTTATTTTGAATTGTAAATTTATATAAAAACTAATTTTAAATCTGTAATTTGAATGATTCTTGAATTTGTTTTTTATTTTTATTTATATTTTTAATCTTATAATTCAATTTTATTTTAAATATTTATTAATTTAAATGACTTTGTAACTCGTCAAATACTTGAATAAATTCTAATTTGAATTTTTATAATTCTTATTGATTCTTATTTTTTTTTTTTTAAATTCATATTTTATTTTTAATAATTTTTGATGTATTTCAATTTTATATTTTTACTATTTAGTAAGGATTGTACTTTACTTTTATTTTAAAACTTTTCTTTTATAACTTAATTTGATTTTTACTTGTATTTTTAATTTTTGAAATTAATATTTTGACTTTTTTTATGTAAAGATTGTAGATTTAAATTTTTGAATTTTTTTATTATAAAGATCGTAAAGATTTAAATTTCGAGTATAAAAAAATTAATATTTTTGAATTTTTTTATATAAAGATTGTAAAGATTTAACTTTTTGATTATGAAATTTTTTATTGTTTTAGAACTGTTTTATTATTTTGAAATTTTTCTTGTTACTTACAGAATTTTTCCAGCGTAGCTGATTGCGCAAACAGGAGCTGTTCTTGATGTTTTACTACGTTCTCTTGATTTTCTTTTTTTCTTTTTAACTTATTGTAATTTAAATTTTATATTTTTTTTTCAATTCTATTAAATCTTACACTTTTTACAAATTTTTACTTTAATATATTTTTAAATTATTCAAAAATTACTTCAAACTATTTCAAATACAATAAAATTCAAGTTTAAATCAACTACCAAAAATTATTCTATATTTAAATTGATTAACCAAAGAATCTATATATAAAAATCTTTATATATTTTTATTTTTATTTTATTTTTTTATGTGTTTTTATACACTAATTTTTCTTAAAAAAAATTATTCATAAAAAAAATTATTAATACTATATAAAGTATAAAAAAAAAATCTTGATAATATCGATGATATATATTATAATGATGGCTTGAATAATCTTTCATAAATGTTCTAAGTCTGTCTGCTTTATTTATATATATTTGATTTATTTGCAATTTCTGGTAATTTGATGGAAAGTCGCTACTAAAATAATTAAATTAATATAATTACTACTATAAATTCTAACCTCTCATCACATGTATAATTACTAATATAAAAAACTTTTTTTTTATCCTGACTAATTGTTTGGACTTTGGACTAAAGCCTAAACTTTGTATTAACTCCTGTCCAATTCGAACAATTTTCTTATATTTTTTTTAATATTTTTCAATTAATATTATTTTAATTTTTGACAGTTTATTACTGACTAATATGTTAAATTTAGCTTTTGCTAATTTTTTTTTAATTTTCCGATATTTTACGTCTGCTTGGCTTGATGTTTCAACTAAGAAGAAGGAAGTAGTCCAGTTTTTTTAGCGCCTATAATTTATATCGCCTACATGCGCGAATAAAATTCGCCTAATTCATGCGTTGGCTACTCTGTCCTAAATTTAGACAAGCTTTGGCAACATGATTACTTCCGCCTTCCTAGATAAAATGTCATGTCAAGTTAAAAGCTAAAAGTCAGGTGGTCGGGTCAGATGTCGTGTCGTCCATTTTATAAGTATATTTGTTTATATTAATTATTAATTTTTTTTTCTTTTATTTTTATTGAAATCTGTTTTGTTTCTTTTTGGTTTAATTATATTTTTAGGTCGCGAAGTTGAATATATTTTTTTATAAGCCGTCACGTTACAAAACAGGTACTTTTGTTAAATGTACCACCCATTGTACCAAAGGATCTGAAAATTCGTGAACGATTGTTTTTTTTTTCTTAATAAATGACTAAAAACAAAAAAATCTTTTTTTCTTTTTAGGATTTATGTTGAAATTTACGCTGATACAATAATCAATTATCGTGTAATTTATTGAAACAATCTGCTTTTGGAAAATAATTAGGAACGAATTTTCTTGGACAGAAAAACAAAAATAAACAAATTATTGAACATTACGAAACAAAATAAAGTTAAATTGACGATTTGTGTTTCTATTTTGTCTGCGGAATCGACCCGCATAAAAACCCTGAGATCGTTATATAAATGTTTCGCATGGAAGACACCAACTATTTTCCTGTCATCCATATCTGTAAGTTCATATCGATTTTGACCAACAATTCTAGAAATTTTACTTTTTTTTTGCTAGTTTATTTATTTTTGCAGCGAAATTACTTTGTAAAAAATTTCTTCGGAAAACGATTTGGCCAATTACAAATTTTCGATGCCTTGATCTCAAATTATACACCTTCTCATGTTTTTTATGTGCTTTTTCCAACTTTTTCAAAACTCTATCTCGCGTTATTCTTATTATTTCTTCGTTTGGTAAAACATTTATATTCTCATTTAATCCATCTAGTCGTTCCAAAATTGGGTAATTGGGTATCCATGAGTGACCATGTTACAACCAAATAAAACATAATATGGTGATGTTCCTATGGATTCAAGTACTGAATTCCTAACTGAACCAGCTATCTTCTGCAGATTAATATCCCAGTCACGATGATCATTTTTAATATATGTTCTTATTGCAGCTAAGATAGATCTGTTTACACTCTCTGACTGATTTGACTGCGGAGAATAGATTGGTGTTCTTAAATGTTTTATTCCATATTCGTTTAGTAGATTCTGAAAAATTTTAGCTGTAAATTGTACACCGTTGTCTGAATATATTGACTGTGGGACACCGAATACATTGAAAACGTCCTCTTCTAAATATCTACAAACATTTAGAGACGTTGGACTACAGAATGGTTTTAACATGACATATTTAGAAAATTGGTCCAATACTATAAGTATCGATGTGTATCCTCTTTTCGACCTGGGATATGGTCCTAACAAGTCTATGTAAAGACGCTGCCACGGGCGTTCCACAAGGATTTGTTGGTCCATTTCCGGACGTAAAACAACATTTGGTGCTTTTGATTCTTTACAGGAATCGCAATTTACTATATAATTTTGAATTTGTTTCGCCATTCCTGGCCAATAAAATAATTGTTTTTACCCTATAGATAGTCTTGCTCACCCCGCCGTGAGCTGCATTTGGTGGATCATGGAAGTTTTGAATTATGGATTTAGTCAGTCCATTCGGTATCCACAATTTCCACGTATTCGCGTCTTGGTCTGCGTCTCCGATCCGTCTTTCCGTCCGTTTGTACACTCGTCCGTCAATTACTTTTAAGTCAGGAAGTCGTTCAGTATTGTCTACTACTGTCTTTATAATTTCCAAGTATTCAGGGTCCGAAAAATTGTCACTGTTTTCAATGTCTAGTTCTGTCACCATCATCACGATTTCATCTGTACTATCGGCGCGTGACAAAGTGTCCGCAACTACAATCTGGCTGCCTTTACGGTGCTCAATATTGAAATCGAAGCCTTGCAGCTTTAAGCTCCACCGTGCTAAGCGTCCACTTAAGTTTTTTGTCCCATAAGCCATTTTAAACTCGCGTGGTCAGTTATGATTGTAAATGGTAATCCTTCAATATACGGTCTGAAACGTTTGACGCTTAGCACTGCAGCCAGACATTCTAATTCTGTGATGCTGTAGTTGCGTTGCGCCGAATTTAATTTTTTTGAAAAAAACGCGATTGGGTTCTCTTTCCCATCATCAGACGTCTGATATAAAACACTACCAACCCCTGAAGTACACGCGTCACACTGAACATAAAATCTTTTAGAAAAGTCAGGGTTCACCAACACTGGTGCTGATGTCAGTGCTGCTTTTAGTTTTTCAAAAGATTCTTGCGCTGCTGAAGTAATCTTGAATTTTTTTGTAATCTTGTCCGTCGTCTTAAGTGTGTCTGAAATTGCTGACGCTAATATTACAAAATTGTTGATGAAGCGTCGATACCACCCTGCCATTCCCAAAAATCTTCTAACCTGTTTTGGTGTTTTAGGTGTCGCAAAGTTACTGATCGCTTCGACTTTCATCGGATCAGGTTTTAGACTTCCGTCCGATACTATGTAACCAAGATATTTCAATTCTTGGAAACAGAATTTACTTTTGTCCACGTTAATTGTCAGTCCAGATTTACGTAATTGTAGCGCTACTGTATTTAATGTGTCCAAGTGAGATTTTAAGTCCGGTGAAATTACTAATAAGTCGTCCAAATATACAAAAACTCTGTCCAGTAGTTGTAGTGGTATTACTTTGTCCATTAATCGACACATTCTTTGCGCGGCATTACTCTGAACTGATATAATGGTCTACCAGGTATTGTAAATGCAGTTTTTTCTCGAGATTTTTCTTCCAGCGGTATTCAGATCTATACTACTAATGTACCGCGTATCTTGTAATCTGCTCAATAATCCTTCGATGTGTGGCAACGGATAAGCGTCTTTTTTTGTGACTGCATTTACAGCTCTTGAGTCCAAACACAGCCTGATTTTATTTGGTTTACATACCAACACAACTGGTGAGTTCCACGGACTATTACTTTCTTCTATGACTCCTAGACTAATCATCCGATCTACTTCTTCATACATCATTTTTTCAATAGCCGATGAAACTGGCCAATGCCTGCTTTTAATCGGCTCCGCATTTCCGGTATCGATGATATGAGTTTCGATATTTGTCTTTCCTAGCCTTCAGTTTCACAAGATGGAAATTCTGATTTAATTGTGTCTAATTGGTTTTGGTCCGTTTTAGAAAGTACGTATTAATGGTTCAGTTTCTCGTCTGTTTTTATCACTGTCTGATTTGAAACGTCGTCTATAAAGTCTATTTTATGTTCGTCCATATCAGTCAGTCCCAGTCCACAAGTTGTCATCGATGGAAATTTCGCGATTATTGCGTTGATTTGTCTTTCTTCGTGTTGTGTCAGTTCATGTTGACCTCGTTCAGTCTGTGTTACTTGAAGTTTATTCTGATTTTCAAATGTCGGTCTTAGTTCAAATGTCTTCCAAAAATCCGTCCCTAAATATAACTCTTGTTGTAACGCAGGGCATAAATATAATCTAATGTGTTTTACCGTGTTGTTACATATAATTGGAACGAAAACATGTCCTATAATATATTGTGGTGTCCCGTCAGCTGTTCGTAATATTGTTGTCATTTTTGTATATGTCAAATTAAGCTTTTCAATTAATTGCATACATCCCGTTCCTAAAATACTCACGTTTGCACCGCTGTCCAAAAGTCCGCGTATGTTTCTGTCCTTAATCTGTACTGTCAAATACCAACAAGGATCTTTACCTTCTGTCTCTAAAATTGTGGTCGCAATACATTTTCGGCGTTTTCTTTCTGTTCTATGTCGTAATCTACATTTGTCTATTTGTTTTTGTTTCTTGGTCTTATTTGAATTTGTCTGTGAAAAGTCTTTAAATATTTCTTTCCGTTTTATTGCGTACTCTTTAAGTCTCTGTTCATATGTCTTGATTTTACTAAGTGTCGGTTCTGTTACTATTTGTTGCCTGGGTAAAACTTTAATGTAGTTTTTCTGTTCTAAATTAGTCGCTGTTGCGTTTGATGATGTTACTGATTGATTGTTTTGATGATTTGTCTGTTCAATTACTATAATTTTATCTTGTCTGTCTTCGTCAAATATCTGTGGCGATAGTGTTGTCAGTTTCGAGTTTATTATTGTTTCGGATATTCGAATTTTACACGCGCTGACACCGAGATCATCGCGTGTTTCTTGGCGTTTTCCGGAGAACACTTTGGACAGAACGGCTTTGCTACTTCTTTTGTTCCGCACTTATAACAGAATAGTTTGCGTTGAACCTCGCCACAATCTTGAAAGCTGTGACCCTGTTTATCGCAGTTCCAACATATATATTTTGATGTGTTTCTGTTCTCATTTTTCTGATATTTGATTTCTTCGAGTTCCATTTCCGCAATTTCATCGTCGTGCTCTATATACTCATTTACTTCATGAACAAATCTAGTCGGCTGTTTTGACTTATTCAGCACGCGCTCAGCTTTCCTTACTATACTTCGTAAATGATCTACGGAGAATATTTCAGCTGTTAGAATCATTTGCTGAATTCGTAGGTTTAAATTGTTTCGCAGAATATCAACCAATTGTGCCTCGCTCATGGGTGTTTTGAACTGTAAACTCCATGCTGTCATGTCGGTACAAAATTCGTCAAATGTCTCTCCGGGTTGCTGTTTCCTACTCATCATAGTCAAAAAATTTCGCTGTCAGATTCTAAGATTCGGTATTGGTTAACTAATGCTGATTTTTATGTCGTCCAGTCAATATTATTTTGTCGTGTAACGTATTGAAAGTACCACGTTGTAGCCTGTCCTCTAAGTAATATATGTAGTTTGTTCGTTACGTGCGTCCAGTCTAAATTGTCATCTCTCGTCATTTTCTTGATACGTTCTACAAAATCTATAACTGACATCGGTCCTTTTCCGTCAAACATAATACCCCAATCAAACATTGGTGATTTTCTGTCTGTATATAAATGTTGTCTTGGATTTGTTTGAAATCTCCGATTATTATGTTCTAATCTTAGTTCTTGGTTAGATATCATAAGGTCTGACATCATCTTTTCCAACTTGTCAAATCTGTAATTTCCTGATTGTCCGTCTATATTGGAATCTACTTGTACTTGCTGTCTAGGTTGTTCAGTAAATTGTTGTCAGGGTAGTTCAGTAAATTGTTGTCTGGGTTGTTCAGTAAATTGTTGTCTGGTTTGTTCCGTAAATTGTTGTCTGGGTTGTTCCATAAATTGTTGTCTGGGTTGTTCCGTAAATTGTTGTCTGGTTTGTTCAGTAAATTGTTGTAATGTCGGTTATACTGTCATGTATGGTTGCTCTCTGTCATTACTTGATGTCGGAGTGTTATCACTATATTCGTCTTGTCGAAAATTGGATGAATTCAAGTCGCCTAATGGTGTTTGATATCTATTTATGTTAACTGAAATTGAATTATTTTGTCTGTCATTGTCCAAAATTTCGGTATTGTTTGTGGTTTGTTTCCTATTTGTTTTGTCAATAACCGTTTGTGTTGTCACCGAGTCTGGCGTATTATTTGAAGTTTGGCTACGTCCATTAACGTCTCTTTGTATATTCGTAGATGTTACTAATTATAGATGTTGGAGTATTTGCGCTATTCCCGTTTTAGTTTCAGCTGAATCGGCATCTAACAATTTTAATCGATCTGTAACATTTACCATTACAATTTGTATTTGATTAATAATATTTGCTTGTTGGGCAATACTTGATGTAATTGTATCGATCACATTTTTCTGGATATTTTGGTTTGAATCTTTGCTTAATTTTTCATAATTTATATCATTTTTCGAACGATACCTTTGAGCTTGATTTTGAAGCTTAGCTTGCTTCTGCAATTTTTTTCCTTCAGCTTCTTTTCGTAGTTCCTTATCCCAATCTTCTACACTACTTAATTCTTGTTTGTCTTGGCAGTCAAACGATTTAATGGAATTATCTGCTTCAGACATACTACTTTCCGACTCTTTTCGTTGATTGGTATTTACATTACTTACTCCAAAATTGATTTTCCAGCGCTTCGCGAGTCGTATCACTTCGAGTTTTAACTTTTTGGACATTACTATTCGTAGATTTACCCATTTTTACCGAGAATATTAATTTTTACGATGGTCGATTTAAAAGAAAATGATTGGATAAACAAATATAAGGATACAGTTTCGAAAACGACACTTTTTTTTATGTTGTCAGTCACTGTCAATGTTATATAAGTTGTAATAAAAAAATATTGGAAAAATATATTTAAATTTTATACCTAATACATGTGTGTATTATTAATCTGAAAAAAATATATCATCTAATACCTAATATATATCTATAAATACCTAACTTCAAATAAACTTTCTATTTAATATGAATTATTTGCACTATTACAAATTCTTCTAAAATTGATTTTTGCTAGATTAACTAACCGGTGGTTCCCTAAATCAACGAATTCCTAATGATACATGGCTTGGATGATAATTCGATCTATACTTGTGTTTATATTTTTTTGTTTTAAAGTTTTATATTAATTTTGCCCCCATATTATTACGTTTTTTTTTTTTTTTTTTTAATATTCTTGTCGACGTCGAAAACTAAATAATTTAAATTTCTACTCTCAAATATTAAACATGTATTTTGTATCTTAAAAAGCTTACGTATAATTAACAATAAATTCTCAAAAAAAACTTCCGTTTGCTGGTATATTGATCCTACAAATCGGATATTTTCTGATTATTTACAAAAACTATCTTGGTTAAGAACTCAATTCGGAATATTGTGATTACCCCATAAACAACACTTTACTGCTAGCTGTGCCTACAGTTGCGGAATTATTACGACTAAAACACAACATCCCGAATAAATTCCAACCTCAATTATATGTGCTATTCAATATTTTTTTTTTTTTTTTACAAAGTGATATTATATTTGATTCTACTTTATAATTTACTACAAAAAAATTACTAGAAATGATAAAACGAAAATAATTTTAATATTATATTATATTAATTTTTAATTTAAAATATTTATTTACTCTACTATTAATTACTCTACTATATATTCATAAAAGTTAACAAAAAATAATAAAATTTACAAAAACATATATAAGACTAAGCTTATGAAAATTAAATTTTTTTTTCTGAGCTCAAGTTCCATATAGGATTTTCTTACTATTCTATAATCGGCTGATTGAGCCCCACGTTGGGCGCCATTTTGTTAATAAATGTTTACATTATATTTCTTACAAAATAAAAACCACAAGACTGACAATTACGGCAGCGTTCAAAAACGTTTAGGTTCTCTGAACCACTTGACAATAAGAGTTACAACCGGGATAACTTACGTCAGGTGCTTGTTGTACCCTCATAGCGATATTACGACATGCCTGGCATTAAGCACAGCTTAGCTCGCCGGTTTGGGGGGGTTTGTTGTATTTATGAGTGGCACGCTATTAACATTATTTCTTTTGCATGTCTGGGATAGTCTACAGGCTGGAGACGAAGTATGTGACCACTTCACCTGTATTTGGGACTACGGAATACATAACACAGAATTGAACTAAAAATTTTTTTTTAAAACAGCGACAAATAAACAAAGGTTAATCACACCGGGTCGACATTATTGCAATAGTATTTTAATTCTTATTTTATTTATTTTATTAATCCCGATTTTTATATTATTGATTGATTAATGACAATTAATTAGACTTGAAACAAAATAAAAAATCAACCCAAAAATAAGAATATACATTTTAGGGTCTTCCCAGCAATCGGCAAGAATATTGAGCTTATGATGTTGTAGCTCGTCGCGTTACCCACCCCTAGTCAAGTTTATTTTACTTAACTGCCTTAACAATACAAGCCACGAGCTTTAAGAGTATTGCCCCTTTTCTGATATGGAAAGCAACATTAATACAAACTTATAAACACGATCATATCGCCATGTTTCATTTCGGAACCGTTTCAAAAGTTCCCCACCGAATAACTTTTAATTACTGACACATCCTATTAAGAAATAAATACTCAAAAAGGAAATATAATGTTTACTATAATTTTTATTTAATTTTTAGCTAATTCATGCTTTAAATTTTAATCTATATATATTAAGTATATAAAATATATCTATAATATATTTAATTTGTTTTATATTTTTTTCTTTATATATATAATATAATCATTTTATTTTACGTTTCGATTTCTGTTTTATTTAATCATTCCTATTTGGAACTAAATTTTATTTTCATTAATAATTTTAAATTTTATTGAATTTTACTATCATTGTCTGAATTAATTTTCTTTTTAATTTAAATTTTGAATAATATTCTTTAATTAAATTTTATTTGTAATATTTGTATTTAAAATCAATTTAAATACAAATAGTCACCGCTGGTGACGGTTTGACATATGAGACGGCAGCGTAATGCAAAAGGACGTATGCATAAATTGCTTGTAGGGATGATTTCACATAAATGTTCAGAAGGGTTTTTTTTTATTTGTGTGGCACTTCTGTTATTGTGAAATTATTTTTATATTTTAAAAATATTATTATTTTGAAATCATTGTTACGATAAAATTCGAAGAGAAAGGACATAAAGTAGTAATAATAATCAAATAAAATTTAAAGTATATTTTTTTTTAATAGTTGTTTGTTAAGTAAAGTTTGGTATATAAAAGATTAATTTAGTTGTTAGTATAAGGAGTTCAAGTTAAAGACTGGAAAACTAAAAGTAATATTTTTTATTAATTTTATAATATTTTTTTTTTTTTTTTTTTAACTGAATATATTTTTTAATGAATTTAGGAAATTTGTAGCATTTTAAAAAGGCACAAATAATAAAGAAATATAATTAAAAGAAGAATTATTGTATTTTTATTTGATGTTTGGATGTTAACATAATTCGAAACAATCCAGTTTGAAGACTACCAAATAGAACTAACATTTCTACAAATTTCTTTTATATATATAAAAAAATTATCAACAAAGAATAAAATGTCGGAAGCACGTGGCATAGATATGCAAAATGAGTCACATAATTGCAATAAATGTATCAAGCCTGACTCATTTGAGGACATGGTGGAATGTGAACATTGTGAACATTGGTACCATTATAGCTGTGCAGATGTAACAAGTGCAATAGCGACACAAAAATGGTCATGTTGAAAATTGCACAAGAAGACGAAATAAAAATTTACATGTTACATCAGCTAAAGGTAAATCAAATGCATCTGGGAGAGCAAGCCGTTCATCTAAAGCAACATATGTTTCTAGGAATGAATTAGAAATAGACCTGGAACTTAAAAAACTTGAAATGGAACAGGCTTTAGAAGAAAAGAAACGTGAGAGAGAAAATGAGATTTTAGAAAAGGAACGTGATATGGAACGTCAAAAAGAAGAAAAGGAACGGAAAATGTTGGAAAAGGAACGTGAAATGTTAAAAATGAATGAAGCACGTGATAAGGAAATTTTAGAAAGACGTTTTAGTTTATTAAAACAAAAAAGTATTGGTAGTGATTGTGGTGGTAGCCTCAAAAGTTATGTTGAAGAAAGAGACATATTCAAAAAAGTAGATAACTGGCTTAAACCAAGTCCAAAAATAAAAATAAGAGATCCTACTAATATAGAAAATAAGGAAAATTATGAATTTGTTAACAGTTACACAAAATTTAATAATCCCATAAATTATAACCGAAATATTAAGATTCCAACAAGTTTAAATCAACATATTACCGTTCCAGTAAATTACAATCAGCAACAACAGTTTATCAATAATGCCGATTTAATAAATCAACCGCTAACAACACAACAAATAAATTCAAGACAAGTAATTTCAAAGGATTTACCTTATTTTAATGGTAGACCGGAAGAGTGGCCATTATTTATTAGTGAATTTAATATGTCATCTGAAATTTGTGGTTTCACCAATATTGAGAATTTAAGCCGTTTGAGAAAGGCATTAAAAGGCGACGCATTAGAAGCAGTCAGAAGTAGATTAGTATTACCATCAAATGTACCAAATATTATAAATACATTAGCGACATTATATGGTAATCCCGAAATAATTATTACTACAATAATAAATAAAATTAGAAATGAACCAGCACCAAAATATGACAAGTTTGATACTGTAACTAAATATGCATTGGCAGTAGAAAATTTGTGTGCTACTATTGAATCAGCTAATCTTATGAATCATTTAACGAATCCATTATTGTTGCGCGAGCTTGTTAATAAACTTCCAACAGAATTAAGAGTAAATTGGGCTATGCAACTAGAAGCTGAACCTAATATTTTACTATTTAGTATTTGGTTAACGAATATATCAAATAAACTAAGGAAAGTAATATGTAACGTTCCTACAACAACAATGGTGGATATAAAAAAGAATGATATTAGAAGATTTAATACAAATAAAAATTATGTTTGTGCTCATACTGAAGAAATTGGTAATCAAAATTTTGGTAAAAAAATCAACCAACAAACTGACAAGAAGAAATGTTGTATATGTCAACAATTATGTAATTCAGTAAAAAATTGTCAAAAATTTAAAGATTTAACTTTAAATGACAAATGGACAGCTGTAAATAAATATAAGCTTTGTCGTATTTGTTTATTTCCACATCAAGGAAACTGTAACTCAGATAAAAGATGTGGGAAAAATAATTGTATTCGACGCCATAATTATTTATTACATAATGATAAAAAAGATTATCAAGATCAAAGTCAACAAAATAAAGATAATCAACAACATCAACAACAAATATCTGATTCAAATGAGCCAAGTCCGTCAGTTAAACAATATAGTTGCACAACACATCAATTAAGCAATCACACAGTTTTATTCCGTATAATCCCAATAATATTATATGGTGAAAATTGTAAAATTGAAACTTTTGCTTTTTTTGATGAAGGTTCGTCGTTGACATTGATAGAACAATCATTAGCTGATGAACTTGGTTTACAGGGACCAGTGGAATCTTTATGTTTGCGTTGGACTGCAAATAATTCTAGAACAGAAGAAAAATCTCAACGAGTTAATTTAAAAATAAGTAGTGTAAATACAAACACTACAAAATATGCAATTGCGAACGCTCGTACTGTTGCAGCATTGAATCTTCCAACGCAAACATTGTTCGCAGATGAATTGTGTAATAAATATAAATATTTGAAGGGTCTTCCAATAACATCATACGAAAAGGCATTACCAAAAATTTTAATTGGTCTTGACAACTCTAAATTAGCTGCAAGTCTAAAAATAAGAGAAGGTGATCAAGATGAACCAGTTGCAGTAAAAACACGTCTAGGATGGAATATTTATGGTCCACTTCAAAATAAAGTTATCATTAAAAATAATATTAATTTTAATGGTTTACATGTTTGTGAGTGTGAGCGGTCAAATGATGATGTTATACAGCAATTGGTCAAAGAGTATATTTCGCTTGAAAATTTTGGTGTAACAAAACCGATTCAAGATCTGATGTCGAAAGAAAATGAGAGGTGTATTCAAATTATGGAATCAACTATTCAAAAAATAAATAATCGATTTGAAATCGGACTATTATGGAAATACGATGAATTTGAGTTACCAGATGTAACCCCCAATTTAAATGGTTTTGGTGGTACAATATTTGTAAGGGAGGATTTGTAAAAGTTTGGTGATTTAATTTTTTTATAATTTAGTAAACTAAAATTTGGGCGCCAAGTTCGATCACCAACCGCGACGGAACTTCACCAAACCTTTGATAATATGGTATTACTCTGTTCCTCCTTCTCAGCTGGGCTTTAAGCTCTAGGTTGGGCGTGGGCTTGAGTAATACCAACAAAAAAAACATTTACTACAAACATTATATGTAATTATAACAAAAACAAAAAAACTTTAACTAATAACGACGAAGGGTGTGCGTGTGTGTGTGAATGAGATTGGCATCCTTCTTAAATGATTTATCCAATCATTTTATTTATCCTTTTAGGTGGTAAAGGTTTTTAAAATTTTGGACATGAAGGAGTATGTATAATAAATAAATGGTTAATTATAAAATTAAAATAAAATGTAGTTTTATTTAATATATAATAAACTTATTTATAAAGACAAAAAAAAAATTAAAGGTCATTTAAATGACAAAATATTTTAAAAAAAATTTACTTTAACAAAAAAAAACTTTACTCTACTGTACAAAGAAAAAATATGCTACGTTAAAAAATACCATAATAAATAAATTACCTGATTGTGAGCTGGTCCAGTTGCAACAGGATTTGGCTATGAATATTTTAAAAATTATGGTTTACAACATAAATTACTCTACCAAAAAAAAATACAACAAAAAAAAATGATGTCTATCTGTTCTCCTTCAATTGTCCTTGACTTAGTTGATCTTTCCTGGGTTGCTCATTCTCATCGTGATCAGGTGATGTTAACTTTATTAGCTTTGCATAATTTTATTTTTTTTATGCTAAGCTCTATGTAAATTTTGTCTATAATTGGATTTTATTCCAATTTTAAATTATTTTATAGATTAGTATTGTATAATTGATTTTCTTATATTATACAATCACTAGTCATAAAGTTTATTTTATAAATTATATCGAATTTTTCGAAGTGAATTTTTTATCTTTTAATAGTTATCATGGTTTTTTTTTTTTAAATTTTATTGTACCGGCACTATATTTTTAATTTCAGATTTATTTATTTTTTTAAATTGTTCAAAGATATTAAATTTTAATAATCTTTTATTAATCTTTTATTTCATTTTTAATTTTTTTAATTTAAAATTACAAAAAAAAACTAACTATTAAATTTATGTTACTAATTTCATTTTGAGTTCTTAACAGAACTTCTGTTCTTCACCGATACTAAAATTTTCAACTCTCCTGATCAACATCTGATTTCTAACTCCCTAAATCATACCACCTTTAACCTTTTTTCCTCCTTCAAATTTCCTACTTTTTATTTATATAATTTCCCTCAGTCTTACCTATTTTGAATTTTCACCTACACCCAAAATTCATAATTAATAAATATAACTAACATTAAACTACATTACCTACACGCTACATTTTACAGACTGTTAACTTTAAATAACATATACAGAACAATAACAGCGTTTCTTTTTACTGGAATAATTAATTTTGTAAAAATTTACAAAACTAAAATTCTTTTATTCCAGTATATTTTTCTAATGTATTGTTCTGACCATATGGTTTGCAAAACGTCAATATTAATTTATTCGGCGGCGGCAATAAATAATACTAGTAAAATTTAATTTTTTAATAATTAATAAATTTAAATAAATTTTATGTATTTATAAACATGTAGTGAATCAGTGAAAATAAAAAAAAATCATAAAGTAATTATATATGAAAATGTTATTTTTGGTGTTGTGATAAATATACATATATAAATAAACCATTGAAGATTTGACAAAATCAGTGGCCATAATATCATAATTTTAAATATTTTATTAATACTGAAGTGTATGGTGAGAACAATTATTAACATAAACCATCAAGAAACATAAAGATAATATTAGGACACATAAGGATTACGCAACAGGAGGAATCAACAAAATTTCCGGTTACACAGATAGTTTTCCAATGGCAAAACGTCGTGTTGAGTGTCTCGAGAAGAAAATGTTGCGTGAACCAGAATTAGCTAATATTTTAAAACAAAAAATATGTGAGTATGTTAATAAAAAATATATACATAAATTAACAGAAGCTGAATTAAATGTCAATTATCCACGTGTATGGTATTTACCAATATTTACTGTAACCAATCCGAACAAACCTGCTAAAACAAGAATGGTTTGGGATGCAGCAGCCAAAGTTCATGGGGTATCATTAAATTCTATGCTATTGAAAAGTCCGGATCAGTTAGTTTCACTACCAGCTGTGTTACATCGGTTTCGAGAACGGAAAATAGCAATATGTGGTGATATTCGAGAAATGTTTCACCAGGTTCGTATAAAAAAAGAAGATCAACATTCTCAACGTTTTTTATGGAAGAATCCTGGTGAAGAACTTAATATATATGAGATGGAAGTAATGACATTTGGTGCATCATGTTCACCAAGCTGTGCGCAATATGTGAAAAATAAAAATGCAAGTCAATATATTGAAGCTTATCCAAGAGCTGTACATGCTATAACGGAGAATCACTATGTCGACGATCTTTTAGACAGCCTTGATACGGAGGATGAAGCGATTCAATTGGCCAATGATGTCAAATTCATACATCAACAGGGTGGCTTTGAAATTCGTAACTGGATTTCAAATTCAGAGAAAGTAGTTCAAGCTCTTGGTGGAAAAATTAATAAAATAGATAAAGACTTAAATGTAAATGTGGATCTTGAATTAAGTAATGAGAAAGTTTTAGGTATGTGGTGGTCAACATCTACCGATACTTTCACATACTCTCTAAAATACAACAAGATGAATGCTGAAATTTTATATGGTAAACGTTGTCCAACAAAGCGTGAAGTTTTAAGGATATTGATGAAGTTGTATGATCCACTAGGTCTAATTGCCAATTTTCTGATATATCTTAAAATTTTATTACAAGATATATGGAAATCATTGGTTGACTGGGATGATGAAATTAATGCTGAACAATATAAGAGATGGTTAACATGGGTTAGCATTTTACCTCAAGTTGAAAATATAGAAATTCAAAGGTGTTATACATTTAGTTCATCTGTAAATAGAGAAAAAACACAGTTGCATATATTTGTAGATGCAAGTGAAAATGCATATGCTGCCGTTGCATATTTTAGAATTGGCGATGATGATGAAATAGAATGTTCGCTTATAGGTTCTAAAACTAGAGTAGCTCCAATTAAGATGTTGTCAATTCCTAGACTAGAATTGCAAGCTGCACTATTAGGTACACGTTTGGCAACTAGTATTGAAGCTAATCATTCAATAAGAATTTCAGAACGTTTTTTTGGTCAGATTCAAAAACAGTATTATGTTGGCTTAATTCTGATCAAAGAAAGTTTCGTCAGTTTGTTGCATTTCGTATTGGCGAAATATTGGAATCAACAGAAGTTAAAGAATGGCAATGGTTACCAACTAAACAAAATGTAGCTGATGAGGCAACGAAATGGCAACAAATACCAGATTTTAGTTCAAAGAGCAGGTGGATTATTGGACCTGACTTTCTACATTTACCAAAATCACAATGGCCAAAATATGAACCTGAAATTATTCCTACTAATGAGGAGATGCGACCACATTTGACACATAATTTTGTTATTTTACAAAATATAATCGAACCAGAAAGATTTTCAAAATGGTCTCGGCTAGTACGCGCTCTTTGCTATATTTATAGATTTATTAATAACATAAACGTAAAGAAAGTAAAAATAAATGGACCAATATCATAAATTAAATATCTCCAAGCCGAAAATTATCTGTATCGTCAAGCACAGAAGGATGAATATTATGATGAGGTATTGTTACTAACGAAAAATAAATTACTTTCAGATTATGAAAAATTACAAATAGAGAAATCAAGTAAAATTTATAATCAATCGCCATATTTGGATGAATTTGGTGTATTAAGAGTACGTGGAAGAATCGATGCTTCAATGGATGTCCAAATTGCCACTAAACGACCAGTAATATTACCTGTGAAGAATTATATAACACAGCTGATAATTCGTATGTATCATGATAAATATCATCATCATAATAATGAAACCGTTGTCAATGAAATTCGACAAATGTATTCAATACCAAAGCTTCGAATTGCTATAAAAAAAGAGAAAAGGAGTTGCCAATTGTGTAAAAACAGAAATGCTGTACCAAGACCTCCAGAAATGGCAAATTTACCAGCGGCTAGGTTAGCATCATTTACACGACCATTCTCATATATTGGTATTGATTATTTTGGTCCTATTTTTATAACATCTGGTAGAAGAACAGAAAAAAGATGGGGTATGTTGATGACGTGTCTAACAGTACGTGAAATTCACATTGAAATTGCTCATTATTTAACAACCGATTCATGTATTATTTGCCTAAGAAATTTCATGGCCCGTAGAGGTACACCGATACAAATATATAGTGATAATGGTACCAATTTCCGCGGTGCAGATCGTGAACTTCAAATGGCAATGGATAAAATAAATCAAACAAAAATGGCTGAAGAATTTACTACCAACAAAACTCAATGGATTTTTATACCTCCAGCATCACCACATATGGGTGGTAGTTGGGAAAGATTAGTACAATCTGTAAAGAAAACATTGTATTAAATCATGCCAACTAGAAATCCATCTGATGAACTGCTTAGAAGTATGCTAATGGAAGTAGAAAATGTTGTTAACTCAAGACCGTTAACATATGTGCCTATTGATGATGAATGTCAAGAAGCATTAACACCAAATCATTTTTTACTTGGCAGTTCAAGTGGTTTAAAACCATTGGGTGAATTTACCGACGACAACAAAATTCTTAAGAATAACTGGATGATGTCACAAAGATACGCTGATAAGTTTTGGACGCGCTGGGTGCGTGAGTATCTACCAACTTTAACACGAAGATCTAAATGGTTTCATCCCGTAAAACCGATCGAAGAGGGTGATATTGTTATAATCGTTGACGATAATTGTACGAGAAATGTCTGGCAAAAAGGAAAAATAATAAAAGTAAAAAAAAGTCAAGATGGTCAAGTGCGTAGTGCAACCGTTCAAACATCCACAGGAATTTATGAGCGACCTGCCGTCAAATTAGCCCTATTAGATGTCAAAGCCAAAATAGGTGGTAAGCCGACAGAAGATGTTATCGTCATACCGGGTGGGAGTGTCACCGCTGGTGACGGTTTGACATATGAGACGGCAGCGTAATGCAAAAGGACGTATGCATAAATTGCTTGTAGGGATGATTTCACATAAATGTTCAGAAGGGTTTTTTTTTATTTGTGTGGCACTTCTGTTATTGTGAAATTATTTTTATATTTTAAAAATATTATTATTTTGAAATCATTGTTACGATAAAATTCGAAGAGAAAGGACATAAAGTAGTAATAATAATCAAATAAAATTTAAAGTATATTTTTTTTTAATAGTTGTTTGTTAAGTAAAGTTTGGTATATAAAAGATTAATTTAGTTGTTAGTATAAGGAGTTCAAGTTAAAGACTGGAAAACTAAAAGTAATATTTTTTATTAATTTTATAATATTTTTTTTTTTTTTTTTTAACTGAATATATTTTTTAATGAATTTAGGAAATTTGTAGCATTTTAAAAAGGCACAAATAATAAAGAAATATAATTAAAAGAAGAATTATTGTATTTTTATTTGATGTTTGGATGTTAACATAATTCGAAACAATCCAGTTTGAAGACTACCAAATAGAACTAACATTTCTACAAATTTCTTTTATATATATAAAAAAATTATCAACAAAGAAGCACGTGGCATAGATATGCAAAATGAGTCACATAATTGCAATAAATGTATCAAGCCTGACTCATTTGAGGACATGGTGGAATGTGAACATTGTGAACATTGGTACCATTATAGCTGTGCAGATGTAACAAGTGCAATAGCGACACAAAAATGGTCATGTTGAAAATTGCACAAGAAGACGAAATAAAAATTTACATGTTACATCAGCTAAAGGTAAATCAAATGCATCTGGGAGAGCAAGCCGTTCATCTAAAGCAACATATGTTTCTAGGAATGAATTAGAAATAGACCTGGAACTTAAAAAACTTGAAATGGAACAGGCTTTAGAAGAAAAGAAACGTGAGAGAGAAAATGAGATTTTAGAAAAGGAACGTGATATGGAACGTCAAAAAGAAGAAAAGGAACGGAAAATGTTGGAAAAGGAACGTGAAATGTTGAAAATGAATGAAGCACGTGATAAGGAAATTTTAGAAAGACGTTTTAGTTTATTAAAACAAAAAAGTATTGGTAGTGATTGTGGTGGTAGCCTCAAAAGTTATGTTGAAGAAAGAGACATATTCAAAAAAGTAGATAACTGGCTTAAACCAAGTCCAAAAATAAAAATAGGAGATCCTACTAATATAGAAAATAAGGAAAATTATGAATTTGTTAACAGTTACACAAAATTTAATAATCCCATAAATTATAACCGAAATATTAAGATTCCAACAAGTTTAAATCAACATATTACCGTTCCAGTAAATTACAATCAGCAACAACAGTTTATCAATAATGCCGATTTAATAAATCAACCGCTAACAACACAACAAATAAATTCAAGACAAGTAATTTCAAAGGATTTACCTTATTTTAATGGTAGACCGGAAGAGTGGCCATTATTTATTAGTGAATTTAATATGTCATCTGAAATTTGTGGTTTCACCAATATTGAGAATTTAAGCCGTTTGAGAAAGGCATTAAAAGGCGACGCATTAGAAGCAGTCAGAAGTAGATTAGTATTACCATCAAATGTACCAAATATTATAAATACATTAGCGACATTATATGGTAATCCCGAAATAATTATTACTACAATAATAAATAAAATTAGAAATGAACCAGCACCAAAATATGACAAGTTTGATACTGTAACTAAATATGCATTGGCAGTAGAAAATTTGTGTGCTACTATTGAATCAGCTAATCTTATGAATCATTTAACGAATCCATTATTGTTGCGCGAGCTTGTTAATAAACTTCCAACAGAATTAAGAGTAAATTGGGCTATGCAACTAGAAGCTGAACCTAATATTTTACTATTTAGTATTTGGTTAACGAATATATCAAATAAACTAAGGAAAGTAATATGTAACGTTCCTACAACAATAATGGTGGATATAAAAAAGAATGATATTAGAAGATTTAATACAAATAAAAATTATGTTTATGCTCATACTGAAGAAATTGGTAATCAAAATTTTGGTAAAAAAATCAACCAACAAACTGACAAGAAGAAATGTTGTATATGTCAACAATTATGTAATTCAGTAAAAAATTGTCAAAAATTTAAAGATTTAACTTTAAATGACAAATGGACAGCTGTAAATAAATATAAGCTTTGTCGTATTTGTTTATTTCCACATCAAGGAAACTGTAACTCAGATAAAAGATGTGGGAAAAATAATTGTATTCGACGCCATAATTATTTATTACATAATGATAAAAAAGATTATCAAGATCAAAGTCAACAAAATAAAGATAATCAACAACATCAACAACAAATATCTGATTCAAATGAGCCAAGTCCGTCAGTTAAACAATATAGTTGCACAACACATCAATTAAGCAATCATACAGTTTTATTCCGTATAATCCCAATAATATTATATGGTGAAAATTGTAAAATTGAAACTTTTGCTTTTTTTGATGAAGGTTCGTCGTTGACATTGATAGAACAATCATTAGCTGATGAACTTGGTTTACAGGGACCAGTGGAATCTTTATGTTTGCGTTGGACTGCAAATAATTCTAGAACAGAAGAAAAATCTCAACGAGTTAATTTAAAAATAAGTAGTGTAAATACAAACACTACAAAATATGCAATTGCGAACGCTCGTACTGTTGCAGCATTGAATCTTCCAACGCAAACATTGTTCGCAGATGAATTGTGTAATAAATATAAATATTTGAAGGGTCTTCCAATAACATCATACGAAAAGGCATTACCAAAAATTTTAATTGGTCTTGACAACTCTAAATTAGCTGCAAGTCTAAAAATAAGAGAAGGTGATCAAGATGAACCAGTTGCAGTAAAAACACGTCTAGGATGGAATATTTATGGTCCACTTCAAAATAAAGTTATCATTAAAAATAATATTAATTTTAATGGTTTACATGTTTGTGAGTGTGAGCGGTCAAATGATGATGTTATACAGCAATTGGTCAAAGAGTATATTTCGCTTGAAAATTTTGGTGTAACAAAACCGATTCAAGATCTGATGTCGAAAGAAAATGAGAGGTGTATTCAAATTATGGAATCAACTATTCAAAAAATAAATAATCGATTTGAAATCGGACTATTATGGAAATACGATGAATTTGAGTTACCAGATGTAACCCCCAATTTAAATGGTTTTGGTGGTACAATATTTGTAAGGGAGGATTTGTAAAAGTTTGGTGATTTAATTTTTTTATAATTTAGTAAACTAAAATTTGGGCGCCAAGTTCGATCACCAACCGCGACGGAACTTCACCAAACCTTTGATAATATGGTATTACTCTGTTCCTCCTTCTCAGCTGGGCTTTAAGCTCTAGGTTGGGCGTGGGCTTGAGTAATACCAACAAAAAAAACATTTACTACAAACATTATATGTAATTATAACAAAAACAAAAAAACTTTAACTAATAACGACGAAGGGTGTGCGTGTGTGTGTGAATGAGATTGGCATCCTTCTTAAATGATTTATCCAATCATTTTATTTATCCTTTTAGGTGGTAAAGGTTTTTAAAATTTTGGACATGAAGGAGTATGTATAATAAATAAATGGTTAATTATAAAATTAAAATAAAATGTAGTTTTATTTAATATATAATAAACTTATTTATAAAGACAAAAAAAAAATTAAAGGTCATTTAAATGACAAAATATTTTAAAAAAAATTTACTTTAACAAAAAAAAACTTTACTCTACTGTACAAAGAAAAAATATGCTACGTTAAAAAATACCATAATAAATAAATTACCTGATTGTGAGCTGGTCCAGTTGCAACAGGATTTGGCTATGAATATTTTAAAAATTATGGTTTACAACATAAATTACTCTACCAAAAAAAAATACAACAAAAAAAAATGATGTCTATCTGTTCTCCTTCAATTGTCCTTGACTTAGTTGATCTTTCCTGGGTTGCTCATTCTCATCGTGATCAGGTGATGTTAACTTTATTAGCTTTGCATAATTTTATTTTTTTTATGCTAAGCTCTATGTAAATTTTGTCTATAATTGGATTTTATTCCAATTTTAAATTATTTTATAGATTAGTATTGTATAATTGATTTTCTTATATTATACAATCACTAGTCATAAAGTTTATTTTATAAATTATATCGAATTTTTCGAAGTGAATTTTTTATCTTTTAATAGTTATCATGGTTTTTTTTTTTTAAATTTTATTGTACCGGCACTATATTTTTAATTTCAGATTTATTTATTTTTTTAAATTGTTCAAAGATATTAAATTTTAATAATCTTTTATTAATCTTTTATTTCATTTTTAATTTTTTTAATTTAAAATTACAAAAAAAAACTAACTATTAAATTTATGTTACTAATTTCATTTTGAGTTCTTAACAGAACTTCTGTTCTTCACCGATACTAAAATTTTCAACTCTCCTGATCAACATCTGATTTCTAACTCCCTAAATCATACCACCTTTAACCTTTTTTCCTCCTTCAAATTTCCTACTTTTTATTTATATAATTTCCCTCAGTCTTACCTATTTTGAATTTTCACCTACACCCAAAATTCATAATTAATAAATATAACTAACATTAAACTACATTACCTACACGCTACATTTTACAGACTGTTAACTTTAAATAACATATACAGAACAATAACAGCGTTTCTTTTTACTGGAATAATTAATTTTGTAAAAATTTACAAAACTAAAATTCTTTTATTCCAGTATATTTTTCTAATGTATTGTTCTGACCATATGGTTTGCAAAACGTCAATATTAATTTATTCGGCGGCGGCAATAAATAATACTAGTAAAATTTAATTTTTTAATAATTAATAAATTTAAATAAATTTTATGTATTTATAAATATGTAGTGAATCAGTGAAAATAAAAAAAAATCATAAAGTAATTATATATGAAAATGTTATTTTTGGTGTTGTGATAAATATACATATATAAATAAACCATTGAAGATTTGACAAAATCAGTGGCCATAATTTATCATAATTTTAAATATTTTATTAATACTGAAGTGTATGGTGAGAACAATTATTAACATAAACCATCAAGAAACATAAAGATAATATTAGGACACATAAGGATTACGCAACAGGAGGAATCAACAAAATTTCCGGTTACAAAAACTGGTTCGACGCAGACAAATGGTTGAGAACGAAGCAGAACAATTAGGAAATTATTTTGATGTATAATTATATTTGTTTTGTTTTTAATAGAATTTATTTTTATTTCAGCTATATACATATTAAAATTTTAGCTATGGCTTTAAATCTTTAGCATGTCTTCGAACTATTAGTTTGCTCCCTTCATCTTGAACATCATAACAAGAACGACCCACGACCTTGATAATTGTGCATTTAATAAATTTCGGTGCTAATTTTGCACTAATAAATTTAGATTGATCGCTTAAAATGGTATTTCGTCGATAAACTATTTGACCAGGTAAGTATTTAATTTCTTTTGAACGTAAATTATATATTTTTTCATGTTTATTTTGTGCTTTTTGTAGGTTTTTAATCACCATATCCTGAATTTCTTGTCGTTTAGCATTTTGATCTTGTACACGAACATTACCATCACTTAAAGTTTGAAGTTGTTTTAACAAATCATACGATGAACCGTGAGATATCATGTGATAACCGAATGTTAAATAATAAGGTGAGAAACCTGTTGAATCGTGTATAACATTACGAAGCGCACATGATATTTCTGCTAAATGTTTATCCCAACTTCTATGATTTGCAGCTGATTTTAAATAAGCACGAATAGACGATAACAAAGTACGATTTACACGCTCAGATTGATTTACTTGTGCACTATACAGAGCTGTAAGAAATTGCCGTATCTGATAAGTTTCTAAAAGGATTTTAAATTCTTTAGATACAAATTGTGACCCATTATCAGACAGTACAATTTCTGGAACACCAAACAACAGAAAAACTTCATTTTCTAAAAATGAAATGATTGGTCCTACCGTTGCTTGACGCAAAGGCTTCAACAACACAAATTTTGTAAAGGTATCTAATACAATTAATATAAAAGTATTACCTTTCGACGATCTTGGGTAAGGCCCTAACAAATCAACACATATTTTCTGCCATGGACGTACAGGAATATTTGGTTTACCCATAGGTGGACGAAGACAACGATTAGAAGGTTTACACGTTTTACAAATTTCACAGTTGGTAACATAATTTGAAATATCAGCTGACATTCTAGGCCAATAATAAAATCTTTTAATTTTTTCAGTTGTTTTTTCAACACCTAAATGAGCTGAAACAGGATCATCATGGGCATCTTTAATAATTTTATTAACCAACGAACGCGGTACCCATAAACACCATTCAATATCACTATCAGGACGTCGATAGCCTACTCTTTTATAAATTTTATTATCTACAACTTTTAAATCAGGTAAATTAATATTATTTTTATTTATAATTTCTATTTGGTCTAGATAATCTTTATCTAAAAATGCAGTATTTGCTAAATCTAATGCTTCAATTTTCAATACTATACTTTCAATATCACCTCTAGATAAAGTATCTGCAACAATATTTTCTTTACCTTTTCTATGTTCAATCGTAAAATTAAAAGATTGAAGTTTCAAACTCCACCTAGCTAATTTCCCTGACAAATCTTTCGTTTTCATTAACCATTTTAAACTAGAATGGTCCGTTATTACCACAAAATGTGCACCTTCTACATAAGGACGAAACTTCATAATACTAAGGACAACAGCTAAACATTCTTGATGAGTAACACTATAATTTTTCTGCGCAGGATTTAATTTTTGCGACATATATGCTACAGGATGTTCTCTACCTTCCTCATCTTTTTGAAACAAAACACCACCTACACCATATTGACTAGCATCACATTGAATATAAAAAGTTTTATTGAAATCGGGATTAGCTAAAATGGGAGCTTCAGTTAATAATTTCTTTATTTCACTAAATGATTTTTCAGCTAAATCTGTCCATTTATCTTTATTATTTTTAGCTAATAAATCAGAAATAGGTGCTGTTACATTAGCAAAATTAGGAATCATCCACCTATACCATCCTACCATTCCAAGAAAACGACGAATTTGACGGACCGACTTTGGACGTGGAAAATCATTTATGGCATCTACTTTCATCGGATCTACTTTTATACCTTCTTCCGAGATTACATGCCCTAAATATTTCGTTTGATTTTGACAAAATCTACTTTTATCTAAATTAATAGATAAATTTGCATCATTTAAACATTTTGCAACCGCTTTTAATGTTTTCATATGCGTATCAAAATCTTCTGAAATAATCAACAAATCATCTAAATAAACTGTAACGTCTTCTTTTAGTTCAAATGGAATTATTTTATCCATTAGTCTACATAAAGTTTTAGGTGCATTAGTTAAACCAAAAGGCATTACTTGAAATTGAAAAAGATTTCTACCCGGAACAACAAATGCGGTTTTATCTCTAGAATCTTTGTCTAGCTCTATTTGCCAAAATGCTGATTTTAAATCCAAGCTACTAATATATTTTGGTTTCTTTATTCTACCTAAAATTGTGCTAATATTTGGCATAGGGTATGCATCTTTTTTTGTAATTTTGTTAACTTCCCTACTATTCAAACACACTCTAACCTCTTTATTTGCTTTTTCAATTAAAACTAATGGTGAAGACCATGAACTTTTACTCGGTTCAATAATATTTTGTTCTAACATTTTATCAATTTCTTTATTCAAAATTTTTAATTTATAGGGTGAATATGCCCAACATTTAGCTTTAATTGGAATTTCCGAATTTAATTCAATGTGATGTTTGATGGCGTTTGTTCTACCTAAACCTTTCTCTGAATACGCTAAAAACATACTTTTTACTTCCTCTAATTCATTTTTTTGATCTATATTCAATTTATGTATATTATCTAATGTTTTATTTGTATTATCTTTTTCTAATTCATAAATTTGAGCGGGTATAATACTAAATGCTCTCCAAAAATTCATTCCTAAAATTATTTTTCTTTTTATAGAAGGAATTATATAAAATTTAATATTTTTTTCTACATCATTATAAATAACATTTAAATAAACAAAACCAATAATTTCTTGTACAGCACCATCTGCAGTACACGAACTTGATTTAATCGGAAAATATGATATATTTAATTCATTTAATAATTCTAAACCTAATTCACCTAAACAACTAATTCCAGCTCCACTATCCATTAAACCAAATAAAATTTTATTTTTAATTTTAATTTTAGCCTTATTTTAATTTTATTTTTATTTTTAGAAATTAATCCTCTGTTTGAGTAGCGAAAGAAACTTGATTTCGTCTTTTTAATATTTGAGGAGCTTGTACGAAATTTCTCGGTTGGAGACGACCCCTCGTATCTCTGACCGATAATGAGTTTCCCCGACTACAACTAGGACACGAACGAATTGTGGTATTTTTCAACCCACAATTAAAACAAAATAAACGAAATTCTTTTAACGGACAATCACGGTACGTATGACCTAAATCATCACATTTAAAACATTTAATATATTCGTTATTTATTTTAGGTTCATGACTACTAATATGTTGGATCATCGAAATTTCAGCTTCACCAGGATCAACAAAATTATTATTTATATTTAAATATGAATCTACACTACCATGGTTTAATTCATAAATATTAGGACGAGGACGATGTACACGCGAACTATTAAAAATTGGTTCTCCAATTTCCGACCAAAGTTTTTCAAACTTTCTACATACCTTATCTAACTCAGATACATTATCTATCTTTAATATTAATAATTTTTCTCTAAGCTCTGGCAACATATTAGCTTGCAATCTTAACAACAATTCATTTTCAGACATTTTAGTTTTTAATCTCAATTTTAATTCTTCAATATCTAATCTAAAATCTCCAAATTTTTCCTTAACCCTTTGTTTTCGCGATTCTATAATATGTCTAATTTCTAAATCAGTTTCTTGCTCCTCAAATTCAGCTTTTAAATCAGCTTTCAATTTTCTCCATGTTAAATTTTCAGAATCATTTTTTTCTAAATATATCCAAAACCATTTTTCAGCTTTACCAATTAATAAATGGTGTATTGAATATACCAATTTATTAATTGGATAATTTTCAGCTTCAGCTAATTTTTCAATTCTGAAAATAAATCTTTCAATGGAAATACTTTTATTTGTTCCATCAAATCTAATTTGCCATTTTGGAACAGGATTTGGTATATTTTCTTGACGATATTCTGTCCTAGATATATTATTTTCACGCGAATTATTCTGATTTATACTATTGTTATTATTTATTTTTACATTATTTAAATTAGGGTTTTGATAATAGTTATCATGATTTACTCTTGGAACAAATTCAAAATTAGACTTAGACATATAGTTTGGTTTAGGATATATATTTTGAAAAGTAGAAGGAATATAAGGGGGTGGATAATTAAATAAATAAGGATCTGGGAAACTTTGTTTTGTATGAAAAGGATTAGGAATATTAGAGGATACTTGAACTGACGTGGACATACGTGGTAAACTAGAAACTACTGACGTAACATATTGACACGTAGAATATGGTAATTGTTCAAATTTACCATAAGCAGTGGTTTTTGGTTTAGCACCCATCTGCGTAGTAACCACATATTGAGGTTGCTGAACAGCGTGAGCTCCCTCTTCTACACCTATATCTAATATCGGATTTTCGGTATCAACGATATTAGTTAAATTATCATCATTTCTAATATTTTGTTCAATTCGAGTAAACTCAAATTCTTCTATCCTTCCAATTAAACTTTGAACTCTACCCTTCAACACTTCAACAGAACCTTTTAAATTAGGACTCACAATAATTAAATTTTCCAACCTATTTACCACATGAAAAATTCTACTCTGCGCTCTATTAATTTTATTTTCATCAAACTCTTTAATACCAACTTCTAATAAATCAGTCAAACTATCTATCTTCTCTCTACAAGTACCTAATTCTGTTGTAGGATTATCTAACTTCTCTAAATTTAATACAGGTCTTACACCAGACTTCTCTTCATCTATTAAATGTTGTAATAGTGATTTTCTTCTACCTACAGACTGAGTAATTGTATCTTGTTTTCTAACATGTAATTCATACAACACTTCATCATTATTTAAATAATTTGGATCCATGATTAATGAACTTTATTATTATATATAATAAAAAATACTATATCCAAAAAAATAATACTAATAATATATATTTATAATTAACACTAAATCTAAATCTAACCAAACCCACAAAAATATAACCAATAAAACTAATATATAATAAATTTATTTTTATCTAATATAGTATATATATCCAACTAATCAAAAAAAAAAAAAAATTTCAATTCAAAAAAAAATTAATAACTATTTAGATTTTTAATTATAATTTAGGTTATTTAAATTCAATTGTGTATTTTTACGTATTACTATTATTTTATTTAAATCACCAAAATATATTCAATTTAATTTATAAAATTTTCGAAGTATAATTTATTTTAATGTTTGTATTATTTAACCTGATCGTTGATGAGAATCTTCAACCCAAAAAAAATATTTATTTAATTTATAGATATGTATTTATATTATTTTATAATTTTATTTCTATCACTAATTTTAATAGAAATTTTATAAAATATAAATTTGATGATTGGATAAATTCTTTTGTTTCACTTTAATTACGCCATTCCTCAACTCACACACACTCACATTTTCGTTCGAACAAAAAAAAACATAATCTCATATTTGTTTAACAATAAAATTTAACACTAAGTCACCAGGATAGTGGTTGAACAATCAATCGCACAAATTCTAACTGGCACTTACTAATAAAACACTTGAAAAAGGAACTCAGTAAAGGACAACCTTTACTTTATATCTAACTTTTCCATTAACTACGTTTAAGGATTATATTTTAGGACAACCTAAAGTATAAATCATACTTAAACCACACTAATTACCATCTAAATAAAAATAATTATCATTTAACAAATATGAGAAATTTCTTTTAAATCTTTACATTTCAGTTCGACAATCAATTTAATTTGTTTTATAGCTTTGACTGTTTTGACTGCCCCACGTTGGGCGCCATTTATGTAACCCCCAATTTAAATGGTTTTGGTGGTACAATATTTGTAAGGGAGGATTTGTAAAAGTTTGGTGATTTAATTTTTTTATAATTTAGTAAACTAAAATTTGGGCGCCAAGTTCGATCACCAACCGCGACGGAACTTCACCAAACCTTTGATAATATGGTATTACTCTGTTCCTCCTTCTCAGCTGGGCTTTAAGCTCTAGGTTGGGCGTGGGCTTGAGTAATACCAACAAAAAAAACATTTACTACAAACATTATATGTAATTATAACAAAAACAAAAAAACTTTAACTAATAACGACGAAGGGTGTGCGTGTGTGTGTGAATGAGATTGGCATCCTTCTTAAATGATTTATCCAATCATTTTATTTATCCTTTTAGGTGGTAAAGGTTTTTAAAATTTTGGACATGAAGGAGTATGTATAATAAATAAATAGTTAATTATAAAATTAAAATAAAATGTAGTTTTATTTAATATATAATAAACTTATTTATAAAGACAAAAAAAAATTAAAGGTCATTTAAATGACAAAATATTTTAAAAAAAATTTACTTTAACAAAAAAAAAACTTTACTCTACTGTACAAAGAAAAAATATGCTACGTTACGTTAAATGAAAAAAAAATCTAATTTAAATTAAAATACCATAATAAATAAATTACCTGATTGTGAGCTGGTCCAGTTGCAACAGGATTTGGCTATGAATATTTTAAAAATTATGGTTTACAACATAAATTACTCTACCAAAAAAAAATACAACAAAAAAAATGATGTCTATCTGTTCTCCTTCAATTGTCCTTGACTTAGTTGATCTTTCCTGGGTTGCTCATTCTCATCGTGATCAGGTGATGTTAACTTTATTAGCTTTGCATAATTTTATTTTTTTATGCTAAGCTCTATGTAAATTTTGTCTATAATTGGATTTTATTCCAATTTTAAATTATTTTATAGATTAGTATTGTATAATTGATTTTCTTATATTATACAATCACTAGTCATAAAGTTTATTTTATAAATTATATCGAATTTTTCGAAGTGAATTTTTTATCTTTTAATAGTTATCATGTTTTTTTTTTTTTTAAATTTTATTGTACCGGCACTATATTTTTAATTTCAGATTTATTTATTTTTTTAAATTGTTCAAAGATATTAAATTTTAATAATCTTTTATTAATCTTTTATTTCATTTTTAATTTTTTTAATTTAAAATTACAAAAAAAAACTAACTATTAAATTTATGTTACTAATTTCATTTTGAGTTCTTAACAGAACTTCTGTTCTTCACCGATACTAAAATTTTCAACTCTCCTGATCAACATCTGATTTCTAACTCCCTAAATCATACCACCTTTAACCTTTTTTCCTCCTTCAAATTTCCTACTTTTTATTTATATAATTTCCCTCAGTCTTACCTATTTTGAATTTTCACCTACACCCAAAATTCATAATTAATAAATATAACTAACATTAAACTACATTACCTACACGCTACATTTTACAGACTGTTAACTTTAAATAACATATACAGAACAATAACAGCGTTTCTTTTTACTGGAATAATTAATTTTGTAAAAATTTACAAAACTAAAATTCTTTTATTCCAGTATATTTTTCTAATGTATTGTTCTGACCATATGGTTTGCAAAACGTCAATATTAATTTATTCGGCGGCGGCAATAAATAATACTAGTAAAATTTAATTTTTTAATAATTAATAAATTTAAATAAATTTTATGTATTTATAAACATGTAGTGAATCAGTGAAAATAAAAAAAAATCATAAAGTAATTATATATGAAAATGTTATTTTTGGTGTTGTGATAAATATACATATATAAATAAACCATTGAAGATTTGACAAAATCAGTGGCCATAATATCATAATTTTAAATATTTTATTAATACTGAAGTGTATGGTGAGAACAATTATTAACATAAACCATCAAGAAACATAAAGATAATATTAGGACACATAAGGATTACGCAACAGGAGGAATCAACAAAATTTCCGGTTACACAGATAGTTTTCCAATGGCAAAACGTCGTGTTGAGTGTCTCGAGAAGAAAATGTTGCGTGAACCAGAATTAGCTAATATTTTAAAACAAAAAATATGTGAGTATGTTAATAAAAAATATATACATAAATTAACAGAAGCTGAATTAAATGTCAATTATCCACGTGTATGGTATTTACCAATATTTACTGTAACCAATCCGAACAAACCTGCTAAAACAAGAATGGTTTGGGATGCAGCAGCCAAAGTTCATGGGGTATCATTAAATTCTATGCTATTGAAAAGTCCGGATCAGTTAGTTTCACTACCAGCTGTGTTACATCGGTTTCGAGAACGGAAAATAGCAATATGTGGTGATATTCGAGAAATGTTTCACCAGGTTCGTATAAAAAAAGAAGATCAACATTCTCAACGTTTTTTATGGAAGAATCCTGGTGAAGAACTTAATATATATGAGATGGAAGTAATGACATTTGGTGCATCATGTTCACCAAGCTGTGCGCAATATGTGAAAAATAAAAATGCAAGTCAATATATTGAAGCTTATCCAAGAGCTGTACATGCTATAACGGAGAATCACTATGTCGACGATCTTTTAGACAGCCTTGATACGGAGGATGAAGCGATTCAATTGGCCAATGATGTCAAATTCATACATCAACAGGGTGGCTTTGAAATTCGTAACTGGATTTCAAATTCAGAGAAAGTAGTTCAAGCTCTTGGTGGAAAAATTAATAAAATAGATAAAGACTTAAATGTAAATGTGGATCTTGAATTAAGTAATGAGAAAGTTTTAGGTATGTGGTGGTCAACATCTACCGATACTTTCACATACTCTCTAAAATACAACAAGATGAATGCTGAAATTTTATATGGTAAACGTTGTCCAACAAAGCGTGAAGTTTTAAGGATATTGATGAAGTTGTATGATCCACTAGGTCTAATTGCCAATTTTCTGATATATCTTAAAATTTTATTACAAGATATATGGAAATCATTGGTTGACTGGGATGATGAAATTAATGCTGAACAATATAAGAGATGGTTAACATGGGTTAGCATTTTACCTCAAGTTGAAAATATAGAAATTCAAAGGTGTTATACATTTAGTTCATCTGTAAATAGAGAAAAAACACAGTTGCATATATTTGTAGATGCAAGTGAAAATGCATATGCTGCCGTTGCATATTTTAGAATTGGCGATGATGATGAAATAGAATGTTCGCTTATAGGTTCTAAAACTAGAGTAGCTCCAATTAAGATGTTGTCAATTCCTAGACTAGAATTGCAAGCTGCACTATTAGGTACACGTTTGGCAACTAGTATTGAAGCTAATCATTCAATAAGAATTTCAGAACGTTTTTTTGGTCAGATTCAAAAACAGTATTATGTTGGCTTAATTCTGATCAAAGAAAGTTTCGTCAGTTTGTTGCATTTCGTATTGGCGAAATATTGGAATCAACAGAAGTTAAAGAATGGCAATGGTTACCAACTAAACAAAATGTAGCTGATGAGGCAACGAAATGGCAACAAATACCAGATTTTAGTTCAAAGAGCAGGTGGATTATTGGACCTGACTTTCTACATTTACCAAAATCACAATGGCCAAAATATGAACCTGAAATTATTCCTACTAATGAGGAGATGCGACCACATTTGACACATAATTTTGTTATTTTACAAAATATAATCGAACCAGAAAGATTTTCAAAATGGTCTCGGCTAGTACGCGCTCTTTGCTATATTTATAGATTTATTAATAACATAAACGTAAAGAAAGTAAAAATAAATGGACCAATATCATAAATTAAATATCTCCAAGCCGAAAATTATCTGTATCGTCAAGCACAGAAGGATGAATATTATGATGAGGTATTGTTACTAACGAAAAATAAATTACTTTCAGATTATGAAAAATTACAAATAGAGAAATCAAGTAAAATTTATAATCAATCGCCATATTTGGATGAATTTGGTGTATTAAGAGTACGTGGAAGAATCGATGCTTCAATGGATGTCCAAATTGCCACTAAACGACCAGTAATATTACCTGTGAAGAATTATATAACACAGCTGATAATTCGTATGTATCATGATAAATATCATCATCATAATAATGAAACCGTTGTCAATGAAATTCGACAAATGTATTCAATACCAAAGCTTCGAATTGCTATAAAAAAAGAGAAAAGGAGTTGCCAATTGTGTAAAAACAGAAATGCTGTACCAAGACCTCCAGAAATGGCAAATTTACCAGCGGCTAGGTTAGCATCATTTACACGACCATTCTCATATATTGGTATTGATTATTTTGGTCCTATTTTTATAACATCTGGTAGAAGAACAGAAAAAAGATGGGGTATGTTGATGACGTGTCTAACAGTACGTGAAATTCACATTGAAATTGCTCATTATTTAACAACCGATTCATGTATTATTTGCCTAAGAAATTTCATGGCCCGTAGAGGTACACCGATACAAATATATAGTGATAATGGTACCAATTTCCGCGGTGCAGATCGTGAACTTCAAATGGCAATGGATAAAATAAATCAAACAAAAATGGCTGAAGAATTTACTACCAACAAAACTCAATGGATTTTTATACCTCCAGCATCACCACATATGGGTGGTAGTTGGGAAAGATTAGTACAATCTGTAAAGAAAACATTGTATTAAATCATGCCAACTAGAAATCCATCTGATGAACTGCTTAGAAGTATGCTAATGGAAGTAGAAAATGTTGTTAACTCAAGACCGTTAACATATGTGCCTATTGATGATGAATGTCAAGAAGCATTAACACCAAATCATTTTTTACTTGGCAGTTCAAGTGGTTTAAAACCATTGGGTGAATTTACCGACGACAACAAAATTCTTAAGAATAACTGGATGATGTCACAAAGATACGCTGATAAGTTTTGGACGCGCTGGGTGCGTGAGTATCTACCAACTTTAACACGAAGATCTAAATGGTTTCATCCCGTAAAACCGATCGAAGAGGGTGACATTGTTATAATCGTTGACGATAATTGTACGAGAAATGTCTGGCAAAAAGGAAAAATAATAAAAGTAAAAAAAAGTCAAGATGGTCAAGTGCGTAGTGCAACCGTTCAAACATCCACAGGAATTTATGAGCGACCTGCCGTCAAATTAGCCCTATTAGATGTCAAAGCCAAAATAGGTGGTAAGCCGACAGAAGATGTTATCGTCATACCGGGTGGGAGTGTCACCGCTGGTGACGGTTTGACATATGAGACGGCAGCGTAATGCAAAAGGACGTATGCATAAATTGCTTGTAGGGATGATTTCACATAAATGTTCAGAAGGGTTTTTTTTATTTGTATGGCACTTCTGTTATTGTGAAATTATTTTTATATTTTAAAAATATTATTATTTTGAAATCATTGTTACGATAAAATTCGAAGAGAAAGGACATAAAGTAGTAATAATAATCAAATAAAATTTAAAGTATATTTTTTTTTAATAGTTGTTTGTTAAGTAAAGTTTGGTATATAAAAGATTAATTTAGTTGTTAGTATAAGGAGTTCAAGTTAAAGACTGGAAAACTAAAAGTAATATTTTTTATTAATTTTATAATATTTTATTTTTTTTTTTTTAACTGAATATATTTTTTAATGAATTTAGGAAATTTGTAGCATTTTAAAAAGGCACAAATAATAAAGAAATATAATTAAAAGAAGAATTATTGTATTTTTATTTGATGTTTGGATGCTAACATAATTCGAAACAATCCAGTTTGAAGACTACCAAATAGAACTAACACAAATTGTTGTTGTTTTTTTAATAATAGTAATTACTATTGTGATCAAATTTTAATTTTATTTTGAATTGTAAATTTATATAAAAACTAATTTTAAATCTGTAATTTGAATGATTCTTGAATTTGTTTTTTATTTTTATTTATATTTTTAATCTTATAATTCAATTTTATTTTAAATATTTATTAATTTAAATGACTTTTTAACTTGTCAAATACTTGAATAAATTCTAATTTGAATTTTTATAATTCTTATTGATTCTTATTTTTTTTTTTTTAATTCAATTTTTATTTTTAATAATTTTTGATGTATTTCAATTTTATATTTTTACTATTTAGTAAGGATTGTACTTTACTTTTATTTTAAAACTTTTCTTTTATAACTTAATTTGATTTTTACTTGTATTTTTAATTTTTGAAATTAATATTTTGACTTTTTTTATGTAAAGATTGTAGATTTAAATTTCTGAATTCTTTTATTATAAAGATCGTTCGAGTATAAAAAAATTAATATTTTTGAATTTTTTTATATAAAGATTGTAAAGATTTAACTTTTCGATTATGAAATTTTTTATTGTTTTAGAACTGTTTTATTATTTTGAAATTTTTCTTGTTACTTACAGAAATTTTCCAGCGCAGCTGATTGCGCAAACAGGAGCTGTTCTTGATGTTTTACTACGTTCTCTTGATTTTCTTTTTTTCTTTTTAACTTATTGTAATTTAAATTTTATATTTTTTTTTCAATTCTATTAAATCTTACACTTTTTACAAATCTTTACTTTAATATATTTTTAAATTATTCAAAAATTACTTCAAACTATTTCAAATACAATAAAATTCAAGTTTAAATCAACTACCAAAAAATATTCTATATTTAAATTGATTAACCAAAGAATCTTTACATAAAAATCTTTATATATTTTTATTTTATTTTTTTGTGTTTTTATACACTAATTTTTCTTAAAAAAAATTATTCATAAAAAAAATTATTAATACTATATAAAGAAAGTATAAAAAAAATCTTGATAATATCGATGATATATATTATAATGATGGCTTGAATTATCTTTCATAAATTTGCTAAGTCTGTCTGCTTTATTTGATTTATTTGCAACTTCTGGTAATTTGATGGAAAGTCGCTACTAAAATAATTAAATTAATATAATTACTACTATAAATTCTAACCTCTCATAACATGTATAATTACTAATATAAAATACCTTCTTTTTATCCTGACTAATTCTTTGGACTTTGGACTAAAGCCTAAACTTTGTATTAACTCCTCTCCAATTCGAACAATTTTCTTATATTTTTTTTTAATATTTTTCAATTAATATTATTTTAATTTTCGTCAGTTTATTACTAACTAATATGTTAAATTTAGCTTTTGCTAATTTTTTTTTAATTTTCCTATATTTTACGTCTGCTTGGCTTGATGTTTCAGATAAGAAGAAGGAAGTAGTCCAGTTTTTTTTTTAAATAAGCTTCCAATTAGTTCTTGCTTTGGCGCCTATAATTTATATCGCCTACATGCGCGAATAAAATTCGCCTAATTCATGCGTTGGCTACTCTGTCCTAAATTTAGACAAGCTTTGGCAACATGATTACTTCCGCCTTCCTAGCTAAAATGTCATGTCAAGTTAAAAGCTAAAAGTCAGGTGGTCAGGTCAGATGTCGTGTCGTCCATTTTATAAGTATATTTGTTTATATTAATTATTACTTTTTTTTAATTTTATTTTTAGTGAAATCTGTTTTGTTTCTTTTTGGTTTAATTATATTTTTAGGTCGCGAAGTTGAATATATTTTTTTATAAGCCGTCACGTTACAGACATCACTCTAATTCGGATTTTAATTGTGATACGCTCTTATGTGGAATAAAATTTATTTCGAAGATTTCCTGAAATTGATCAAACGTACTTATTGTTCTATCCTGGAATAGGTCAGCCGCCCTTCCCCGCAGCTTACGCCGAACGAGTTGTCGCAAAACTGAAGGTCTATCAGCTTCGTCCGTTTTGTAGTACGCCTCGTGCGCTAGATCTATGAATTTTTGCAGTTCTAGATCTGCCCGATCTCCTTCACCCGTATAATAGAGAACCCCCCGCTAAATAAAGTATGTAAGATGCGCTTAGAGACATCGTTGTATTTGCATAAGTGTTAAATAATGTCCTACCTAGTCTGTATTACTGCGTCAAGTCTGTTTCCTAAATTAGTTGGTTTAGTGGGTCTATTGTTTTGTATGTGTGTTGACGTTGAAGGTTGTGGTTGGAATAGTAATATCAACAGGTGGATTATGTATATTATTGCTTTCTGTATTTAATTGTGACATGTTTATTAAGTTTCCTCTTAAATTACTAATCCTTTTAAACTTATTTCTAGTATTATAATTATGAATATAGTTTTTATTTTTATTTAATTATTTAATTTTATTTAATTTTACAAAAATTTTATTAAAACTAGACTTATGCCGCATTTTCAGTTGCGGCTTGTAAATATCTTATATCTTATGTCTTATAAGATGCAAGCCACACGATTTTAAGACGACCCATTTTCACTCGAGTCTTTTATAGACGCATAGACTTTCACTACAAAATGACTTTCTTTCTCCTTGACGAAATGACGAAAATTAAATTATTTTTTTTATTAATTCTTTTATGATTTTACGTTCGGGACGCCCTTTTGTTTCTTTTCACAAATTTTTGGTTGTTGAAAAAGATTTTCTCTCTAGCCGAGATGTACTTTTGAATAGATTTTTATTTTATAAATAATCCGAGATTAAACTTTTATTTTATTTCCAATTTCTGTGAAATACTATTTTCTTTCCTTTTAAATAAATCAAATTTAATTAATTTTTTCTTCACCACCAAATAACTGAAAATGCAAATGAAATGACTGCTTTGTCCAAGGATTTACAAGAATATAAATTTCAATATTTATATTTTTATCTGTCAAAATGTGTCCTGTGTCTTAAAAAGACACAGACCATACTAGTATCTTAGTTCTGATTGGTTGAAAATAGTTATAAGACTAAGATATAAGATACAAGCCGCAACTGAAAATGGGGCATTACTTATTTCTTTATTTTTCTTGCTTACTGATGATGTGCTTGTATTCACGATGTTTTCTTCAACGAAAGTCACCGTTTTTCTCCTTGTCCACTCGTACCAGCTATCGGTTTTATGGTCTGTGGTGTTGATGAAATCGGATTTAAATTTTCGATTATTCCGCTGTTTTCAGATGAATAATTATTGCTAATGCTTGGATCAGAACGATCGAATGAAAATCAGTCAATAATTCTATTGAATTTTAATACATTTTTCCAAGCATTAACTTTTTGTGGTATTTTATTTTCGTCCATTTATTTTATTATTTTTTAATATTATTTATTTATTAAATTTCTTCTTATTAAATTTATTTATTTTATCTTTCTGTATTTATTATTTATTCCAAAAAACAATTATTTATTTTGTTAATATAATATTATTAAATTTTTCTTATTTAAAGAAAATTAGGTAAATGTTATATATTTTTAATAAAAATAAATGTTATATATTTAATTTAAAAAATGTTATATATTTTTAATAAAAAAATATTAAGACACTCGAAATTACTAGAGAAAAGTATTTAAATCTAAGTAATTTATTTTTATCACTTTTTTATTATATAAAATATTTCAAAAAAAAAATTAAAAACACAACGAAATGATTTGAATTAATTAAAACTTCTTAATATTTTTTTTCTTTATTTAACTTATTGATGTTATTCTACCAACTTTATTAAGTAGATATTTTAAAAATTTTTGTTTCTACACTAAATTATCTTAATAATTTTACTACAAAAAATATAAAAAAATCACTAACATTAATCGTACATAAAATTTCTACCACTTTTCACTTTATATGTTTTATTATTTATTATATTATTTATGCTATTTTCAGTTTTTTGTCTATAAATTTTTATTGAAAATATTTAAACTAAAATTAATCAAGATACAAAAACATTATTTTTACTCTATTCAGCCAGTTTATAATTTAATTATAGATTATAAAAATAAATTGGGAACCACTTATTTTTTCGAATTATAATTTTATACACTTTAATATAAATTTTTGTACACCCAAAAAAAATTTGTCTTTTTTTAAAAAATTGTATGTAGCTATAAGCTTTACAACAAAAATTTTTGTAAATAAATAATGTTTATATAATTCTACAATTTCGACCACAAAACGAACAGATAAATCAAATAATATTTATCACATTTAAATTTACACGTCGCTATTTGTAATACCGTATTAATACCAAATTATTTTCAGTACTATTTATATAAAAAAATACTTTGTCTATTCTCATATTATATTTATTTATATAATTTTATTACTAACTAAAAATCCTTTTAAGGTTTTTATTTTTTTAAAACTAAATTTAATTTTACATTAACCGATATGCCAATGCGCGAAAAATTCTTTTTAAGTTAAATAGGTATTTATTTTTTACGTTAATTATACTTTATGTAACATACTTTTATCTAATTTTAATCCTAAATCTATAACGGACAGACATGAAAAAAACTCTTAACTATTGCACGACTTACAATCAACTCAACTTTGTTTATCAACTTTTTAAAATTCAAGTCAACCCATTTTGGCAAAACGTAACCTTGATTTTTATTCTCACGAATAAATATCAAGGTCTCATTATCGTCGTTCAATTACCTGTGCATGTGACTTTGCTTAATTAGCAAAAGTGCTAATTAAGCAAGTCTGTTTCCGCTGCAGTTATAATTTTGATTTTATTAATTATTTGCTATCAAATAATTAAGCGTGTGTTTTGCACAAACAATTTAACTACAGGGTGAACTGTGTTTTATACAACACTATTGATCAAGGTACAAATTTCAGAGGAGCATCACGTAAACTGACGGAAGCAATAAAAAATGTAAAAACGTTGAAATACAAAAATATTTGCACCAAAGCGATTGGAAGTTCATTCCACCAAATTCTCCACATATGGGAGGAACTTGGTAAAGATTGGTTCGATCAATCAAAAGCAATGTTACAGAAATATTTGCAAATCATAAATTGACTGATTGAATACTGCGAACTATGTTTTTTGAAATTATACAAATTATAAATGCTAGACCTTTAACAGATTTTCCAATCGAAAGTGATAGTCAATCGGCGATAACACCAATTGATTTATTAAATATTTCCTCGATATTAGAAAAACCGCCTGGAGAATTTATCGAATCTGAGAGGATAATAAATTTAAGGTTATCAAAATCATGGAAAATGACGCAATTACTAGCTAATCAATTTTGGAAACGATGGTTAACAGAATATTTACCCAATTTGACAAAAAGAACAAAATGGTTTAATAATACCAAATCAATTGACATTGACGACATTGTAATCATTTGCGATGAAAAACGTCCACGATGCTTTTGGGAACAGGCTCGTGTGATAGATACAATAAAAAGTCAGGATGAAATTATAAGAAGTGCAATTATTAAAACAGAAGCTGGATTGTACACAAGGCCAGTAACAAAATTAGCAATATTAGAAATAAGTAAGCCAACCCATGAGAACATGGTCTACTTACAAGGGAAAACTTTTACCAGCGTTGCTGAGAGCGTTTAATTGTTAGTGGGTTAATTTTTTATTTGTTACCTTTTTGTGTTGAGGGGATTAAAATTCGAAGTATTTTTGAAAATGAAACAATGAAAGTAGAATATTCTCATTTTGGAAACGTGTAATTTATTTTGAAAAGTGCTGTAAAGCATAGGAAAACACAAATTGGTAAAAGTATTTTAAAACTAAAGCAATATGTTATAACTAGAAATTATTTTTTTAGAATAAAAGTCATATCTTCATATTTACATGTTCAGTAACAACAACAGTTATAAAAGAAAATAAATATATATGTTGATTTGGCTAGAATTAATTGTTTTATTCCTCCAAACCGTTGAATTCTTGTGAATACTTATTCGCAACAGTAACTTTTAAGTTGTAAGGCTAGAAATGCAATCCCCATCTTCCCAATCTTCCTGTTGGTGATTTCAACGATATCAACCATTTAAGCGGTTGGTGATCAGTCTTAATGTAATTTCAGCTCCTTCAATATAACCCCGATTTTTAGAGTTGCATTGGCGATCGGTGCATGTATTCCGGTATTAATATGATGTTCTGCGTGAGTTGTTGCTGGCCCACAATCTCGGAATAGATTCTGAGAATGTTTTATTAATTCATTTAGTTCACCATGTTGGTTTGTGGTTAAATTCTCACCTTCATCTACACGCAATTCGATTTCCACGGTGTTTAATTCAAAATCTTCTCATGATTCTTTGGATGCACTGGTAGATGGATTTTGAGACAGCAGATAATCGACCGACATAGTATTATGGAGTGGTGTTGACGGTAAATAATTTATATGTTCAATAAATGGTGATGCTGATGTATCCATTGATATGGATGTATCAATTGCTAATAACCTCGTTGGTGTTTTTCCTAACGGCGTTATTGGTGGTATTGTTTCTACAAACGACCTTAGCGGTGATGGTGTTTGTGGTGATTTTGGTGCTTCGTTTACTGTTGGCAATGCTCGTGATGATTGGAAGTAGTTGAATTTCTTAGTAGGCTGGTCCACGAAATATCAATGTCGTTGTGCCATGTTCATGATAATTCCGGATTTTTCCAGAAAATATATGCCAAGGAGAGTCCTATTATCTTAAGCACCAGAAATTGAAATAAATCTGCAACTTTTCAACTTCCAATTTTCTTGTAATGCCATCTGCTAACGTAATATCAGCTGTTACTTTTGGGAACTGGCAACCTTATTTTAACATATGTTCATATAATTTGTAGCTGGCTACACCCGTTCTAGCAGCATTGTCAAGGTAGGCCATTCTTTCTGCTCCTAATATTTAAATGGGTATTTTTGGTATTTGACCACCAATGGAAATAGCCATGGAGTAGAAAGCGACATTAAATGGACTGTTACTTGTCGTTGTCGTAGCATTACATTTTCGGCAATTACTGCGGTAATAGTCTGGATTTTTACAGCCATAGCAGGTAACTAATGTCTTTACCTCTTTTTGGGTGGTGGATTCAGTTAGGTGCGGTGCTGTCATCTATTTTCTTTTCCTGCATTCATCACTTGTACGGTCCGTATACTTGCAGTATATGCAGCGACTGGTTGATTTTTTCTTTTACAGGTCAACTTTTCTTGGGTTTTCAGCGGGTTGATGACGTGATGTTGAACGGGTTGTTGTTTTTCTCCAAATTTTTGGTCTATTATGCGGGCTTTTCGTAGCAGCTCGTTGAATGTGATGAACTTTTTTCTTGGAATGTATTTTTGAATTTTTATATTCAATACGTATATCATATCCAACATTGTTGCTTCGCTGAGTTGTGGTGCTGGTAGTTGGGCAAATAATTCACGTTTTTTGCATATAAAAAAATCTGCTGGGGTAGTTTCAGTTTGCTTGTGCTCAAAAAATTTCTGTGTATAGCAAACGTATCCCGTAGCGTAGAGCGTCGATTGCCTCGTTCCATGTACATATTGTTGGAGATACTCCTTGCCACCAGGTTCTAGCGTATTCTCGAAGTAATAATGGTAGACATTGTAATGCTTCATGATCGGACATGTTCTTTAAATTTTTGTATATATGTTGATATGAGCCAGAAATTCTTTTAATTTTTTACGTCATATTCGCCGTTGAATTGTTCGTTACATCCACTGAAATTAATGTTTTGCCGTGACAATAGAAGTTATTGAAATTATACACCGGTTAATTGTAGATTATTGTTATTGTTATTAAACGATAGTGGGCAGTAGTACTTTATCAGCAGTATTTGACGTTTGTGGATGTGGTGTTTATATAATTAAATTTATTTGTAATATGATATGCCTTTTTCTTTAATAGCAACTTTTCCAAACGACATGTTCAAACATGATTATTTTTCCTGGAATCATATCATTTGCAATATATTATTTTTTCCGGTAATAATAATTTTTGATGAAATTAATCGAGCTTAAATAATGCTTAATTTACAGAATTTTTAATTATGCAAATATTGATTTAAAAAAAATAATTATTTCTATTGCATAAAATCAAATAAAAACTTTGTAATATGATATTATTGTTCCGGTAATAATAATTTTTAATAAAATTAATCGAAATTGTGTAATTGACAGAATTTTTATTTATGCAAATATTGATTTAAAAAAATTAATTATTTCTATTGCATTAATTCGAATAAATAATTAATTAGCTGGTTATGCTAAATTTTAAACGTGAGAAAAAAACAATATTAATGCACGTGCATCTAGATCATTTCATTGACCCCTAAAATTTTCAGAACTTTTGGGAGAGTAAATTAATGTAGATCATGTTACATATTATTCTTAACCGGAAGTAAAAAAAAATGGAATTATAATTTAGTATAAATATTTTTAATTAAATTAAAGCGGTGTCGAATTTCATTAAGGTGAAAATTCCCCCCGGGGATTCCACCTTGACGCGGTGGTGGGGCTTAAGTAGGATCGATGAGCAAAGTAGGCGATGTCGGCGGATACTGTAGCTCTGTACAGTATCTGGCAGGTCCAACCATGCCGATAAGGCCACGAGTGAGGTCTGAAAACAAAGAGAATCCGCAACAATATGGACCATGGCTACGAACAAGGATAAATCGCGCGTTGGGATGTCAACGCAAGTGTCGTCTGTTCCTACGGCAGGCGGCGAGGGCTTGGATCTGGAAGGATCTAAGTCGCCAGTAGGACCATGCATTACGGTGGAAACAGGCCTTAATGCATGTAACAATGCTACTGATTTTGACTTGGATGATGAACTGCGAGCATTGTCGCAATCCTCGTCTACAATTCTAGGACTAGATAATCTAGAATTGGGAGGTCTTTCGGATTCTAGTTCCGACATGGAAGTTGATGGTAACAAGACCATCATCAATCTGGAAAACCCAAAAGAGAAAGAAGTTGGCAAGGTAGGCTCCAGCACCAAGCCAACTGAGACGTTCCGGAAGATCAATCCGCACACTGGCGTTCAATCTAAGAACATGAGGAAGGATGCGCTCAACAGGATCAGAAGCGCTAGAAGACGGTTGCACAAACTGTCGCTGAGGGATCCTAAAGAACTAAGTGCCTGGGACAAGGAAAAACTTGTCGAAACCAGGCATATAGTTGAGTCAGTTGAACTGAAGGAACTGGTGAAACCGTCAACCTCCAATGCGTCTGATAAGCAGACTAGGGAGGCTGACACTAAGAAGTCGAAGCCGTTGTCACCAACCTCCGGTGCGTCTGATAATAGGACTAGGGAGGCTGGTGATAGACGAGTTGTTAAGGCATCTCGATCCGGTGCGTCTAAACAGACTAAGGGGAGAGATGATCGTGACAACAAATCACGTACTGCACCAAAGTCCACCGCTGGAAAAGCCGCGGTAGCTAAGGAACAGTACGTGAAGAAGAGAGGTAGATCTGACGACAACTTGATACCAAAGGCCCCTAAGAAGGCAAAAGGTTTAGTCGATGAGTTACAGGTAGCCATTGTGGACGAGGGCTCCCCGGAAGGAAAGTTCGAGAGCGACCAATGGCTTAAGGTTGAAGAGAAAATTCAGGATGCGCTTATTGATTATTTCGCCTCCGGCTCAGCGGACGAAATTCAATTCGATGGTGCAGGCTGGGAGAAGGGGTATAAAATAGTGGCTTGTGCGAATAAGACTTCGAAAGATTTCTTAACCACCACCCTACACAAGCTGGATGGTATCTGGGAGGGATCAAGGTTGAGAGCCATCCCGAGAGCCGATACCATCAAATTCATGAGACCGAAGGCGTGGATCTGGGTACCCAAGCCGTTCCAGACGTCAGATAGGCTGTTGAGTCTTCTTGTTGGGCAGAACAAGGAAATGAAGGCAGAGGATTGGAAGGTGCTGAATGTTGATGCTAGGACGGAGCGTGGTCAGCACTTCCTAGTTAGCATCAACAGGGATTCCCTACCATTCCTAGAGAAAAATAGGTTTATGGCCAGGTTCAGCCTGGCACATGTTTATGTGAGGATGGTAGGTGGTGGTGGACCTGATGATGGAGGTGATCCAGGTAAACCTCCACCACAGTAGGGCTGCCACAGGCAACCTGATGGGGTATATGAGCCAACAGGACATCGACGTTGCGCTCATACAGGAACCATGGATTGACGGTAGAGGTAGAATTCAAGGTCTAAGAGGTAAGGATTTTAACCTGTATTACAAAGAGGGAGTAAGTAGACAAAGATCTTGCATTTTAGTTAACAAAAAGATTAAAATGTTTCTTTTAAACGATTTCAGTAATGAAGATAACACAGTGGTAGAATGGGGTAGGAGTAAGATGGATAAGCCTCTACTCCTAGTCTCTTCTTATATGCCATTTGACAGCGTGGATCAGCCACCGTCTGAAGTTCTGAGGAAAACAATAGAGAAATGGAAGTACGATATGCTGATCGGTTGTGATGCCAATGCACATCATACACATTGGGGAAGTACGAACATCAATAGCAGAGGTGAGTCTCTTTTAGATTATATTAGTGGTACTAACCTTAGTATATGTAATAGGGGAACAGCCCCTACTTTTATAACTAGAAATAGAAAGGAGGTCCTAGACCTGACATTAGCCACTAATTCTAGTTCACTAACGGTAAGAAATTGGAGGGTGTCGGATGAAGCTTCGCTCTCCGATCACTGTTGGATTAGGTTTCAGGTTGACTGTAAGCGAGAAGAAAGGGTCAGTTTTAGAAACCCTCGAAAAGCCGACTGGTGTGAATACAGGGAGGCTTTAAATGGCTCCCTGAAGGCACCAGCCAGGGAACGTCTAACAAAGGGTAAAATGATCGACAGAGTGGTTGATGACATAGGCACACTGATGGCAGATGCCTTTGACATGAGCTGTCCTGTTAGTCGGACGAAGAACGGTAAAAAACCATCTTGGTGGAACGTCGAGGTGGAAGAGTGTAGAAGAATTGCAAGATCATTGCACAACAAGGCGAAGAGGGATAACTGTATAGTTGACTGGGACAACTATAAGGAAGGTCTAAGGAAATTTAAATACACGGTAAGGAAAGCCAAAAGGCAATCATGGAAAATGTTCTGTGAATCAATGGAAGGTGTCAATGAGACAGCAAGATTGAGGAAGCTACTGGCGAAGGAACCAACAGTTCCGAACTATATAACTAAAGAGAATGGAGAATGGGCTGAATCATGCCAGGATACACTGGATACACTGATGAAGGCCCATTTCCCTGGCTCCCAGCCAGTGGCTAATGAATGCTCACACGAAGGGACGAGAGGCACGCAAGAACTTTGGAATCTAGCCAAAGTTATTGTGACGGAGGAGAAGGTCGTATGGGCGATTAAATCATTCGCTCCATACAAGTCACCAGGTCCGGACGGTATTCGACCGATTATGTTGCAGAAGGCCCCTGGATCGCTGGCAAAATGGTTGGTAGTGATTTTCAGGAGCTGCCTATATATGGGTTACGTACCGAGAAGCTGGAGGAAAGTGAGGGTTATATTCTTACCTAAACCCGGTAAGAATAGCCATACCACAGCAAAGGATTATAGACCTATCAGTCTGTCATCCTTTTTGCTCAAGACAATGGAGAAATTAGTAGAGGTCCATATAAAAGGCAGCTGTCGAGATGGCTCTCTCTCGACAGCTCAACATGCTTATTGGAAAGGGAGGTCGGTAGAAACAGCACTCCATAATACGGTGACACAAATTGAAACGTCACTGAATCATAAGGAGTACACATTGGCAGCGTTCCTTGACATAGATGGGGCATTCAATAATGTTAAGACTGATACTATTGAGAAGGCGCTGAGTGATACAGGCGTGAATAGAGGAGTCACAACCTGGATTGGCCAGATGCTGAAGACAAGAAATATAATGTCAAGCTGGGGTACTAGCGAGGTAAGTTTATCTGTCACCAGAGGCACACCACAGGGAGGAGTGTTATCACCATTTCTGTGGTTGCTGGTAATGGACAGTATTTTGAAGGAGTTAGAGAGGAAAGGGTACAAGGTTATCGCATATGCGGATGACCTTGTGATCTTGGTAAGTGGGAAATTTCTAGACACTATCAGCATGTTGATGGATACGGGCCTCAGAATAGTAACGAAGTGGACTGATAGCTGTGGGCTATCAGTAAATCCAGCCAAAACGGAACTGGTTCTTTTCACCAGAAGAAGGAACTGGTTCTTTTCACCAGTCTTTAAACTACCAACGCTGAACGGAGTGGAGCTGACGCTCTCGAGCAGTGCAAAATACCTAGGGATAATACTGGATTCCAAACTGAATCGGATATAGCATACTGGCTCTACATCAGCGTCGTGAGACCCAACTCACGTACGGTGCGCTAGTATGGTGGCCGGCAGTTGAGAAGAAAACAGTGATGAGGAAGTTGGAAAAGGTACAAAGATTGGCGTGCATAAGTATTACGGGAGCTCTTCGTACCACACCAACTAAAGGGATGGAGATCATTCTTGACCTACATCAAGTGAGCGAGGTTGTTAAAAACAACGCAGCGAAGGCGGCATTGAGACTTCGTGAATCCAATGCCCTAAAATTCAAGCCGTATACACATAGTGTTATATTGGAAGAATATCAATTGGATACTAGAGGAGTGCAAACAGACTATCTAGTACCACAGATGTTCTTTAAGAAGGATTACAGCATTCAAATTTTAACAAGGGATGAATGGGATGGAGATTCGGTAATTCCGGAGAAGGGAATTGCTATATTTACGGATGGATCGAAGACAGCCAGCGGAACTGGTGCAGGTGTCTTCTCTGAACAGTTAAATATAAAGGAATCAGTGGAAATGGAATAAATTACATATAGTCACCTTTTATATAATTTCTAATTAATTACAATTTCTCAAATTATTCTAATTATTTCTAATTAAATTTACAGATAGATCAATAAAAGAAGTAGAAATTTGTGAACAAAATTCCAATATAGATGATATTCTGTGGATATAGCTGCAATCCACCTCAAGTGAATTGCAGCTATCTCTCAAATTTCTTCGTAATAAATGAATATTAATTGTATATTCTTAATCTTCACTACTTGAATAATCATTTATTTAATTAAAATTTGCGTACATTATTAAATATTTCAATTAACATTAATTTTTAAATTCAAAACACAATTCAGCTGGCAATTGAAGTTCGAAACGAAAGTTTTTCGTGTGGCAATATTAATGTAGAGAATAAATGCGAGTATTTCCGTGCATTACATGGACATTTTGTGATCACTTTACATAATGCGAAATTTATTAGCGATCAGCTTTCTCTATCGCCTATCACTTTACATAATCCTACTCCAGGTTTGCTCAATTCTAGAATTGATTTCCGATCCATTGCTAACTCCAGGATCAATACTTCTTCTTCTTCTTATAGCGTTACAGCCCTGGGTGAGCTTTAGCCTTCTCCACAATTTGCCTCCATTTAACTCTATCCTTAGCATCGGTCTTCCAATTTCTGGCTTGTAATTTTCTAGCGTCACTTTCGACGGTGTCCTCCCATCTATTCTCCCATCATTTTCCATCCGGATTGCGCCAAAAATTTTACGAAGTATTTTCCGTTCAAATACTCGAAGAATATTTTCTTCTGCACTCGTCAGCGTCCATACTTCGCACCCATACGTTGCTATTGGTCGTATTAAAGTTTGATATATTTTGAGCTTAGTTGTTCGCGTTAACAATTTCGATTTCATTAATTTAATATGAGCGTAATGGCATTTATTTGCAGCTTCAATTCTTTCTCGTACACAACTTTGGATACTATTACTATTACATAATAAAACACCAAGATACTTAAAATTTGCAACTCCTTCGATGTCATCGTCATCAATTACGATATTTTCGGGTTGTCTTCTCGCCTCGCTTCTTGACGTTTTTAGATATTTAGTTTTGGGACCGTTTATCCTTAAGCCGACTTTCGCCGTTTCTTTTTTTAGATTCTTAAATATGTCAACCATAGCGTTATAATTTCTCGCTATAATTGCTATGTCATCTGCGTAAGCTACAATTTGGTAGAGTTTATTGAAGACACTTCCCCCTTTATCGATATTTCTAATTGCATAGTGCAACAGCATATTAAAAATTATAGATGACAGTGCATCTCCTTGTCGTACGCCGATTTCATTCTGAATTTCTTCTATAGTTGGGCTTGGAGTTTCAGGTTCCGCGGTATACATCACCTCAACTATGCTGTCGTTCGTTGACATTTGTGTCACGTTAAGTAATTCCTTGTAATATTCCGCCCATCTTTTAACTATCATTTCTTCTTCTGACAATATTTTATTACTTTTATCCTTAATAGCGTTTAGTCGCGCTTGATATCCTTTTGACTCTTTACTCACTTTTTAATAGAACTGTCGTGTGTTGTTACAGTCTTGCTCCTCCTGAATTTTCACTATTTTGGTTTTCATTGCTAATCTCTTTCTCTGTCTACATAATTTCGTTGCTATTTTTCTTTTTTCTATATATATGCTTCTATTACTTCTGGTGTTAATTTGAATTATCTTTGCCCTTGTCTGATTTTTTTCCTCGATTGCTGCAGCACATTCGCTGTCAAACCAATCAGCATTTCTTTCAATGGTTTTTGTACCTATTAATTCTCTAGCTGCTGTTATTATACTATTTTCTATTTGTTGCCATTCTTCGTTTACAGATTCAACATTCTCCAGCGGTGTTTCTAGTTGGACTCTGATGGCATCTTGAAATTGTTTGTTGATATTAATATTTTTAAGTTTGTCGCAATCCCATTTTATTCTTTTTGTACCACCTATTTTGGCAACATTAGATATTCTTTGTCGTAGAATTGATATGACTAGGAAGTGATCGCTATCACAGTTAGCTCCACGGCAGATTTTTACATTAATAATTGAAGAAGTCCATCGGCTTGAGATTAATACGTGATCGATTTGATTAGTTGAGTTCATATCAGGTATTTTCCAGGTCACTTAATGATTTTTTTTACGTTGAAAGGCAGTAATTCTTATTCTTAGTTGCTGTTCGATCGCAAATTTACATAACCGCGTTCTGTTATCATTTGACATCTAATGCAGTGAAAATTTTCCAGCTATTTTCCGTATATGTGCTTCCCTACCAACTTTGGCATTAAAATCACCCATAATTTATACAGTATCGTAACTACTAATATTTTCACACAGATTGCTAAGATTTTCATAAAATAGATCTTTTTCATCTTCACCTGCAATTTCTGTTGGTGTATATGAATTTATTATTGTTATGTTATTACCTTCAATCCTCAAAGTACCCATTCTGTCATCTATGGGTGTGAATCCTAGCACTGATTTTTGTGTGTTTTGGTGATTATGAATCCAGTGCCGTATTGACCAGTTCTTCCACTAGGGCCACTATAATAAAACGAGTAAGATTCTTTTTTAATTATTCCATTTCCTTGCCATCTGACTTCCTGAAGAGCTAGTATGTCGATTTTATATTTATGTGTTTCGTTCGCGATTTCTTGCATTTTCCCTGGTTGCAAAATTGTTTGTATATTCCATGTTCCTAGTTTTAAATCATTGTCCTTTGTACATATCCGTGTCATTATTCCGTTATTTCCATTATTTATCCAAGGCTCATGTGTAGAATTCGTGACTTATTGTTTTTACGATTTCTCAAGCGGGAATGACTCGTCAGGTCTTTGCCCACCCCATGTAGGATGATCTCAGCCTTTGCTATTTTCGCCTAAATTACTAACGGCTGCTAGAAATTTAGTTACCAGTGGCCACCAGCGTGGAGGTATAGCAAACACTTGGTCAGAAATCAAATAGTTGCAGCACTGGGTCAGCAACCGATCAGAGCCTACCCTATTTGCCCTAACCCAGACCACATCCAGGATCAATAATCGTAACCAAATATCTAATTTAATTAACTCTTTTAATTACTACATTTGTCAGTTTTATATGGTGTGATTATCCGGTGAGTTTCTACCCATTCCCATATATATTTTTTTATGTTAATTTTCAACCCATATTCTTCACAGTAATTACTGAACTTCTGCAGCATTTCTTGTAGATCAGTTCGATTGTCAGCAATTAATTTAATCGACATCGTCTAATTGCGGCATTTTTAAAAAATAATAAAAACTTTTTTTTAACACAAGACACAACACAATATTTTTGTAACTAAATTCATATCAAAATAAATCTGATGCCGCTTTGAGTGTGTCTACCACTAGTGGCACCAACGGCATTTTTGAATTTTCAATGCGGTGCGGGAAAAGCGGAAAGCGACGAGACTAACTACTGGGTAAGAATTATAACTGTATATTTATAAGAACATATAGGAATGGACCTTTCATATTGTTTTCGAAAAATTTGAATAGAAGATGTTGTGTGCTGTGATTTCTCTGTTCCGTAAAAACGGCTTTGAATGCGAAGCTCATTTTTTTGCAATTTTATAAATTAAAACTTGTTCGATTGAAAAATATTTATTGAAATTAAAATAACTATAATTTAAAATTTTATTTTTTTATGTACTTAAAAACAAGAAATTTAGTGCTATTAAAACATACATATATTAATTTTTAAACGAAATTAAAGATTATATAATGTAAAAAAGAAGAAAGACATTGCTGATGATGGGTGATAGTTTCACTTGAAATGCATACAATTTTATTTTTGTTAAAAGTTTAAATAAATTTAATTTTTTAATAAAAAACAACTAATTTTTAAATATTAAATTTAAAAAATAAAAATAGAGGGATAGCAAAACAATATCAAAACATATAACTAAAAAAACCTTAGTAATGCTTTTCAGAACACCAATAGAAATGAACCACTTTATAATATTTTTTCAAACGCTTTTTTTCCCATTTTTCAAACTCTTTTTCACATACTTTTTTCAATCGCTAAAAACGGTAAAAATTTCTTTAAAACAAAAGGAAGAGATTACTCCAAATGCATTTAAAAAAATAAATGTTTTTGTTCTAGTTTTAGTTTGTATAGCCAATATTCAAATTTGAAAATAGTAGGCTTTGGAAACACTATTCTTAATATCTGAATATGATTTTGGAGTGGTGGGGTTGCGGTATTTCATTGTGATTGTGAAATCAGTTGATGCAGGTTGAAAATATATAATTGCTTTTAATTTTATAATTACTTATTTAAATTTTAAATTATTTTAATAATAGTTTTCGAATATATGTAACATATTAGTTTATCAGCTGGTAATATTCATCCATTTAATTATTAAGATCAAAAAATTTAATAAAATCAGTGAAAATTCTTGATACTATTTAAATAATACTGAAAAACCAGGTAAATAAATATATTTCTATTTTAATATTATTATATAATATTTCAATTATATTAAAAATATTTCGATTATATTTAAAATGCATAGAAAAAACCATGTTTTTTTCATGCATAAGATGAAGCAAGAAACATAATTTCATTTGTATAAGTAATTTTTTCAAGTATTATTTGATATTAATAGTGAAAAATATATTTTATATTTATCGTTTAAATATTATTATATGAAAATATGGAATGACTTCAATTGTATATTTTTAATTGTAATTTAATATTCGTCGGTGAATATTTTTTCTGTGCATTTTTCTATACCGTTGTGCAATCATTTATTGTGATTTGGATAATGAGTTCTATCCTTATCAGCCAATTGCATCTTTGTTTTCAGTTAATACAAAACCGTTTTGGGTTAGAGAAGAGGAGGTTGCAATTTCTTTTTTCCAAATAATTTGTGGTTGTCGCCAGCAAGACACTTTTAAAAAAAAGTTAATATGATTAATGTTTTTATATTTTTAAATTTGATGAGAAGGAAAATAAATAAATGAAATCCTTTTATTAAATTTTTTTTTTTGGTTATTAAGAAATTTTTGTTTTGATAACATTGGTTTTGAATAATTCTTAATAAAACTAAACATTGAAAATACAGAATGTTTAATGGAAGTTGATACAGGTGCGGCAGTATCAACAATGGTATTACAAGTCAAAAAAAGAATGTTACCGGAAATTAAATTACAACCTACATCATTAAAATTAGGAACTTATACTGGTGAAATAATTCGACCAGTGGGTAAAGCTACAGTAAATATAAAATATAATAATGAACACATACTTTCTGATTTATACGTCATTAATGGAAAAGTCGATTCAATTATGGGACGCGAATGGTTGCGTAAATTAAAGTTAAATATATGTGATATAAATTCGATTGGAAATGAAAGTAAAATAAATGAAAGCCAATGTAAAAACGAAATAAACGAAATTTGTAAAGATTATAAAGACATATTCAACGAAACGTCAGGCAGAATTCCAAACTATAAATGTAAACTGGAATTACAAGAAAATACTGCACCAAAATTCATTAGATACCATCCAGTACCATACGCTTTAAAAGATAAAATTGAACAAGAGTCACTACGTTTAGAAAAAAATGGTACAATAGAAAAAGTAGAATTTTCACAATGGGGTACACCGATTGTTCCAGTTGTCAAAAAAATTGTGATATTAGTTTAAGGGCCGATTATAAAGTAACTATCAATAAAGTTATCAAAGACGATAGTTATCCAATACCGACAGTTAACGATATATTTGCTAGAATGAGCGGTGGGAAATATGTTATGACACTAGATTTACATCAAGCGTATTTACACATGGAAGTTGATGATGAAACATCAACATTACAAGGAATTAGTACTCATAAAGGCACCTACAAAGTTAAGCGGTTAATGTTTGGTGTAACAGCAGTGCCAAAAATATGGCAAAGATTCATGGATTCTATTTTGCAAGATATCGATGTTGTGTCATGTTTTTTTGATGATATTAAGTTACAAGGAAAAACATATGAAGAATTATTATCACGTTTCAAGAAAGTTCTACAGAGATTACGATTACATGGTTTACATTCAAATAAAAATAAGTGCCAATTTTTACTGGACCACATAACATATCTTGGCCATTACATTGACGAATCTGGTATTAAACCGATGAATGATAAAATTCAAAGCATTCTGGAATGTCCGAGGCCAACAAATCTTTCTGAAACAAGAACTTTTTTAGGATTGGTAAATTATTATCAAAAATTTTTACCAAACTTAGCTAGTCGTTTGAAGCCAACCTGTTAAGAAAAAATGTAAAAATTTGCTGGTCTACTGAATGTGAAGATGTTTTTAAACAAATTAAAAACGAAATAACAGGTACGAAAGTTTTGATGCCTTTTAATCCTAATTTACCTTTAATTTTGGCTACCGATGCTTCACCAAGTGGGTTTGGAGCAGTAATTTCGCACATTGATGAAAATAAAAATGAGCGTCCGATAGCGTTTGCGTCACGTTCATTAACCAAAGCTGAAGTAAATTACTCTCAAATCGACTAGGAAGTTACTTGGGTTTAAAGAATTTTTTTCAATATTTTTATGGTCATAAAATCATATTAATTACGAACCATAAGCCGTTTACGAGTATATTACATCCAAATAAAGATTTACCAGCGACGTCAGCCGTCAGATTACTGCATTATGCCAATTATTTATCTGGATTTGATTATGAAATAAAATATCGCAATACTAAAGATCACAGTAATGCAGAGCTAAACAACAAATTATTTAATGATGATTTAACTACTTTTCAACTTGGTCAATTCGAAGCATTTCCTGTTACACAAAAAGATATTCAAAGGGAAATTTTGAAAGATAGTGAATGTAGAAATTATTACAATGCTTTACAACGCGGTGATAAACTACGGCACGGCGAGCCCGACTACAAATTTTCGTTAGAAAATCATTGCATATTCAATGGTATTAGAATAATGGTACCAAAAACGAATTTTAGATGAACTTTACACTGGACATACCGTAATAGTGCGAATGAAAGCGTTAGCACGGAGTTACGTTTGGTGGAGAGGTATAGATATGGATATAGAAGCTGTAACAAGAAACTGTTCTGATTGTTGCAAAATTAAAAATAATCCAGTCGCAGCAATTCCACATCCATGGGAATATCCATCAGCTCCGTGGCAAAGACTACACATTGATTACGCTGGGCTATTTATGAATACTTACATATTAGTCGTGGTGGCCTTCACTATGTGGGTGGAAGAAGTACCTATCAAAACTATTAGTACATCAAGAACCGTCCAAATACTTCGAGACATTTTTGCCAGATTCGGATTGCCAATAACCATTGTTTCTGATAATGCAACAAACTTTACATCACAGGAATTTAAAGATTTTATCAAGTCAAATGGAATACATCACAAATTGACCGCCCACTTCATCCAGCATCCAACGGTCGAGCGGAACGTTACCATCAAACAAGGATTAAGAGCGATGGCAAACGAAAATGGTGAGTTAAATCTTAAACTTTGTAGATTCTTATTGCAATATAGAAAAATACCTCATGGTGCAACAGGAATTAGTCCTGCTGAATTAATGTTTAAAAGGACCATTCGTACGAGGATAGATCTGGTGAAACCGATATTACAACAACTATGAGTGAAAAACAAATGGAAAAAGTACCTCGACAATTTCTAGGTGGTGAATTCATACAAGCACGTTTTTACAATAATAAATCTTGCAAATTGAAATTTGGAAAGATAATACGTAACATAGGCAGCAGAATGTATGAAAACTTAATTGATAATGTGAAATACAGACGACATGTTGGTCAGTTAAGAAAAGTTGATCGTGAAATGACGAATGATAAAATTTATTATGAGCCAAAAATTCAACCTGCTAGTAATGACAACCCAATGACTACCGATAAAAATGAATCCACACAAAACCTGGTCATACAAAACAATGCGCTATCACAAGACACACGAAGCCAGATTACTAGTTCTGTACCAATTCAATCACCCAACGTTTCCGAAGAATCTACACCAGCAACACCATCAACACTTCGGATTTTAATTGTGCTACGCTCTTACGTGGAATAAAATTTATTTCAAAGATTTCCTGAAATTGATCAACCGTACTTATTGTTCTATCCTGGAATAGGTCAGCCGCACTTCCCCGCAGCTTACCCCGAACGAGCTGTCGCAAAACTGAAGGTCTATCAGCTTCGTCCGTTTTGTAGTACGCCTCGTATGCTAGATCTATGAAACTTTGCAGTTCTAGAACTGCCCGATCTCCTTCACCCGTATAATAGAGAACCCCCCCACGCTAAAAAAAAGTATGTAAGAGGCGCTTAGAGGCATCGTTGTATTTTCATAAGTGTTAAATAATGTCCTACATAGTGTGTATTCCTGCGTCAAGTCTGTTTCCTAAATTAGTTGGTTTAGTGGGTATATTGTTTTGTATGTGTGTTGACGTTGAAGGTTGGGGTTGGAATAGTAATATCAACAGGTGGATTATGTATATTATTGCTTTCTGTATATAATTGTGACATGTTTATTAACTTTCCTCTTAAATTACTAATCTTTATAAACTTATTTCTAGTATTATAATTATGAATATAGTTTTTATTTTTATTTATTTTTTTAATTTTACTTAATTTTACAAAAATTTTATTAAAACTAGACTTACTTATTTCTTTATTTTTCTTGCTTACTGCTGATGTGCTAGTATTCTCGATGTTTTCTTCAACGAAAGTCGCCGTTTTTCTCCTTGCTCCACTCGTACCAGCTATCGGTTTTATGGTCTGTGGTGTTGATGAAATCGGATTTAAAATTTCGATTATTCCGCTGTTTTCAGATGAAGAATTATTGCTAATGCTTGGATCAGAACGATCGTATGAAAATGAGTCAATAATTCTATTGAATTTTAATACATTTTTCCAAGCATTAACTTTTTGTGGTATTTTATTTTCGTCCATTTATTTTATTATTTGTTATTATTATTTTTATTTTTTTTTGGTTATTAAGAAATTTTTGTTTTGCCCTCCCCTGGAAAAAATCTTGCGGGCGCCTATGATCTCAAGTGAATAAGATTGGTTTTGAAAAATTCTTAATAAAACTTAACATTGAAAATACAGAATGTTTAATGGAAGTTAATACAGGTGCGGCGTATCAACAATGGCATTACAAGTCAAAAAAAGAATGTTACCGGAAATTAAATTACAACCTACATCATTACAATTACGAACTTATACTGTTGAAATAATTCGACCAGTGGGTAAAGCTACAGTAAATATAAAATATAATAATGAACACATACTTTCTGATTTATACGTCATTAATGGAAAAGTCGGTTCAATTATGGGACACGAATGGTTGCGTAAATTAAAGTTAAATATATGTGATATAAAATCAATTGGAAATGAAAGTAAACTAAATGAAAGCCAATGTAAAAACGAAATAAACGAAATTTGTAAAGATTATAAAGACATATTCAACGAAACGTCAGGCAGAATTCCAAACTATAAATGTAAACTGGAATTACAAGAAAATACTGCACCAAAATTCATTAGACACCGTCCAGTACCATACGCTTTAAAAGATAAAATTGAACAAGAGTCACTACGTTTAGAAAAAAATGGTACAATAGAAAAAGTAGAATTTTCACAATGGGGTACACCGATTGTTCCAGTTGTCAAAAAAATTGTGATATTAGTTTAAGGGCCGATTATAAAGTAACTATCAATAAAGTTATCAAAGACGATAGTTATCCAATACCGACAGTTGACGATATATTTGCTAGAATGAGCGGTGGGAAATATGTTATGACACTAGATTTACATCAAGCGTATTTCCACATGGAAGTTGATGATGAAACGTCAACATTACAAGGAATTAGTACTCATAAAGGCACCTACAAAGTTAAGCGGTTAATGTTTGGTGTAACAGCAGTGCCAAAAATATGGCAAAGATTCATGGATTCTATTTTGCAAGATATCGATGGTGTGTCATGTTTTTTTGATGATATTAAGTTACAAGGAAAAACATATGAAGAATTATTATTACGTTTCAAGAAAGTTCTACAGAGATTACGATTAAATGGTTTACATTAAAAAAAAATAAGTGCCAATTTTTACTGGACCACATACCATATCTTGGCCATTACATTGACGAATCTGGTATTAAACCGATGAATGATAAAATTCAAATCATTCTGGAATGTCCGAGGCCAACAAATCTTTCTGAAACAAGAACTTTTTTAGGATTGGTAAATTATTATCAAAAAATTTTACCAAACTTAGTGTATAAATATAAATGACTGACCAAAACGAGTTCAAGAATGAACTGATTTATTATTTAAAAATATATTTATAAAATACTTAAAATTATTATATGATAAAACTTAAAATTAATAATATGCTAAATAAGCTAATTGTGTGTGAATACAATAAATAAAATTGTCTCAGAAAATTGTAATTGAATACTTAAGAATTATATAAGTATATAATATATTTTGTGGGAACAAAAATATATTATAATTTAAAAATTATTATTTAATTAATCAGCTTATTTAACATTCTCCCGAGGGCAAAATTGATTCATAATACAAAAACAAAATACATTTTCCAAAATTCAATATAAATAAAAATTAATCATTACCAATCCAAAACTTAATCTTTACATTTGATAGATATGATTAAAACTATATAATAAAATTTAATCATAAAACGTTACTGTAAGTTAAAAACAATCTTTAAACATGCATTATACAAAATTATGAATTTGTCAAAAAATTATCAAAAATTATCAGTTAATTAATATTCAAAAATTAAGACATTATTATAAACCAACGTACAAATTAAAACAAATTAAATTTAAAAATATAAATTATTTTTTAAACATGCATTATACAAAATTATGAATTTGTCAAAAAATTATCAAAAATTATCAATTAATTAATATTCAAAAATTAAGACATTATTATAAACCAACGTACAAATTAAATTTAAAAATATAAATTATTATTTTGGTATCTCATCTAATTCCACAATAACATCAGAGTTGTTATCCACATTCTTCATTCGATGCAAGTTTCTAGGTTTTGGACGAGGTGTATATGATTGTCTATTTTGTCTCCACCAAATTGCAATTCCACAAATTATTACTAATAGCATAAATGCATATGTTACGCTATAATGATGTATATCTATATCATGGGAGCTAAGCGTTGACTTTGGTAATCGTTTGAATGCTGCTAAAAATGCAGTAGTTGTCAAATCGCTTACAGCTTCTAAATGTATCGCTTTAGTGGACAAGCATACGAATAACGATATGTAGCCTTTGTAGCACTTATTACCACGTCAATGCTTTTGTTGTTTGAAGGCGCGTTTCTGGGAGATTTCCCATTATTTGTTCTCTTCTTTTCGAGCTATATCTGAAACACTGAACGCAACGATGAATTGTTTGTTTTACAGCACTGAAACCCTTTACAATCCAGTATTTTTGCCTTGTCATGGCTAAAGTAAGGTTTGTACCACCATGTAATACATCAATATGACACTGCCTGATGACTAATGTTGTAAAATGATTTTTATATGGTAGAATTATTGGATGTTTTGCTTCCCATGGCATATTTGCATTTTCTAGCCTACCTCCAACCCGAAGAATCTTTTCGTCATCCAGAAACGGATTCAAATTTTTAATTGAACAGTTATTTGGTAGTAATTTGTTGTTGCTTAATATTTTAATTTCTTGATAAAATTCCTGTTGCTGTACTACTTTGATAATACAATTAAACGCTGCTTGTATTTCCTCTGGATTTAAACTTATGTTCTGACGAACTTTATTTTGTTTGTTCCTACAATTGTTAAAAAATCTTAAAATATTTGCAACAACTCTTACCATTCTTTTTATGGATAAATTTTTTTCAATTATTGGATTTTGTTGGTCATCTACAGAGGCTAGTAGTACAGTTTTCCTTAACTCCAATTCTGTACCTATAATTGGGGCAAAAACCTTTGGCCAATGAGTTTCTTCAAGTTGGAGCCACTTCGGACCATTCCACCATAGTTCATGTTGTTTCAGTGCTTCTGGATTAAGACCTCTAGAAGCACTATCAGCAGGAATTTGCGATGATATTACATGTCGCCATTGATGACAGTTCGAGTATTTTAAAATTTTAGTTGTTCGATTGGATACAAATGAATTCCATTTATAAGGCTGACATCGAAGCCACGATAATACTACTGTAGAGTCTGTCCAGTACCAAATTGACATTTCTTTTATATGCAAACTTTCTGTTATTTTATTACACAATTCCGGAAGCAGAACAGCACCAATTAATTCTAGTTTTGGAATTGTTAATTTTGATTTAATAGGTGATACCTTTGTTTTGCTGTTAATAATCGTACAGACGTGTTATTTCCTTCATCTGTAATGCGAATGTATACAACAGCTGCATATGCTTTAGCTGACGCATCGCAGAAATCATGAAGCTGCACTGATGAATTTCTTGTCCAGTTTACCCATCGATAAATGCGAATTGTTTCTAAAATTGGTAAATCTGATTTTAATTTGTTCCACTCTTTTAAAATATTTTCTGGAAGTTGATCATCCCATAAAACGCCTGCACTCCAAATATCCTGAAAAATAATTTTTATTTTTATTAACAAACCAATTGGGATAACAAACCAATTAGATCAAAAAATTTTATCCTCTGGTTGATTTGCTTATCCATTTTCTAAGATGAAATCCTCCTCTTTTTAATAGTTTCATTGTATCTGATTGTATTTTTAACGCTTCTTCAACAGTGTCGCAGCCAGATATCATATCGTCGACATAAAAATCTCTAAGTACTATTTTCGATGCTTTTGGATATATATTTTCATCATCTTCTGCTAATTTTCTTAGTGTTCTGATAGCAAGATACGGTGCCGATTTTGTACCATAGGTCACCGTTGTTAATTGATATTCTTCAATAGGTTTATTTGGATTTTCTCTCCACAAAATTCTTTGATAATCATGTTGTTCGGCAGATATTAATATTTGCCTGTACATTTTTTCTATATCTGCACAAAATGCAAGTTTTTGTTTTCGCCATCGCAATAATATAGAATAAAGATCATTCTGTAAAACTGGGCCATTTAACATTTTGTCGTTTAAACTTATACCAGAATTAGTTTTCGATGAACCATCAAAAACTACTCTTAATTTTGTGGATCGACTATCTTGTTTTATTACAGCATGTTGTGGCATATAATAAATTTTTCCAATTTGAGATAAACTTGGTGTGGGTGCTTTTTTCATATGATGTAATTTGATATATTCATTTATAAATTTTGTGTATTCAATTTTTAATTCTTTATCTTTTAAGAATTTTTTTTCCATATGTATTAAACGAGCTAATGCTTTTGATCTTGAACTTCCAAGTTGTAAATTTTTATCTGTATTAAACGGTATATGTACTATATATCTGCCATCATTATTTCTTATTGTTGTTTTTGTAAATATTTCTTCACACATATTTTCTTCAGTAGTAGTTTTATTTTTACCTAAATTTTGTAGTTGTGAGTCATCGTTAATTTCATTTAAAAAACACATAACGTTATTTTCTTTTTGTTCACTTACACCACCAGAAACAATCCATCCTAATTCAGTTCTTTGGGCGGTTGGTGATAAAGTATTTCCTTTTAGTATACCATCTAATATAATTTGTGCATGAACTTCTGCGCCCAAAAGCAAATCAATTACTCCAGGTTTAAAATATTCAGGATCTGCTAATATAATACCTTTTAAATGATTAAACTTGCTTTCTAAATTTTTTTGAGGTACTAAGCTCATCAAATTTGGTAAAACTAAGGCTTTAGTACATAATGTAAATTCTGAATTAAATCTGGGAGTAATTTCTATTTCTACTTTTGATTTCGACATTATATTAGATTTTTCACCAAGTCCTCCTATAGTTGTTTTACTTTTTGTTCTTTTGAGTTGTAATAATTGGACAGCTTTTTCTGATATGAAGCTTGATTGTGAACCTTGATCAATAAGAGCACGAAAAATTATTTTTTTTCCATTTGCTGCATTAACATTTATGTTTGCTGTTGCCAATAATACAGAAGTTTTGGGTAAATTTGCTGTACCAGTATGAAAATTATCTATTTTTTCTACTTTTGTTGTTAAATTTGATTTAAATTCATTAGTTTTTGGTCGATGGAGAAGTAAATGATGGCGACCATTGCATTCACGGCATCTAAATTTACTTTGACATTGATTAACCAAATGACCAGGATGGAAACAATTATGACATACATTTTCTTTCTAATTATGTCACTTTTTTTTTGTAAAATCAAATTTCTTAAATTGATCACATTCAAATATTTTATGATTTCTATTACAAACTAAACATTTAGTTTTATTTGATGAGAAGAAATTGGAAGTTTTGTTTATATGAAACTTGTTTTGATTTGTGTGTTGAAATTTATTTTTATCATCATTTTTTTGAGTAACAGCTTCCAGTAAGTTAAATCGTTATTTTAAGAATACAAAAAGTTCATCTAGCTTTTGGACTTCACGAGGATTTTTAATATTTTGTTCATACAATCTTCTAGATTCTTTATCTAATTTTTGTACAATAACATGACAAATAATTGGATCCCAATTATCTGTATTTATGTCCAGGTTATTAATAGCTAGTAAACATTCTTTTGTATTATCGTGAAGATTTTTAATTGATTTTTATGATTCAAATGTTAGTTCAGGTTGTGAAAAAAACTATTTAATTGACATAATATTTCCCACACAGTAATAAAATTTTGGGTTGTTATTTTAAAATTTTTCACTAGTTTATCAGCTTCTCCAGTTAAACTACGTTTCAGATATAGTAGCTTCTGTGCATTACCGATATCTTTATTATTTATAATGAGTTCATTAAATAGATTTTGAAATTGTTTCCATTCTAAATAATAATAATAATAATAATAATAATAATAAGTATTTTATTCATTTATGTTTTCAAAAAATTAATTAATTACATTATTGTGTTATAAAAAATACTCTTAAAGCTATGGCTATATTGCCGTCTGCAAAATGTTTTTCCCCATATTTTATATTCTTTTTAAATCAATTTTTTTTTATATATATTTAGAAAAATTCTGTTAATAATAATTTCCTGTATCTGTACGCTTCTTCAACATATGCCGCTAATTTCTTACAGTTTTCTCCATTTAAATATTTTAAACCTTCTTCATATGATAGGATGTCCTTACCGAAATGTATCCTTCTAACTTCCTTCAGAATAGGGCAATCCGTAATAAAATGAATTGTATCCTCTATCTTTCCCAGATTGCATAGTGAGCATATTGTAGTCGCTGTTTGCATATGTGGTGTATAATTGAGCCGGAGCAACTCTCCCCGTATTTTAAAAATATTAGAAATAATTCTTGTTGAAAAGATGTCTTTAAAATAATTATTTTCTCCAAGGTTATGGTTCAAGTTTATGTAGATATTTCTAAAATCTGAATTCTTTGCCTTATGTAGAAATGATTTTCGAAATTCCTCATCCGTTTTCGCCAGCAGAGAATATAGCTGGTCTTTCCACGTATCCGTATTTTCGAGTGTTAGTAGCAAATCCACGTCATTCTCATCTGCCATCATTTGCCATTTTTTGTGGTAAAGTTCCTGTTTTTCACATATAATTCTAGCCAATTTTCCAGCTATTTTATTTTCATCATTTATGATTTTTGCTATGAAATCACAATGCAGTTTAAATGTATATATATATATTGGTGCTAACCCGGTTTCTACAAACAGCATGTACTCTGGAGTATGTTTTGGTAGCCAGAAAAGTCTCTTAATAAAATATCGCTGTATCTTTTCCACTTGATCAAACTGCATATATCCCCATAATTGCGCAGCGTAGCATATAATTGAGCGAATCACGGTTAAGAAAACGTTGTATTTCAATGAGTTTGCTATATCTTTGTTTCCTAATATGTTTTCCCATGTGGTATTTATAGCTGAACTAGCCTGACAGTATTTTATTTCAAGGTGGGATTTTAAATTCATTTGCGGTGTGAGAGTAACTCCTAAATATTTATACTGCTTGACGACTTCAGTTTGTTGCCCGTTCATATACCATTTCTCGTGACTGGTTAGTTTCCCTCCATTTTTAAATACCATAATTTTTGATTTATCAATGTTAATTTTCAGGTTCCATTTGCTGCAATATTCCACCATTCTGATTATCATTAATTGTAGCGATTCGATACTTTCTGCGATAATGACCATATCGTCTGCATATAATAATATTTTAATTAGCAGTTCTAAAATCTTTACGCCTCCTGGAAGTGTGTCAGCTATATCATCTAAGAATAATGAAAAAAGCATAGGACTGAGTAAACATCCTTGTTTCAGTCCTATAGTTGTTTCAAAATAATCTGATAGTTCTGATCCATTCCAAACTTTCGCCGTTGTTTTTTCGTAGATAGATTTTATAATCCGCAAAAATTTATATGATACCCCCATTTGACTAAGTTTGAAAAAAAGTGCTGATCTTTCTATATGATCAAAAGCTGATTTCAGATCAATAAAGAATGCATATACTTTCTTTTTTTTAGTTGTTTTAATTTTATTATATTTATTAGTGTGAACAAATGATCCATCGTTGAAAACCCTTCTCTGAATCCGGCTTGATATGGACTTAGGAGATTATTCTCTTTGACATACCTTGTTAATCTGTGTAATAATAATTTGCAGAATATTTTTGCTATACCATTGGAAAAAGCTATGGCCCGATAATTTTCAGGATTATTTGGATCACCTTTTTTTAATATTGGGAATATAACTGATTGTTTGAATGTTTCTGGAACTATTCCTTCATTATATATTCTATTATAAAATTCTATAAGTAATCCCAAATAATTTGGAGTTGCATTTTTAAAAAATTCATATGGTATACGGTCCTCTCCTGGAGCTTTGTTGTCTTTACATAATTTAAGCGAGTTATTCAATTCTTCTATTGTAAACGGCGCATCGAGTATATTACATAATCTATATCTTTCTGTATATTGTATTATTGATTCTGTCTGTGGAGGATTGAGTAACATCGCAAAATAGTTTCTCAAGTGATAAGTCTGTATATATTTTCCTTTTATTAATATGCATCCTTTAATTTGTTTTATTATTTTCCAGAATTCACCAGTATCCTTAGTTCCTGTTAAACTTTTAGCTAGATTTGTATAATATTTTTGTTTTTCTTCTTGACATATCTTCTTATATTTGCTATTCGATTTTACATATTCTTCTCTTGCCTCTCTCGAATTCGTTTTTCTGAATAATTTTAACCATTTAAATGATGTACTCCGTGCGTTCCAGCATTTCCAGTTAAACCATTTACGTTTAAATTTCACTTTCTTATTTACTTTCATTGTTTGAATTCGCTGCACTTTTTATCATGTTCACCAGCATGTCATTTTTATTTTGGATTTCACTCTGTTCGCAAGATAAATTTTCGGTTAGATGATGTAGGTTCACGTTATATTGTTCTTTATTTGTATTTTTCCAGCACAGTTTAGGTAATAAATTTAAATTTTCGGTTAGTATATTTTCATTTTGTATACATAATTGTACTGATATTGGCACATGTTTAGAATAATTTTTATCTATGACTTCGAATTTTTCAATAATTTTTATCCAATTACCTCTTACTAAGCAAATATCTATGAGTGAACTTCCCGTTGACGTAATAAATGTGAATTCTCCTGTTAAATCTCCGTGTGTGCATCCGTTAAATATTTGTAATCCATGTTCATGGCACCTTTTTGGTTTAAAATTATATCTTTCGACGATCGGATTTCAGATATTTTAGATGTTGGGTTCAGAGGACTGTGTCCTATATTTATGTTTTTTGTTCTTGCGTTAAGATCACCTATAATCATCAAGTTTTGTATTTCAAATTCATTTAAATAGTTTTCTAAGCAACTAAACTCTGTGTTCCAATTGGTATAATTTAAATAGATTGGTAAAATATAATATTTTGTCTCATCTATTTTTAATTCTACCAATGTTCTATCGTTTATTTCGGTATATGATATACTTATTCCTTGATTACTGTTTGTTATTCCAAATACATATCCTTCGCTTGGTCTCCCTCTATCTCCTTTTTTTGCTGGTATCCAGTGAACATTATGTGACTTAAAAAATGTTTATATTCATTTATCTTATTTTCTAATACTAAAGTTTCAAATGCGAAAAAAATATCGAATTTATTAATAAAATTAAAAAAATCAGGAAAAATTTGTTTGCATTGCAATCCTTCTACGTTATATGAAATTATCTTAATTTTATACTTAATACTACTTATACTATTTTTTGTTTTGCGGACGGCTGATAATTGTTACTTAGATTGATTTTCATTTTCTTCTAATAAAGAGTTCATTTTGTTCGTGATATCAATTTTTAATTTTTCCATTATTTTTTTTGCACCATGTTCACCTTCATTTACGTCAATCAGACCATGTACGTAGCACCATTTCAGTTTCAATTCTTGAATTACCATTATCCCATTTTTTACTTTTATTTTGACTTCCTTATTTATATTTATTATCTCCTTTCTTATGGCTAATAATTTGTTTTCATTTTCACGCATTATTTTCGGCAAATCTCTTACTACTCTAATTCCTGTTGCGTTCAAGTACCGTGAGTTTTTCAGGATATTGTACACCATATCAATATTTTTGAATTCCACAAAAATGATTTTGTTTATATTTTCCGTTTTCCCCATGGTGAACGCTCTTTCTATTTCTACTACTTCCTGTATTTTTAGTATATTCTTAATTATGTTTGTAACAGTAGTTAATGCATCTTCTCCTTGATTTATTCTAACATTTCGAAATATTAAGTTTCGTATTTAGCTTCAATAGTTCTATTTCAGCTTCCAAATTTTCGATTTTTTTATTTTGTCCTTCCACAATTGTTTTTAATTCCTGATTATCTCGCACCAACTGATCTACTAAGTCCAATTTACTGGTTATTGGCTGCAACTTTTTATCTAATAATTTTTCCATTGCATCTAAAGTGATTGCGCTCATTTTGGTGCTCTTACTTACAGGGCTATCAGACGAATTGGATGAAAAAGCTTCACCGTGTTGTCTTTTTGGTTTAGGTAAGTTGTCTACCGCGTTTATGTAATCTTCTTCTGAACTACTCATCAGCCTAAACTTATGCAAAACAACAATATTTTTCCCAAAAATATAAACCGTATATGTATACCAATTTTATTTGTTTGACTAAATTAATATCGTATTTTTATATTATATCCCTTGTCGCCTATAATTATGCAATTCTATATTGTTTCAGATACATACACCTTTTGTAGAATCATAATAATTTCCGCCAATATCTTATTGATTTAGTAATAGATTAATAATCATAATAAATAATATAATAACATTAAATATTATTTTATCAGCTCTTTAATTTGCTCAGCTGATCAGCTGTTGATTGTTTATATGTCAAATCAGCACTTAATTTTATAATATTATTTTCCAATTTTTCTAAAAGATATTTTTTATAATTACTCACAATATTTTCGGCAAATCTTTAAATTCTGGGATTCAATCTTTAGTTTCCTTTTATTTTAATACCACTTTTCAATTGTTAATTCTCCAATTTCCTGCTAAATTATATTTCTAAAAATTCACCATTAAATAATGGAATTTGAACATTTGGTAGGTTAACATTTTTTCGATGAGCTTTGTCATCTTTATTTGCAATTTTTTCTTGTAGGTATATATTTATTTCTTGATATCTATCCTCCATTTCTTGATAGTATTCATTTTTTAAATATAATTCATAATTATTACCATCAGCAGTAATAATGTCAATATGTAAAATTGAAATTTTTTCCCAATAATTTTGGATAGTTTTTAGTTTTTGTTGGTAATAAATATCTGAATGAGGTTGGTCTTCTTCGTTTTCGATTCCTAGAATTATTCTATCTAATAATTTCTTAGTTTCACGTTGTTTTTTTAATAGCTTATCTTCAGCTTCAAAATTATATGATTTTTCTACCAAATTAGGATTAACTTTAGTAGTATTTTCATCAGTTTTGGTTGTTTTTTGTTGATCAGTTAATAAAGGTTCTTTTTCTTTTTGCTTTTCTAGCTCTAGTTTCTCTAATTTTTCTAATTTTTTTTCTAAGACATCTTTTATTTGATCCATATAAATCTTCGATCTGATCACAATAATTTTGCGTGAAATATTTATGCTCTGAATTTTCCGCTTTAATCTGTAATATTTCATTATCTCGGTTTACAAACTCTGTATAAGTATTTTGTAAACGAAGTAATTTTGTTTTAATATAGGAAATAGTTTTTCTAGATTCGCTATCTTTTTTAAAATTTGTTATAATTTTTTTCATTTCTTCATGACAAATTCTTTGTTGTTTGACCAACGGCTCCATTATTTCTGCAGACATTCTGAATTATTGGGTTGTTTTATTTTTAATATTATATAAATTTATGGTTAGTTAATACCGTCCGTATAGTTTTATTTAAGAATACTATTATATTTTTTTTTTTTTAAAAAACAAATTAAATTTTACATTTAACATTTTATAATTTTAAAAAAAATTAATTTTACTATTTATTTATTAAAACTTTGCACTAGTATATTAATTATTCGAAGGACCAAATGTATAAATATAAATGACTGACCAAAACGAGTTACAAGAATGAACTGATTTATTATTTAAAAATATAATTATAAAATACTTAAAATTATTATAATATGATAAAACTTAAAATTAATAATATGCTAAATAAGCTGATTGTGTGTGAATACAATAAATAAAATTGTCTCATAGAAAATTGTAATTGAATACTTAAGAATTGTATAAGAATATAATATATTTTGTGGGAACAAAAATATATTTTAATTTAAAAATTATTATTTAATTAATCAGCTTATTTAACACTTAGCTAGTCGTTTGAAGCCAGTTTACAACCTGTTAAGAAAAAATGTAAAAATTTGCTGGTCTACTGAATGTGAAGATGTTTTTAAACAAATTAAAAACGAAATAACAGGTACGAAAGTTTTGATGCCTTTTAATCCTAATTTACCTTTAATTTTAGCTACCGATGCTTCACCAAGTGGGTTTGGAGCAGTAATTTCGCACATTGATGAAAATAAAAATGAGCGTCCGATAGCGTTTGCGTCACGTTCATTAACCAAAGCTGAAGTAAATTACTCTCAAATCGACAAGGAAGCTACTTGGGGTTTAAAGAATTAATTTCAATATTTTTATGGTCATAAAATCATATTAATTACGAACCATAAGCCGTTTACGAGTATATTACATCCAAATAAAGATTTACCAGCGACGTCAGCCGTCAGATTACTGCATTATGCCAATTATTTATCTGGATTTGATTATGAAATAAAATCTCGCAATACTAAAGATCACAGTAATGCAGATTTTTTGTCACGATTTCCATGTAAGGAGCTAAACAACAAATTATTTAATGATGATTTAACTACTTTTCAACTTGGTCAATTCGAAGCATTTCCTGTTACACAAAAAGATATTCAAAGGGAAATTTTGAAAGATAGTGAATGTAGAAATTATTACAATGCTTTACAACGCGGTGATAAACTACGGCACGGCGAGCCCGACTACAAATTTTTGGTTAGAAAATCATTGCATATTCAATGGTGTTAGAATAATGGTACCAAAAACGAATTTTAGATGAACTTTACACTGGACATACCGGAATAGTGCGAATGAAAGCGTTAGCACGGAGTTACGTTTGGTGGAGAGGTATAGATATTGTTCCGGGATAAACATTAATTTAATGATTTTTCCGAATCAATACTATTTTAGGTTGGAACTTGAGGGTTCAATTATAAAATTATAAAAAAAAATACTTTTTTTTTGTTTTCGATTTAATATGCGCGTATATGCGACTTTACACTTTAATGATCTCTTTTACTAATAATTTTTATTACAGAAAAATATTGAATTTATAAATTAAAAATTTAACATTAAAAAGCTTTTATTACAGCTATTTCGAAAATATTAAATATAAAAATGAGAGATAAATTAAGTTAACTGATAATTATATACATTTGCTTGAGAATAAAAGATTTAATATAAAATTAAAGAAAATAAATGAGAATTAAGCATTTTGTATAATATTTCCTAAATTTAGTACAAGAGTCGGTTGCTATCTCGAACATTTTGGGGCCTCCAATGATCAGTCATTGAGCTGTAAGTCTACTGTTCGAGATCAGTTGATATTCCGCAAATAACTTGATGCTGATGTAACACAACGACAACGCAGATTGTTCAATGTAGGCATTTCCTCCTCCATTGTAGAGCTATACTCTGAGGTTATAAAGCGCCTCACCTCGCTGATGTAATCGCTGATGAATATTTGTTATAAATCTCAGGTTGGTGTGTAGTGTTGATTATAAATCTCAGGTTAGCTTGTAGTGCGATGAAGAGGATTAATAAGAATGTGGAGTAATGATCTGGAACAGGATACAATGAGGTGTTGTAGCATAAGTGTTTCTAAAAATAAACAAGCGTGATTAGCTTTATATTGATAAATTGAATATATATTAAATTATTGTGAAACATAATTGCGAAATTGAATAAAAATATAAAAATATGTATATAAATATGTATATGAAATAAATCGGGCTCGTTGAAGATCAAATGTTCGAGTTAATTGATGAAATTCACGTAATTCAAACGATATATGATATTATTAAAATTATGTATTAAATAAGATTTAACTTGTAAATGTTTTCAAATTTGCTTATAATATGATACTGAATATAAATATTGTTTCTTTTATTAAATTCAATAATAAAATATAAATCATTCATATAAAAAATATAAAAAAAAAAAAAAAAAATTTGAAATATAGTTCATGCGTATATATTAGAACTATTAATGACTAAAAAAAAAAATTATTGTGTGTGGAGTAAAGATGACTCCATTGGCAGAACGCAAAGTTTGGCAACATGACGTACGACGTCTCCGAACTGAGTTTTAATTGTAGCTAATCTAACCTTTTGATATTTACCCGGATAAATTAGAGTAACTCTCCCTAACCGCCATTCTGTAGGAGGTACATTTTCGTGTTTAAGGACAACCATATCACCGACTTTAACGTTTTCTTTGCAAGTTCGCCACTTAGGTCGTTGATGTAATTGAGAAATGTATTTTTCTTTCCAACGTCGACAAATTATTTGTTGGATTTGTTGCATTAATTGCCATCTTTTTAAGGAATTCGTTGGTGCTTCCGTTAAATCAGATTCTGGGGTAGATAATAAACTATCTCCAATAAGAAAATGTCCAGGAGTAAGGCAAATTGGATCAGTTGGGTTGTTACTAATAGGTGTGACAGGTCTGGAGTTTAAAAATGCTTCAATTTTTGCAAGTATCGTAGATAATTCTTCAAAGGTAAAAATATATGATTTGGTTACACGACGAAGATGATGTTTGAAAGACTTAACACCTGCTTCCCACAATCCACCATAATGGGGTGTTCCAGGAGGTATAAAATGCCAAGTGAGACCATGAGTAGAATAGATTTGTGCTGTATGATCACTTCCAGTTTGAAATGCTTTTTTATATTCGACTTTTAACAGTCGATCTGCCCCGACAAAATTAGTGCCATTGTCAGAATATAAATTTGAACATAGGCCCCGTCTAGAGACAAATCTATCAAAAGCAGCTAGAAAAGAGGCGGAGGTGAGATCACTCACAGCTTCCAAGTGCACGGCTTTCGTGGAAAAACAGGCAAATAAACATATATAACCTTTTGAAGTTTGAGATGGAGAAAAACGACCTTTTCGATTTTTGATAGTAATGGGTCCAGAAAAATCAAGACCGACATTATTTCTAAATGCAAACGGACTTTCTAAACGTACCCGTTCACGAGGTAACGCACTCATAATCTGATTTTTAGTTTGTTTTCGTTGTATGACACAAGTAGTACAATTGTAAATATGGCTACGAATTACATTTTGTATTCGTGGAATCCAGAATTCTCGTCATATGAGAGATAACATTAGACTATTGCCTCCATGTAAAGTAATTTTGTGAATTTGATCCACTAACAATCGTGTAAGATAGGCATTTGATGGTAAAATAATTGGGTACTTTTCGCTATATGCAAAGGCAGAATATGCTAAGCGACCATTAGCGCGTATGATTTGATTTGGGTCTACAAATGGGTTTAACGAAAGGATTGAACTTTTCTGAGGAATTGAATGTTTAGCGATAAGTTGAGGGTATTCTTTTTTATAATGAGATCTTTGAGTTAGGCGTATTAAAGATAATTTGCTAGCATTGAGTTCTATTTGGGATAAAGTTAATGTAGTAAGCCATGGCTTATTTCTGAGTTTAGACAACGAGTTATTATAAAACCGATAAATATAACCAACAGCATGTAAAGCTTTTGAATAAGATGAAAATCGTTTTAATATTTCATCGTCGCTAGTAGGTTTCTCATCAATAATTTGAGTATTGAAAATATTTATTGTAGACTCTTCGAGATCATCTAAAAGACAGCTGGGTTCCAATTGTGGCCAATTATGTTCAGGTTCATTAATCCAAGGAGGACCATGCCACCAATGCGAGTTGGATATAAGAGCAGAAGCTGACACGCCGCGTGAGGCCAAATCCGCTGGATTATGTTCCGAACGAATATGTCGCCATTGAACATCACCTAGGGCATTTAGAACTTTGGTAACCCTATTTGCTATGAAGGTTTTCCATTTTGCAGGTGATTTTTTGAGCCACGCGAGGACGATCATTGAATCTGTCCATAAGAAAAACTTATAATTTTCAAGTTGCAATCCATCCATGATAGATTTGAGTAATTTAACGAGTAAAACAGCACCGCTGAGCTCAAGTCGAGGTATGGAGATGGTTTTTACAGGAGCTACTTTAGTTTTGGAAGACACTAAATTCGTGGAGACCTGTCCATTCGAGTCAACAACACGTAAGTAGCTATCGCTGACTGTGACGCATCACAGAAACCATGATATTGTACTTCGTATGTGGGATGATAGTTGAGCCAACGTGGTATTTTAATTTGAGTTATATTCGGCAAATCCAAATAGAAAGTAATCTGATAGAGTTAACAACTTCGTCCCAATCCGTTTTATCTTTCCAAATATTTTGGAATATAATTTTTGCGATGATGACTACTGGTGACAACCATTCAGCAGGGTCAAATAATTTAGCAATATTTGAAAAGATTTTACGTTTTCTAAAAGGTGGATTATTAGAAAACTTCTGAAATTTAAATGTAAAGATATCTTCACTATTTTTCCAATAAATCCCTAGAGCTTTAATTGTATTGTCACAATTTAAAGACAAAAATTCTTCAGCGATTCGGTCTTCCACTAGTATTGGTTGTAAGAGTTCAGCATTATTAGCAGACCATTTTTTCAAAGCAAACCCACCAGATTTTAAAAGACTAATCAGCTGTCTTTCTATTTCGATAACCGAGTGGATATCATAACCACCAGACAAGACGTCATCCACATAGAAGTCGTTTTTCAGAACTTCAGCAGCCGATGCGAAATTATGTGCCTCATCATCGGCCAACTTAATAAGGGTGCGTATGGCTAAATAGGGGGCGCAGTTAACGCCGAATGTAACAGTCTCTAAACGATAATCGCACACTAGATCGTTAGGAGACTTACGAAATAATATTCGCTGATAATCAGCATGCTTGGGATTGATACGAATTTGACGATACATTTTCATGATATCTGCTGTATAAACGAAAGGATATTTCCGCCACCGGAGAATAAGTATCATTAAATCTTTTTGTAAAGTGGGGCCGGTATATAACAGATCATTGAGACTGAAACCGTTAACAGATGGAGAGGATGCGTTGAATACAACTCGTAATTTTGTCGATAAACTTTCTGGCTTTACAACGCCATGGTGTGGTAAATAGAAACTATCCATTTGTAGGGGAAATCGATATTACATTTCTCTACCGACTCTATGGGAGACATATGTCCTAGGGCGAGGTATTCTTCAACCACTTCATCATAGATTGGTTTCACATCTTGTTTCTTTTGGCAATGTTCCTGGAGGAACCTAAAAATATGTGTTCTGGGAAATTGGATTTAAATGGGAGTTGAACCGTATATGTTCCATCCGCATTTCTATACGTGGTTTCATTATAAAGCCTTTCACAATAGTGATCTTCCCAGGACAGAGGTTTTGAATCTAAGACTTCTGCTGTTTCCCAGAATTTCTCAATTTGTTTGTCTAGTTCGATTCCATTAAAAAAGCTATAATTTTTATGTGAACTAATATGGGTTGTAGCGACTCCTGATACTAACCAGCCGAAGACTGAATTTTGCGCTACAAAATGGTTATATTTTTTGATACCGTTTAATAGTATCTGGGAATATTAATCTGCGCCAATAACTAACTCTACTTTTCCTGGCTTATTCAGGGTATGATCATCTAATGGCAGGGCGAGTATTTCATCGATTGACACACTGTCAATATGTTGTTTCGGTAAAATTCCGAATAATTTAGGCAGTACTAAACTATCGGCTTTTATTTGTACCTTCGGGTCAATAAGTGACGAAATGATGAATGAACATCTTTTCTGAGCTAGACCACCTTCCGCCGAATTCATACCTACAATTCGAGTGGCAGCAGCGAATGAGGGTATTCGGAGACGTTGAAGTGCCGATTCAGATAAAAATGTAATTTCTGACCCTGGATCCACAAGGGCTCTAACTATTTGAGTGCAGTTATCACTAATTATTTTTACCAGAGCGGTAGCTAGAATAACTGATTTATTGGATAATGCTACGCTGTAAGCATGGTTCGCAGTATGATAAGCATGAGAGGTCGTGGGAGCAGGAAGTTGCACCACGGTCGAGTTGGCTGAAAAGCTTGGGGTATGTGGCGATAAGCCAGCATGATTTGGATTTGATTCCTTGGGTTTTGTGGGAGCCATATGGAGTAACGTATGATGGCGTCGGCCACAATGAGAACAATTAAATTTACTCAAACAGTTTTGAATTGAGTGAGACGACGCAAAACAATTTATACATAAATTATTTTGTCTGATTATTTTCTGACATTCCTTAACAGGTTTTTCTAAAAATTTCGAGCATTGGCGAATGAAATGTTTTCCTTTACAAATAGGACAGAGAAAATTTGAATTAGTTTTAGAAGTAGTGTTAAAAACATGAACTGTGTTAGCTTTCTGATTTTTCAAAATGAAATTTGGTTTTGATTTAGAAAATTTTTTCCATCACCTATGGATTCTAAAGTAAGCACACGTGATTTAATAAATTGTTCCATTACTAACCATGTTGGTATTTCTCGGGGATTGGTTAAACTTTGTTCAAATAAACTTCTAGTATCTGCGGGTAAATTTTGAGAGACTATATAAACTATAAGGGTGTCCCAATGTGAGACGTCAATATCGTAAGATTTTAAAGCATCTATAGCATCGTTTACACTTTCATATAATTCTTTAATTCCGTCTACTGATTCGAACGAAACTGGGGTTATATTAAGTAAGTGCTTAATATGAATATTCACTAATAATCTTTTATTTTCGTATTGTAATTCTAAAGCTTTCCATGCCAAATCAAAATTTTTATGTTCTACAGGGAATTTATGAACAATTCGTGCTGCATCCTGTTTTGTTTTCCACCGCAGATGATGCAGTTTCTGAACGTCGGAAAGATTTGGAGAATTTTTGAAAATTGCCGAGAACATATCACGAAATGAGGGCCATGATTCATACGTGCCATGAAAATCATCTATATCTATAGGTGGTACCTTAATCTGTTCTACATTATTACTAGTTGGGATATTTTGTGAGGAATTTTCTTTTTTAGGGACCAAAAGCAATAAATGATCTTCAACCTTTGTTAAAAATTTTGTAAATAAATCTTTGGCTTTTATGAATTTGTTCTTCACATCTACTTTATATGTATCTAATTTTGGGTCTGTTTGCAAGGTTATGTTTAACGCCGCTAACTGAAATGCTTGATGTGAATTTTTAACTTCATTCCAATCATTTGTTATTATAGTCTTCTGCGTTAGTATCGCTCCATGTGAGAGGCGACTGAAATCAGATGATTGTTCGCTAATCGCGTCTTGAAACGTTGCGAATGCAACCAGAAATACATTATATTCTGCCATTTCTTCAACAGAAATGAATTAGAATTTTGATCAAAGATAAAAATAAATACCTATTTTTCAGCTAAGTGTTATTTTGAGCTACCACTAGTGCAATGAGTACTAAATAACAAATATGAATTGTAACTTTTTATATATGGCAATGAATTAAACCAAAAATATTCACCAAATAATTTCCCGCAATTTTAAAAAATATCAACCAATAATTTCAGGGTAATTTAAAGATCATTACTAAATAACTTCAAGGATCAGTCCAATAATTACGAAATATATAATATATAGTAAATGAAATATAATAAAAATAATATATTTAATAAAAACAATATATTGGCAATATAAAAAAATAAAAATATATTTAATAAATGTAAAAAAAATATATATGTATATTAATTCAAAATATGTGTACGTAATTCGATTTATATGTGTACCAACGGAACTAAACAATAATTGTATGTATTACAAATATTTTGTGTTTGAACCAAAGTATACGGATTTTTTCCTCACAGTGTATTGTTGAACGTTTACTTTTTATCGTGAAAAAAAATCTTTTAATGTAATATCCAACACACTGTTACAAAATATTGTGTTTAAATCTAATTTAAATTTCCGAAATTAATAAAAAAAAATTATTAAAACTCACGAATTAATTTTTTTTTTATATAAAAAAATTAATTTTAGCTTCAACGAAATCAAATAAAATTTAGGATTTTGGAAAAAAAAAAATAATTGCATATATGTATGTAATATGTATATATAATTTTATTTGATAAAATAAAAAAAATTTAAAAAAAAAATCTGGAAAAATAAATCAATTCTATACACAATATAAATTTCTGGAATTCTTCTTGATAAATTCACAAAAAATTTGAAAAACTAAATTAATGCGTATACGATATAAATTTATCGAATTTTTCCATATAAAATCACGAAAAAAAATTTATAAACATATATTTTCCACAGTGTACGAAAATTAAAATTTTATGAACTGAGTAAAAAAAAAATCGTACTAACGTAAGCTTGCACAGTTTTAATTAAAATTTTATGAACTGAGTAAAAAAATTCGTACTAACGTAAGCTTGCACAGTTTTATAAACTTGTACAACACAGTCTAGTGCAAATCTAAAAATGATATATGTACTGATGTCGGATCAATATACTGATATCGGGATTTATTAATTGGGAATGAATTTTTCACGAAATTATCCAATTAATAAATAAAATTTATTAAACTGCAGGGCACAGTTTTAATATATAAATTATACGAGTGTATATTTTTAAAATTTAAATATTTTTATTAAAATGTAATTTTAATAAAAACCAAATGTCGCCTATACGATATATAAAAAAAACTATTAACTATATGAGGCAAAAATTAAATCACAACAAAAAAGAGCGCGATCAAATTAATAGCAAAAAAAAATATTTTGTATATGTTTTATACACACACTATAAATTAAATTTTAATATGACGAGGGTTATGTATAAAATTTTCCGGCGATGATTTTCAACAAAATTTGTACCACCGTAAAAATGAAAAAACCGAAATCTTTCTAAATATTACACTTTTTAATTTCAGAATTTCATAAAAAAAAAAAAATTCATCACTTTTCCAAATTAAATCCAATTTAAAAATTACGAAAAATAAATATATTTGAATTAAATATATTTGAGTAAACTGAATTTAAAATTAATACACGAACATCATCAATTTTTTATCAAAAATTTGATTATTTTATTTTTTATATCAGAACAAAAATTTATCAAGATTTAAGATTTTTGTTCAATTTCACCGCAATTAACGTTTTTTACACTTTGCGTCTTTACCGCTTTAACTATTTTAATTATGACAAAAAAACACTTCCGCTAGAATTTTTAAATTTTTCAGGGAATAAATTTTTTGGATTTTTAATGAAAAAATTGCACTTTCCTTGACCAAATTATAATAATATAAAACACCTGACCTTTTTATTTTCCTTGATTAATGATGTAACAAACTGATGTAAAAACCGTTGTACAAAACCTCTGTTATCACTGTGATGACGTATATATTGTGATGAATATGATGAATTGTTGAATATGATGAAACAATATTTTTTTTTTTTCCTGCTATCCAAAAGTTGAAAATCGCAAAATATATCCAATTTCTGTTGAATATTGAATTTCCTGCTTTCAGGATTTTGTGGTTTCGAAGGACCAAATGTTCCGGGATAAACACTAATTTAATGATTTTTCCGAATCAATACTATTTTAGGTTGGAACTTGAGGGTTCAATTATAAAATTATAAAAAAAAAATACTTTTCGAATTAATATGCGCGTATATGCGACTTTACATTTTAATGATCTCTTTTACTAATAATTTTTATTACAGAAAAATATTGAATTTAAAAATTAAAAATTTAACATTAAAAAGCTTTAATTACAGCTATTTCGAAAATATTAAATATAAAAATGAGAGATAAATTAAGTTAAGTGATAATTATATACATTTGCTTGAGAATAAAAGATTTAATATAAAATTAAAGAAAATAAATGAGAATTAAGCATTTTGTATAATATTTCCTAAATTTAGTACAAGAGCCGGTTGCTATCTCGAACAGATATGGATATAGAAGCTGTAACAAGAAACTGTTCTGATTGTTGCAAAATTAAAAATAATCCAGTCGCAGTAATTCCACATCCATGGGAATATCCATCAGCTCCGTGGCAAAGACTACACATTGATTACGCTGGGCCATTTATGAATACTTACATATTAGTCGTGGTGGATGCCTTCACTATGTGGGTGGAAGAAGTACCTACCAAAACTATTAGTACATTAAGAACCGTCCAAATACTTCGAGACATTTTTGCCAGATTCGGATTGCCAATAACCATTGTTTCTGATAATGCAACAAACTTTACATCACAGGAATTTAAAGATTTTGTCAAGTCAAATGGAATACATCACAAATTTTACCGCCCACTTCATACAGCATCCAACGGTCAATCGGAACGTTACCATCAAACAAGGATTAAGAGCGATGGCAAACGAAAATGGTGAGTTAAATCTTAAACTTTGTAGATTCTTATTGCAATATAGAAAAATACCTCATGGTGCAACAGGAATTAGTCCTGCTGAATTAATGTTTAAAAGGACCATTCGTACGAGGATAGATCTGGTGAAACCGATATTACAACAAAACAAATGGAAAAAGTACCTCGACAATTTCTAGATGGTGAATTCATACAAGCACGTTTTTACAATAATAAATCTTGCAAATGGAAATTTGGAAAGGTAATACGTAACATAGGCAGCAGAATGTATGAAAACTTAATTGATAATGTGAAATACAGACGACATGTTGGTCAGTTAAGAAAAGTTGATCGTGAAATGACGAATGATAAAATTTATTATGAGCCAAAAATTCAACATGCTAGTAATGACAACCTAATGACTACCGATAAAAATGAATCCACACAAAACCTGGTCATACAAAACAATGCGTTATCACAAGAAACACCATGCCAGATTACTAGTTCTGTACCAAATCAATCACCCAACGTTTCCGAAGAATTAATTGTGCTACGCTCTTACGTGGAATAAAATTTATTTCGAAGATTTCCTGAAATTGATGAACCGTACTTATTGTTCTATCCTGGAATAGGTCAGCCGCCCTTCCCCGCAGCTTACCCCGAACGAGCTGTCGCAAAACTGAAGGTCTATCAGCTTCGTCCGTTTTGTAGTACGCCTCCTGTGCTAGATCTATGAAACTTTGCAGTTCTAGAACTGCCCGATCTCCTTCACCCGTATAATAGAGAACCCCCCCACGCTAAAAAAAAGTATGTAAGAGGCGCTTAGAGGCATCGTTGTATTTTCATAAGTGTTAAATAATGTCCTACATAGTCTGTATTCCTGCGTCAAGTCTGTTTCCTAAATTAGTTGGTTTAGTGGGTATATTGTTTTGTATATGTGTTGACGTTGGAGGTTTTGGTTGGAATAGTAATATCAACAGGTGGATTATGTATATTATTGCTTTCTGTATTTAATTGTGACATGTTTATTAAGTTTCCTCTTAAATTACTAATCTTTTTAAACTTATTTCTAGTATTATAATTATGAATATAGTTTTTATTTTTATTTATTTTTTTAATTTTATTTAATTTTACAAAATTTTTATTAAAACTAGACTTACTTATTTCTTTATTTTTCTTGCTTACTGCTGATGTGCTAGTATTCTCGATGTTTTCTTCAACGAAAGTCACCGTTTTTCTCCTTGCTCCACTCGTACCAGCTACTGGTTTTATGGTATGTGGTGTTGATGAAATCGGATTTAAAATTTCGATTATTCCGCTGTTTTCAGATGAAGAATTATTGCTAATGCTTGGATCAGAACGATCGTATGAAAATGAGTCAATAATTCTATTGAATTTTAATACATTTTTCCAAGCATTAACTTTTTCTGGTATTTTATTTTATTATTTGTTATTATTATTTATTTATTAAATTTCTTCTTATTAAATTTATTTATTTTATCTTTCTGTATTTATTATTTATTCCAAAAAACAATTATTTATTTTGTTAATATAATATTATTAAATTTTTATTATTTAAAGAAAATTAGGTAAATGTTATATATTTTTAATAAAAATAAATGTTATATATTTAATTTAATATAAATATTAAATTATAATAACTGATAAAGTTGATAAGACGTGTTTCTTTTTGCTCTTTAATTACTGTTTAAAATATAAAATAAAAAATAATAAAACGTATTTTATTTTCTTGACAAAGTGCGAATTACATATTTTTAATTTTATTGACATTTGAATTTGTTCATTTATTATTCTAAATTTAACAAAGTTATTGAATATTGAATATAGAATTTTATTTTTATGTGGAATTCACTTTTTCTATTATTTTTGGTGTTACGGTGATTTTTGGTTAAAATTACAGACAGAATTAGAACTGTAAAAACTTGTTTGAATTATTACACATACTTTTTTATTTTTATATTTATTACATTTATTATAAAATTATTTTTACACATAACATAAGTTTTTAAAAGAAAAAAGTCGAAACATTAATAACAATAATAAACATATTTACATTGCTGCTGTCATATAATACCCGGGTAGCAAATAGTATACTTTTTTCAATAAGTTAATTAGCGCCATCTATTGGAATTAATTGCCAATCATATTTACTATATTTAAATTTGTTTTTAACTGATATTATGTCTAGCTGTGGAATATGTTTAATTAGAACATCTACTGATGACTCGGTACAATGTAATGGGATTTGTAATAAGTTCTATCACCCAGAATGTGTTGGGTTAAATTGCTCTACTCAAAGATTGATAAATAATAACAAAAATAATCTAGTTTATTATTGTAATGAGTATAAAGACATATCATTGTCGCATATTCTTTTGGCGATTCAGGTGAATAATACTAAGATTGATTCACTGTCGGAATCATTCTTAAAATTTAAACATGACAATAATAATAATATGGACAACATAAAGAATAACTTGTTAAATGCAATTAGTGACGTAAATAGTTATGCAGACGAAATTAAAAAAGAATTAAAGTTTAATTTAGATAATATAGAAAGTACATTAAAAAGAATAAAGATTAACACACAGAATTCATTTAGTCATGAGGATATCATAAATGAAATACAAATAAAACTTGACAATACCACATCAGTGGTCACTGAAGGTATTTCAAATATTTCTGAATCACTAAAATCGAATAGTGCTATGGTATCAGAAAAAATTGACAATGTTGATTTTAATGTAATTAATATTCATGATGAAGTAACTGCTACAAATTTGATTGTCAGTGATATCGTAGAAGAAATTCGTGTAAATTCTGGCAAAATTGACAATATAACAATAAACCGTAGTTTACCTATGGAGTCTACTCTGGCCGATGAAATAAGGAATGCTGAAGATAATGTGGGGAAAAATTTACATAAAACAACACGAAATAATAAGAAACTCTACAAAAATAGAACGTTTAAGAAAATTATTTCGAAAAAACCAGTTCTAGTTGCATCCGTACCTGCTTCATTGACTAGTAATCATAATATTGTACCTAAATGTCAAAATGTATTGTCCAATTCTACAACTAATTCACAAAAAGTTCCTAATTATACAAATGTTTCGTCCAATCTTACACCTAGTTCGTCAAATATAAATATTGATAAAACACATGATTCACAAAAAGTACCTGATTTTACGAATGTGTCGTCCAACTTTACATATGCTAATATGTTGTCCAACTATACATCACCTATTGTACAAAATGTATCGTCTTATACTAATTTATTAACTTGTCCGTCAACATATGTCGAAAATGTACCTGATATACAAATTGTGAAGTCCAATTTTACGTCCAGTCCGTCAACATCTGTTGATATGGTAGCTGATTCACAAGTTTTGCAGTCTAAAAATACTTCAACGTGCAACCTAGCAGCAAAAGTTTCAACTGATTTGTCGCCAACGTTATTAGTTGCCAAAAAATTATATTGCGTTTTTCTGACAGAATTGGATCCTTCCAATGAAGTACATGATATAAAATCTTATTTGGACTACAAACTAAATAGTAAAACTGACAATATACGAATTCATAAAATGAAGAATTATAATAGAAATAATCGTTACTCGTCATTTAAGATTTTTGTATCATCTGAAGATACTTTTAATATTCTAACGTCTACTAATTTTTGGCCAACGGGATCGATTGCCTATGAGTTTGAAAACAGGAATAAAAATAAAGTTACTTCGAATGCTCCTTTTCAAAGATCACGGAACATCATGAATCAGCGATAGATACAATTAATATTAATTATCAAAATGTACGAGGTTTGCGGACAAAAACTAAACAAGTTTACTTTTCATCGTCTACTGCTATTCACGATATTATTGTTCTCACTGAAACATGGTTGATTCCTTCTATTACCGATGCTGAGTTGTTTGATAATAATAGCTATCAGGTTTTTCGCCGTGATCGCCATAATAATACATCAGTAACTACTGTAGGGGGTGGACTACTAGTTGCAGTTAGAGTTGGAATTCCTTGTTCAAGAGTTGATTTGCCATTTGAAGATGATTTTGAGTTTTTATGTATTAAATTGAATCTCTTTACACGAACAATATATATTATCACTACGTATATTCCGCCACGTAGCGGTCAGTATTTATATGATCATTTTTCACTAAATTTAGAGTATCTTACTGAACATGTCGCTAGCTCTGATGAAATTTATTGTTTAGGAGACTTTAACCTACCAAATGTGCAATGGAATATGACATCAACAGATCAATTTTTAACTCCAGTATTACATGATGTATCTAATCTTGCATCAGTTCAACTTATAGTCGACACTATATCCAATTTGGGTATGAATCAATTAAATGGAATTAAAAATTTAAACGGTAGAATTCTTGATCTAATCTACTCCAGAAACATTCTTGATGCATGTGTTTTCAAATGTGATCAACCATTAGTAGCAGAAGACAATTATCATCCATCTCTTACGCTAAGTATACATTTAGACTGTGATAATATAGATTTACCTAGTGAAGAATTTTTTAAATTTAATTTTAAGAAAACCAATTTTGATTTACTTTGTTGCGAACTAGATAATTTTAATTGGCAGAATTTATTTGATTTAATTAATAATGACGATATTGATGGCTCAATTTTTAAATTTTACAGTACAATATTTGATTGTTTTTTAAAATTTGTTCCTATTGTTTCAAGTAAATCTAGTAACTGTCCATTTTGGTATGATGCTAACACGAAAAAATTAAAAAACTTAAGAAACAGTGCGTGGAAAAAATTTAAAACTAATAATAACGTTTCAAACTACTTATATTACTGCCAAGTCAGAGATCAATTCATAGAATCATCAAATTTTGCCTATAACAATTACTTGCATAAAATCCAAATTGAATTGAAAACCGATCCTAAACTTTTTTGGCAGTTTGTTAATAGAAAGCGAAAATCAAGTAACTATCCAAGCACTTTATCATTTAATAATATTTCTAGCATGGATCCTAAAATTATTTCTAATCTTTTTGCAGAATTTTTTAAATCCGCTTATGATAATAATAATGACAATAATGATCATATCTCGGATCCGAGTTTTGATCATTTCAATACTTTCAATCATTTGTATGAAGTTGATTTCAGTGTAACTGAGGATTCTGTCTTAAAATATTTGTTAGATTTAGATTCAATTTGTTGTTCCGGTCCAGATGGTATTCCATCAATTGTTCTATATAAATGTGCAAGTTCTCTTTGTGTTCCTTTGACAAAATTATTTAATTTATCATTAAAATTAAATGTGTTTCCAAAAATATGGAAAAAGGCATATATTATACCACTCCACAAGAAAAAATCTAAAGGCTTAATTGAAAATTATAGGCCTGTAGCGAGACTCTCTGCTATCCCGAAATTGTTTGAATACATTATATGTGATAAACTTGTATCGTACTGTAGAAATATAATTATCCATAACCAGCATGGGTTTGTTAAAGGAAGGTCAACAATAACAAATATTTTAGAACTCGTATCATTTTGTACTGACAATATTGAAACAGGGAAACAAATCGACTGTATATTCACTGACTTCTCCAAAGCTTTTGACAAGATATCGCATAAGATATTGCTAAAAAAATTAAAGAAAATTGGTTTCAATGAAAATTTTGTAGGATGGCTTGAATCATATTTATCAAATCGTGCTTACGAGGTTCTATTTAATAATAATAAATCTAACAGTTTTGTTGTAAATTCTGGCGTTCCTCAAGGTAGTCACCTGGGTCCAATTCTATTTATATTGTACATTAATGACCTTCCTTCTGTGATAAAATATTGTAAATGTCTTATTTATGCTGATGATGTAAAAATCTTCAAAAATATTTGTAATACCAAAGATCGTATAGAACTACAGTCAGATCTTGACTCTTTTTATTTATGGTGTAAATGTAATTATTTATTCTTAAACGTTGATAAGTGTAAATGTATGAGTTTTACTCGTAATAGATCCGTATCTATCTGTGATTACAATTTTGACTCTAACAAAATAGTGAATGTTGAAAGTGTTTTAGACTTAGGAATAAACTTAGACAAGAGATTAGACTTTAAGTTGCATATTAATATAATTATAAATAAGGCAAATTCCATGCTAGGCTTCGTGGCACGTAAATCCCGTGAATTTTCTGACCCGTACATTTTAAAACAGCTCTTTATTTCATTAGTACGACCAGTTTTGGAATATGGCTGCCAAATTTGGTCTCCGTATTATGCGTGTCACAGGTTTAGAATTGAAAGTGTGCAGAAACGTTTTTTGAGATTCGCTTTAAGAAATTTAAACTGGCAGAATAGATTGGAGTTACCACCTTATGCAAGTAGGTTACTATTAATTGATCTTCCGACACTTGAAAAGCGTAGAGAATTTCTAAAATTCTCATTTATTTATAATTTAATGTTACGTCAAATTGATTCAATTTTTCTGTATTCTCGTCTTCATTTTTATGTATCATGTCATAATATTCGTAGTAATAATGTATTTAATATCCGTATGCATCGTACCAATTATTTTTTTTCTTTATTTAACTTATTGATTTTATTCTACCAACTTTATTTAGTAGATATTCTAAAAAATTTTGATTCTACACTAAATTATCTTATTTTAACACTTAATAATTTTACTATATTTTATTATTATTTTTTTTAAAAAAATAGAAATATTGATTTTTTAAATAATTAATTAAATATTATTTCAATTTTAAATTTTATAAAAATTTCTTTAAAAACAAATTGCATCACAATCTCACCGTTCATTATCAATTATTCAAAGTTAACCAAAAAAAATAATTAAATTATAAATTATAAATTATAAATTTTACATATAGATTTATATTCACACAATCTTTTTTCTTTATTTTATTTATAATAAATTATTTTTAATTTCAAAATACCGACAAAATTTTACCATTAATACACTCTAAACGCACTGTATTTATTAATCATTTAAATAATCTTCAAAACTACTTTACAATTTACACAAAAAAAATTAAGTTTATTTAAACATTAAAATTACTATTTCAATCTTTAATTTTCTTAATATTTTAATCAAAAAAACTGTTATAATTTTCACTATTTAATGTACGGTATTCAAATATTAAAATTTAACTATGTTTCATTTAACTTTTATTTATATATAATTTTATTTTTAATATTCACTGTAGTTTACTAACTATTTAATTCATATTCACTTTTACAAAAAATATAAAAAAAATCACTAACATTAATCGTACATAAAATTTCTACCACTTTTCACTATATTTGTTTTATTATTTATTATATTATTTATGCTATTTTCAGTTTTTTGTCTATAAATTTTTATTGTAAATATTTAAACTAAAATTAATCAAGTTACAAAAACATTATTTTTACATTATTTTTACTCTATTCAGCCAGTTTATAATTTAATTATAGATTATAAAAATAAATTGGGAACCACTGTTTTTTTCGAATTATAATTTTATACACTTTAATATAAATTTTTGTACACACAAAAAAAAATTTTTTTTATTCTTTTAAAGTTTATTCTTTAAAAGCTTTTTATTTTTTTAAAACAAATTTTAATTTTACATTAACCGATTCGCGAAAAATTCTTTTTAAGTTAAATAGGTATATTTAACTTAACCGGCTGCGCCATATGTGATGTTATCTTCTTTTAACATCAAAAAACTTTTTTTCAAATTTAAATAAATAAACAAACACTTCCAAGTTTTTCTTTAATTATGTTTATTTAATTGTATTTAACTATATTTTTTACTTTAATTATACTTTATCTAACATACTTTTATCTAATTTTAATCCTAAATCTATAACGGACAGACATGAAAAAAACTCTTAACTATTGCACGACTTACAATCAACTCAACTCTGTTTATCAACTTTTTAAAATTCAAGTCAACCCATGTTGGCAAAACGTAACCTTGATTTTTATTCTCACGAAGAAATATCAAGGTCTCATTACCGTCGTTCAATTACCTGTGCATTAGACTTTGCTTAATTAGCAAAAGTGCTAATTAGGCAAGTCTGTGTCCGCTCCAGTTATAATTTTGATTTTATTAATTATTTGCTATCAAATAATTAAGCGCGTGTTTTGCACAAACAATTAAACTACAGGGTGAACTGTATTTTATACAACACTATTGATCAAGGTCTACACCAGCAACACCATCAACACTTCGACGTTCAACTAGAGTTAAGACAGAACCTAATTGTCTTGATACATATTTGATCTACAACATTTTTTTTCTGAATTCCTACTTTCAGACATGAATATTTACGAAGAATTCTATCCCCAAACGTATTGACTGATTCAGCAATCGTCTGAAAACATGACTCTAATTCGGATTTTAATTGTGCTACGCCAAAAACCATTATAACTACGTATAGAGACGAGTTAACAAGGAACATAAAAATTCCGTAGGCACCCATCTCTCACACATAATATAACGTCTCTCACATTAAATAGAAAATCTCATTCTTTAAATTTGTGTATTGTGTCGTGTATCGAAGCAAAACGAAAAAAAAAATTTCAAGCAATATTCAAGTATTTTTTACAGATAACAAAAATTTGATTTTTCTATTTTTTGAAATATAATTTTTTCTGATTCATATGCAAAATTTTTAATATACATACATAACAATGAAATTTTAGGTAGAGGTATAGGTATAGGAATTAGCAATATAAATTTGCAAATTTTTTATCAACTTCATCTAGCTATTAAATATTTAGTATATAATTATTTTTTTGATAAATTCAAAAAAATATTTTTTTGATAAATACATTCATGAGCTGTAGTAAGAGGTATACTTATTCTTAATAAAATAACTATCTAATTTGTTTTGATATACTTAATTATTTTGTTTATAAATTATTTAGACTTTTTTAATGCAATAAATATTATTAAGAAAACAATAAATAGGTGGAAAAATATTAGATTTTGGTTTTTTTATAAAATGTAAAACATTTCCTAAAGTGTAAAATGTTCAGTAAAGTATCATTAAATTTTTGAAAATTAACAATATTTTAATATTCTTCTATATAATATATCATTTGGGTTCCTTATGCCTGATTTATATTAAAAAAATTTCCGGCTTTGCAAATGTTGTGAAGGAAGATAATTAAGTATTAAGTAAGAAATATTTTTCTAATATTTATATGATATATTGTACAGGTATAATAATATATTATATGGAACTCATATCTTTAAAATTTAATAAATCTTTCATTTTAGTAGGTTTTCCATAAACATTAATAAAAAAGTATATGTTATGCTCATTTGCTTAAATTTTTTTTTGGAAATAATATTAAAAAAAGATTCATATACAAAACTTGAGGACGTACTAAGAAATAATAATTTAAAAATATTAGATCTTTATGATACTAGTAAAAAAAATAATTTAAATTGTAGATATTCTAAAACACCAATCAGACCAAACCACGCATTAATTTTTTTTTAAATTTCCATCCCAGTGAAATATGCAAGACTTGGTTAAAAAGTTGTTAAAAGCTTTTTGATTTTTTAAATTTTAAAATTAAATTAATTAATTTTAAAATTAAAATTGCATTTAATAATTGAAATTATAAATCCTACATAAATAACTCATTTTATTCCTACCTTATCTATTTTTTTATTATTTTATTACAACTTTTTATTAAAAAAGTCTCAATATTTTATAAACAAAGTACTTAAGTATATCAAAAGAAATTAGATAGTTATTTTATTAAGAATAAGTATACCTCTTACTACAGCTCATGAATGAATTTATCAAAAAAATATTTTTTTGAATTTATCAAAAAAATAATTATATACTAAATATTTAATAGCTAGATGAAGTTGATAAAAAATTTCCAAATTTATATTGCTAATTCCTATACCTATACCTCTACCTAAAATTTCATTGTTATGTATATATTAAAAATTTTGGATATCAATCAGAAAAAATTATATCTATTGTAAATCCAAAAATTACATATTTTTTGCATTTCAAAAAATATAATAATCCAAAATTAGAAAATATTTCCATATTCAATAATTTTAAATAATTTAAAATATGTATACATATTTTCCTTCTTTCGTTATTCATTATCGTTAACCAACGAACGTTACTTCGTTATTGAGAAATTAAGCCCTTCCCCGCAGCTTACCCCGACCGAGCTGTCACAAAACTGAAGGTCTATCAGCTTCGTCCGTTTTGTAGTACTCGTGTGCTAGATCGTCCGTTTTGTAGTACTCGTGTGCTAGATCTATGAAACTTTGCAGTTCTAGAACTGTCCGATCTCCTTCACCCGTATAATAGAGAACGCCCGCTAAATAAAGTATGTAAGATGCGCTTAGAAGCATCGTTGTATTTTCATAAGTGTTAAATAATGTCCTACATAGTCTGTATTCCTGCGTCAAGTCTGTTTCTTAAATTAGTTGGTTTAGTGGGTATATTGTTTTGTATGTGTGTTGACGTTGAAGGTTTTGGTTGGAATAGTAATATCAACAGGTGGGTTATGTATATTATTGCTTTCTGTATTTAATTGTGACATGTTTATTAACTTTCCTCTTAAATTACTAATCTTTTTAAACTTATTTCTAGTATTATAATTATGAATATAGTTTTTATTTTTATTTATTTATTTAATTTTATTTAATTTTACAAATTTTTTATTAAAATAGACTTACTTATTTCTTTATTTTTCTTGCTTACTGCTGATGTGCTTGTATTCTCGATGTTTTCTTCAACGAAAGTCACCGTTTTTCTCCTTGCTCCACTCGTACCAGCTACTGGTTTTATGGTATGTGGTGTTGATGAAATCGGATTTAAAATTTCGATTATTCCGCTGTTTTCAGATGAAGAATTATTGCTAATGCTTGGATCAGAACGATCGAATGAAAATGAGTCAATAATTCTGTTGAATTTTAATACATTTTTTCAGGTATTAACTTTTTCTGGTATTTTATTTTCGTCCATTTATTTTATTATTTTTTATTATTATTTATTTATTAAATTTCTTCTTATTAAATTTATTTATTTTATCTTTCTGTATTTATTATTTATTCCAAAAAACAATTATTTATTTTGTTAATATAATATTATTAAATTTTTATTATTTAAAGAAAATTAGGTAAATGTTATATATTTTTAATAAAAATAAATGTTATATATTTAATTTAATAAATGTTATATATTTTTAATAAAAAATTATTAATACACTCGAAATTACTAGAGAAAAATATTTAAATCTAAGTAATTTATTTTTATCACTTTTTTATTAAATAAAATATTTCCAAAAAAAAATTAAAAACATTCTGGAATGTCCGAGGCCAACAAATCTTTCTGAAACAAGAACTTTTTTAGGATTGGTAAATTATTATCAAAAAATTTTACCAAACTTAGCAAGTCGTTTGAAGCCAGTTTACAACCTGTTAAGAAAAAATTTAAAAATTTGCTGGTCTACTGAATGTGAAGATGTTTTTAAACAAATTAAAAACGAAATAACAGGTACGAAAGTTTTGATGCTTTTTAATCCTAATTTACCTTTAATTTTAGCTACCGATGCTTCACCAAGTGGGTTTGGAGCAGTAATTTCGCATATTGATGAAAATAAAAATGAGCGTCCGATAGCGTTTGCGTCACGTTCATTAACCAAAGCTGAAGTAAATTACTCTCAAATCGACAAGGAAGCTACTTGGGGTTTAAAGAATTAATTTCAATATTTTTATGGTCATAAAATCATATTAATTACGAACCATAAGCCGTTTACGAGTATATTACATCCAAATAAAGATTTACCAGCGACGTCAGCCGTCAGATTACTGCATTATGCCAATTATTTATCTGGATTTGATTATGAAATAAAATCTCGCAATACTAAAGATCACAGTAATGCAGATTTTTTGTCAAGATTTCCATGTAAGGAGCTAAACAACAAATTATTTAATGATGATTTAACTACTTTTCAACTTGGTCAATTCGAAGCATTTCCTGTTACACAAAAAGATATTCAAAGGGAAATTTTGAAAGATAGTGAATGTAGAAATTATTACAATGCTTTACAACGCGGTGATAAAATACGGCACGGCGAGCCCGACTACAAATTTTCGTTAGAAAATCATTGCATATTCAATGGTATTAGAATAATGGTACCGAAAACGAATTTTAGATGAACTTTACACTGGACATACCGGAATAGTGCGAATGGAAGCGTTAGCACGGAGTTACGTTTGGTGGAGATGTATAGATATGGATTTAGAAGCTGTAACAAGAAAGTGTTCTGATTGTTGCAAAATTAAAAATAATTCAGTCGCAGCAATTCCACATCCATGGGAATATCCATCAGCTCCGTGGCAAAGACTACACATTGATTACGCTGGGCCATTTATGAATACTTACATATTAGTCGTGGTGGATGCCTTCACTATGTGGGTGGAAGAAGTACATACCAAAACTATTAGTACATCAAGAACCGTCCAAATACTTCGAGACATTTTTGCCAGATTCGGATTGCCAATAACCATTGTTTCTGATAATGCAACAAACTTTACATCACAGGAATTTAAAGATTTTGTCAAGTCAAATGGAATACATCACAAATTTTACCACCCACTTCATCCAGCATCCAACGGTCAAGCGGAACGTTACCATCAAACAAGGATTAAGAGCTATGGCAAACGAAAATGGTGAGTTAAATCTTAAACTTTGTAGATTCTTATTGCAATATAGAAAAATACCTCATGGTGCAACAGGAATTAGTCCTGCTGAATTAATGTTTAAAAAGACCATTCGTACGAGGATAGATCTGGTGAAACCGATATTACTACAAAACAAATGGAAAAAGTACCTCGACAATTTCTAGATGGTGAATTCATACAAGCACGTTTTTACAATAATAAATCTTGCAAATGGAAATTTGGAAAGGTAATACGTAACATAGGCAGCAGAATGTATGAAAACTTAATTGATAATGCGAAATACAGACCACATGTTGATCAGTTAAGAAAAGTTGATCGTGAAATGACGAATGATAAAATTTATTATGAGCCAAAAATTCAACCTGCTAGTAATGACAACCTAATGACTACCGATAAAAATGAATCCACACAAAACCTGCTCATACAAAACAATGCGTTATCACAAGAAACACCCAGCCAGATTACTAGTTCTGTACCAATTCAATCACGCAACGTTTCCGAAGAATCTACACCAGCAACACCATCAACGCTTCGAATTTTAATTGTGCTACGCTCTTACGTGGAATAAAATTTATTTCGAAGATTTCCTGAAATTGATCAAACGTACTTATTGTTCTATCCTGGAATATGTCAGCCGTCCTTCCCCGCAGCTTACCCCGAACGAGCTGTCGCAAAACTGAAGGCTATCAGCTTCGTCCGTTTTGTAGTACGCCTCGTATGCTAGATCTATGAAACTTTGCAGTTCTAGAACTGCCCGATCTCCTTCACCCGTATAATAGAGAACGCCCGCTAAATAAAGTACATATGTAAGAGGCGCTTAGAAGCATCGTTGTATTTGCATAAGTGTTAAATAATGTCCTACATAGTCTGTATTCCTGCGTCAAGTCTGTTTCCTAAATTAGTTGGTTTAGTGGGTATATTGTTTTGTATGTGTGTTGACGTTGAAGGTTGTTGTTGGAATAGTAATATCAACAGGTGGATTATGTATATTATTGCTTCTTGTATTTAATTGTGACATGTTTATTAAGTTTCCTCTTAAATTACTAATCTTTTTAAACTTATTTCTAGTATTATAATTATGAATATAGTTTTTATTTTTATTTATTTTTTTAATTTTATTTAATTTTACAAAATTTTTATTAAAACTAGACTTACTTATTTCTTTATTTTTCTTGCTTACTGCTGATGTGCTAGTATTCTCGATGTTTTCTTCAACGAAAGTCACCGTTTTTCTCCTTGCTCCACTCGTACCAGCTACTGGTTTTATGGTCTGTGGTGTTGATGAAATCGGATTTAAAATTTCGATTATTCCGCTGTTTTCAGATGAAGAATTATTGCTAATGCTTGGATCAGAACGATCGAATGAAAATGAGTCAATAATTCTGTTGAATTTTAATACATTTTTTCAGGTATTAACTTTTTCTGGTATTTTATTTTCGTCCATTTATTTTATTATTTTTTATTATTATATATTTATTAAATTTCTTCTTATTAAATTTATTTATTTTATCTTTCTGTATTTATTATTTATTCCAAAAAACAATTATTTATTTTGTTAATATAATATTATTAAATTTTTATTATTTAAAGAAAATTAGGTAAATGTTATATATTTTTAATAAAAATAAATGTTATATATTTAATTTAATAAATGTTATATATTTTTAATAAAAAATTATTAATACACTCGAAATTACTAGGGAAAAATATTTAAATCTAAGTAATTTATTTTTATCACTTTTTTATTAAATAAAATATTTCCAAAAAAAAATTAAAAACACAATGATTTGAATTAATTAAAACTTCTTAATATTTTTTTTCTTTATTTAACTTATTGAATTTATTCTACCAACTTTATTTAGTAGATATTTTAAAAAATTTTGATTCTACACTAAATTATCTTATTTTAACACTTAATAATTTTACTATATTTTATTATTATTTTTTTTAAAAAAATAGAAATATTGATTTTTTAAATAATTAATTAAATATTATTTCAATTTTAAATTTTATTAAAATTTCTTTAAAAACAAATTGCATCACAATCTCACCGTTCATTATCAATTATTCAAAGTTAACCAAAAAAAATAATTAAATTATAAATTTTACATATAGATTTATATTCACACAATCTTTTTTCTTTATTTTATTTATCATAAATTATTTTTAATTTCAACATACCGACAAAATGTTACCATTAATACACTCTAAACGCACTGTATTTATTAATCATTTAAATAATCTACAAAACTACTTTACAATTTACACAAAAAAATTTAAGTTTATTTAAACATTAAAATTACTATTTCAATCTTTAATTTTCTTAAGATTTTAATCAAAAAAACTGTTATAATTTTCACTATTTAATGTACGGTATTCAAATATTAAAATTTAACTATGTTTCATTTAACTTTTTTTTATATATAATTTTATTTTTAATATTCACTGTATTTTACTAAGTTACTATTTAATTCATATTCACTTTTACAAAAAATATAAAAAAAATCACTAACATTAATCGTACATAAAATTTCTACCACTTTTCACTATATATGTTTTATTATTTATTATATTATTTATGCTATTTTCAGTTTTTTGTCTATAAATTTTTATTGTAAATATTTAAACTAAAATTAATCAAGTTACAATAACATTATTTTTACATTATTTTTACTCTATTCAGCCAGTTTATAATTTAATTATAGATTATAAAAATAAATTGGGAACCACTGTTTTTTTCGAATTATAATTTTATACACTTTAATATAAATTTTTGTACACACAAAAAAAATTTTTTTTTATTCTTTTAAAGTTTATTCTTTAAAAGCTTTTTATTTTTTTAAAACAAATTTTAATTTTACATTAACCGATTCGCGAAAAATTCTTTTTAAGTTAAATAGGTATATTTAACTTAACCGGCTGCGCCATATGTGATGTTATCTTCTTTTAACATCAAAAAACTTTTTTTCAAATTTAAATAAATAAACAAACACTTCCAAGTTTTTCTTTAATTATGTTTATTTAATTGTATTTAACTATATTTTTTACTTTAATTATACTTTATCTAACATACTTTTATCTAATTTTAATCCTAAATCTATAACGGACAGACATGAAAAAAACTCTTAACTATTGCACGACTTACAATCAACTCAACTCTGTTTATCAACTTTTTAAAATTCAAGTCAACCCATGTTGGCAAAACGTAACCTTGATTTTTATTCTCACGAAGAAATATCAAGGTCTCATTACCGTCGTTCAATTACCTGTGCATTAGACTTTGCTTAATTAGCAAAAGTGCTAATTAAGCAAGTCTGTGTCCGCTCCAGTTATAATTTTGATTTTATTAATTATTTGCTATCAAATAATTAAGCGCGTGTTTTGCACAAACAATTAAACTACAGGGTGAACTGTATTTTATACAACACTAGTGATCAAGGTCTACACCAGCAACACCATCAACACTTCGACGTTCAACTAGAGTTAAGAGAGCACCTAATTGTCTTGATACATATTTGCTCTACAACATTTTTTTTCTGAATTCCTACTTTCAGACATGAATATTCATGAAGAATTCTATCCCCAAACGTATTGACTGATTCAGCAATCGTCTGAAAACATGACTCTAATTCGGATTTTAATTCTGCTACGCTCTTACGTGGAATAAAATTTATTTCGAAGATTTCCTGAAATTGATCAACCGTACTTATTGTTCTATCCTGGAATAGGTCAGCCGCCCTTCCCCGCAGCTTACCCCGAACGAGCTGTCGCAAAACTGAAGGTCTATCAGCTTCGTCCGTTTTGTAGTACGCCTCGTGTGCTAGATCTATGAAACTTTGCAGTTCTAGAACTGCCCGATCTCCTTCACCCGTATAATAGAGAACCCCCGCTAAATAAAGTATGTAAGATGCGCTTAGAAGCATCGTTGTATTTGCATAAGTGTTAAATAATGTCCTACATAGTCTGTATTCCTGCGTCAAGTCTGTTTTCTAAATTAGTTGGATTAGTGGGTATATTGTTTTGTATGTGTGTTGACGTTGAAGGTTTTGGTTGGATTAGTAATATCAACAGGTGGATTATGTATATTATTGCTTGCTGTATTTAATTGTGACATGTTTATTAAGTTTCCTCTTAAATTACTAATCTTTTTAAACTTATTTCTAGTATTATAATTATGAATATATTTTTTATTTTTATTTATTTTTTTAATTTTATTTAATTTTACAAAATTTTTATTAAAACTAGACTTACTTATTTCTTTATTTTTCTTGCTTACTGCTGATGTGCTAGTATTCTCGATGTTTTCGAAAGTCACCGTTTTTCTCCTTGCTCCACTCGTAACAGCTATCGCTTTTATGGTCTGTGGTGTTGATGAAATCGGATTTAAAATTTCGATTATTCCGCTGTTTTCAGATGAAGAATTATTGCTAATGCTTGGATCAGAACGATCGTATGAAAATGAGTCAATAATTCTATTGAATTTTAATACATTTTTCCAAGAGTTAACTTTTTCTGGTATTTTATTTTCGTCCATTTATTTTATTATTTGTTATTATTATTTATTTATTAAATTTCTTCTTATTAAATTTATTTATTTTATCTTTCTGTATTTATTATTTATTCCAAAAAACAATTATTTATTTTGTTAATATAATATTATTAAATTTTTATTATTTAAAGAAAATTAGGTAAATGTTATATATTTTTAATAAAAATAAATGTTATATATTTAATTTAATAAATGTTATATATTTTTAATAAAAAATTATTAATACACTCGAAATTACAAGGGAAAAATATTTAAATCTAAGTAATTTATTTTTATCACTTTTTTATTAAATAAAATATTTCCAAAAAAAAATTAAAAACACAATGATTTGAATTAATTAAAACTTCTTAATATTTTTTTTCTTTATTTAACTTATTGAATTTATTCTACCAACTTTATTTAGTAGATATTTTAAAAAATTTTGATTCTACACTAAATTATCTTATTTTAACACTTAATAATTTTACTATATTTTATTATTATTTTTTTAAAAAAAATAGAAATATTGATTTTTTAAATAATTAATTAAATATTATTTCAATTTTAAATTTTATTAAAATTTCTTTAAAAACAAATTGCATCACAATCTCACCGTTCATTATCAATTATTCAAAGTTAACCAAAAAAAATAATTAAATTATAAATTTTACATATAGATTTATATTCACACAATCTTTTTTCTTTATTTTATTTATCATAAATTATTTTTAATTTCAACATACCGACAAAATGTTACCATTAATACACTCTAAACGCACTGTATTTATTAATCATTTAAATAATCTACAAAACTACTTTACAATTTACACAAAAAAATTTAAGTTTATTTAAACATTAAAATTACTATTTCAATCTTTAATTTTCTTAAGATTTTAATCAAAAAAACTGTTATAATTTTCACTATTTAATGTACGGTATTCAAATATTAAAATTTAACTATGTTTCATTTAACTTTTTTTTATATATAATTTTATTTTTAATATTCACTGTATTTTACTAAGTTACTATTTAATTCATATTCACTTTTACAAAAAATATAAAAAAAATCACTAACATTAATCGTACATAAAATTTCTACCACTTTTCACTATATTTGTTTTATTATTTATTATATTATTTATGCTATTTTCAGTTTTTTGTCTATAAATTTTTTTATTTTTTTCGAATTATAATTTTATACACTTTAATATAAATTTTTGTACACAAAAAAAAAATTTTTTTTTATTCTTTTAAAGTTTTTTATTTTTTAAAACAAATTTTAATTTTAAATTAATTGATATGACAATTCGCGGAAAATTCTTTTTAAGTTAAATATTTAACTTAACCGGCTGCACCATATGTGATGTTATCTTCTTTTAACATCAAAAAACTTCTTTTCAAATTTAAATAAATAAACAAACACTTCCAAGTTTTTCTTTAATTATGTTTATTTAATTATATTTAACTATATTTTTTACTTTAATTATACTTTATCTAACATACTTTTATCTAATTTTAATCCTAAATCTATAACGGACAGACATGAAAAAAACTCTTAACTATTGCACGACTTACAATCAACTCAAATCTGTTTATCAACTTTTTAAAATTCAAGTCAACTCATGTTGGCAAAACGTAACCTTGATTTTTATTCTCACGAAGAAATATCAAGGTCTCATTACCGTCGTTCAATTACCTGTGCATTAGACTTTGCTTAATTAGCAAAAGTGTTAATTAAGCAAGTCTGTGTCAAGTTATAATTTTGATTTTATTAATTATTTGCTATCACATAATTGAGCGCGTGTTTTGCACAAACAATTAAACTACAGGGTGAACTGTATTTTATACAACACTATTGATCAAGGTACAAATTTCAGAGGAACATCACGTGAACTGCCGGAAGTAATACAAAATGTTAAAAACGTTGAAATGCAAAAATATTTTCACCAAAGCGATTGGAAGTTCATTCCACCAAATTCTCCACATATGGGAGGAACTTGGGAAAGATTGGTTCGATCAATCAAAAGCAATGTTACATATATATTTGCAAATCGTAAATTGACTGATGAAATACTGCGAACTTCGTTTTTGGAAATTACCCAAATTATAAATACTAGACCTTTAACAGATGTTCCAATCGAAAGTGATAGTCAATCGGTGATAACACCAAATGATTTATTAAATATTTCATCGATATTAGAAAAACCGCCTGGAAAATTAATCGAATCCGAGAGGATAATAAATTTAAGGTTATCAAAATCATGGAAAATGACGCAATTACTAGCTAATCAATTTTGGAAACGATGGTTAACATCAATTTACCCAATTTGACAAAAAGAGCAAAATGGTTTAATAATACCAAATCAATTGACGACATTGTAATCATTTGCGATGTAAAACGTCCACGATGCTCTTGGGAAAAGGCTCGTGTGATAGATATAATAAAAAGCCAGGATGGAATTATAAGAAGTGCAATTATTAAAACAGAAGCTGGATTGTACACAAGGCCAGTAACAAAATTAGCAATATTAGAAATATGTAAGCCAACCCATGAGAACATGGTCGACTTACAAGGAACACTTTTACCAGCGTTGCTGGGAGCGTTTAATTGTTAGTGGGTTAATTTTTTATTTGTTACCTTTTTGTGTTGAGGGGATTAAAATTCGAAGTATTTTTGAAAATGAAACAATGAAAGTAGAATATTCTCATTTTGTATTTGATTTAATTTATTTATTTTTAATTTAATATATTGGAAACGTGTAATTTATTTTGAAAAGTGCTGTAAAGGATAGGAAAACACAAATTGGTAAAAGTATTTTAAAATTAAAGCAATATGTAATAACTAGAAACTATTTTTTTGGAATAAAAGTCATATCTTCATATTTACATGTTCAGTAACAACAACAGTAGACCATCTAAATATTCGAGCTTTTCAACTATTCGAATATCAAATAGAAAAATCTTAAAATATTCGAGTAATCGAATACTCGAATAATTTATCAAAAGTATAAAGACATATTAACAAAAAGAAAAAGCTTTTAATTTTGAACTATTTCTTAATAAAGAAAAGCGTTTAATTTTGAACTATTTTATTATTAAATTTACGAATATTTTCTAAGCAATTTAAATAACCGACTGCTTTCTAATAACTAACTAAAATAATGTCGCACAAAATTAAAACCATACAAAAATGCAATTTTCCCACGTCAAGGCTATATAAAAATTCTTAGATTTGTTTTTTATTTCGGGGTTTATTTGTTTTTTCTTGTAAGAAGAGAGCAATTAACCGTACTTTTTTCAAACCTTACTGTGATTTATATTTTTGAAATTATTCGAATATTGGAAAAAAAATATTCGAATATCAAATAGTCAAAAAACATGCAAATATATTCGAATATCAAGTATTCGAATAGTCAAGTTGGATGGTCTAAACTAGAATCAATTGTTTTATTCCTCCAAACCGTTGAATTCTTATGAATACTTAATCGCAACAGTAACTTTTAAGTTTTAAGGCTAGAGATGCAATCTTCCTGTTGGTGATTTCAACGACATCAACCATTTAAGCGGTTGGTGATCTGTCATTAATGTAATTTCAGCCTCTTCAATTGGTGCATGTATTCCGGTATTAATATGATGCTCTGCGTGAGTTGTTGCTGGCCCACAATCTCGGAATAAGTTCCGAGATTGTTTTATTTATTTATTTAGTTCAGCATGTTAGTTTGTGTTTAAATTCCCACCTTCATCTACACGCAATTCGATTTCCACGGTGTTTAATTCAAAATCTTCTCGTGATTCTTTGGATGCACTAGTAGATGGATTTTGAGACAGCGGATTATCGACCGACATAGTATCATGTGGTGGTGTTGACGGTAAGTAATTCATATGTTCAATAAATGGTGATGCTGATGTATCCATTGGTGTAGATGTATCAATTGCTAATAACCTCGTTGGTGTTTTACCTAACGGCGTTACTGGTGGTATTGGTTCTACAAACGACCTTAGCACCAGGAATTGAAATAAATCTGCAACTTTTCGACTTCCATTTTTCTTGTAATGCCATCTGCTAATGTAATATCAGCTGTTACTGTTGTGAACTGGCAACCTTTTTTTAACATATGTTCATATAATTTGTATCAGGCTACACTGGTTCCAGCAGCAGTGTCAAAGTAGACCATTCCTTCTGCTCCTAATATTGAAATGGGTATTTGACCACCAATGGAAATAGCCATGGAGTAGAAAGCGACATTAGATGGACTGTTATTTGTTGTTGTCGTAGCACTACATTTTCGGCAATTACTGCGGTAATAGTCTGGATTTTTACAGCCACAGCAGGAAACTAATGTCTTTACCTCTTTTTGGGTGGTGGATTCAGTTAGTTGGGGTGCTGTCATATATTTTCTTCTTCCTGCATTCATTATTTGTACGGTCCGTATACAGTAGTAAGTGCAGCGACTGGTTGACTTTTTCTTTTTCAGGTCAACTTTTCTTGGGTTTTCAGCGGGTTGATGACGTGATGTTGAACGGGTTGTTGTTTTTCTCCAAATTTTTGGTCTATTATGTGGGCTCTTCGTAGCAACTCGTTGAATGTGGTGAACTCTTCCCTTGGAATGTATTTTCGAATTTTTATATTCAATAGACCGTATATCATATCCAACATTGTTGCTTCGCTGAGTTGTGGTGCTGGTAGTTGGGCAAATAATTCACGTTTTTTGCATATAAAAAAATCTGCTGGGGTACTTTCAGTTTGCTTGTGCTCAAAAATTTCTGTGTATAGCCGATATATATAGGAGCAAACGTATCCCGTAGAGCGTTGATTGCCTTGCTCAATGTATATATTATTGGAGATACTCCTTGGCTCTAGCGTATTCTCGAAGTAATAATGGTAGACTTTGTAATGCTTCATGATCGGACATGTTCTTTAAATTTTTGTATATGTTGATATGAGCCTCATATTAATATTTTGCGTCATATTCGCCGTTGAATTGTTCGTTACATCCACTGAAATTAGTGTTTTTCCGTGGCAATAGAAATTGTTGAAATTGTACATCGGTTAATTGTAGAGCCGGCGGTGGTGCATAAAGTGATGATTGTTGCGATGGTAGTTGTTGAGATGGCTGTTGTAATGAATGCTGTGGTGATGGATGTTGAGATGATTGTTGTGAAGTAGATATATTTTCAAGTGGTGGGTCACGTTCAGATAACAGTTCGTGTCTAACTGGTGGTGTATATTCTACCTCCGATGCATGAGCCCAGACGAAATTTTCTTATGCGCATACTGCTTATATAACCTCGATAGCTGATGTGGTGGGCTGCTATAGATGCGACAATTGTATTATAAAGACTTGCCATATTAAAATTATTCTTGGTTAGATTTGCCATATTGAAATTATTGTTGGTTAGATTTGCCATATTGAAATTATTGTTATTATTATTAAACGATAGAGGGCAGTAGTACTTTATCAGCTGCATTTGACGTTTGCGGATGTGGTGGTTATATAATTAAATTTATTTGTAATATGATATGCTTTTTCCTTTAATAGCAATTTTTCCAAACGACATGTTCAAACATGATTATTTTTCCTGGAATAATATCATTTGCAATATATTATTTTTCCGGTAATAATAATTTTTGATGAAATTGATCAAGCTTAAATATTGCTTAATTGACAGAATTTTTAATTATGCAAATATTGATTTTAAAAAAATAATTATTTCTATTGCATTAATTCGGATAAAAAATTAATTAGCTGGTTACGCTAAATTTTAAACGTGAGAAAAAACAATATTAATGCATGTGCATCTAGATTATTTCATTGACCCTTAAAATTCTCAGAACTTTTGGGAGAGTAAATTAATTTAGATCATGTTACATATTATTCTTAACCAGAAGTAGAAAAAAATGGAATTGTAATTAAGTATAAATATTTTTAATTAAATTAAAACGGTGTCGAATTTCATTAAGGTGAAAATTACCTAATAATTAATGTGCAAAAATTCTTAAATGCTCATTAATTTGTATGCAGTATAGAATTTATTTTCAATATTTTGCACATTTTATTTGCACATTTCAGTTGTCACAGAACATATATAAATACACTGCTGACAGCAATTAAAAAATCTGTGGAAAGGACTGAAAAATAAATTAAATGCCAGTGGAGCACCTATTAAAAATGTAACAGAATGGAAAAGAGTAAGTATTAAAATTACAGATATGGACCCTCCTAAAATATACATAGGTAAAAAAAAACCTATATTAACAAAAAAAAAATCTGTCAACACAACAGGTGGTGGACAGGTATTAAACAACAATGACGAATCCATAATTTCAGCTTGGGGTTTTGAATTCACTGTTAGAGGCATACCTGGAACAAATGCATTTAGTAGTAGTGGAAATGGAATAAATTACATATAGTCACCTTTTATATAATTTCTAATTAATCACAATTTTTCAAATTATTCTAATTATTTCTAATTAAATTTACAGATAGATCAATAAAAGAAGTAGAAATTTGTGAACAAACTTCCAATATAGATGATATTCTGTGGATATAGCTGCAATCCACCTCAAGTGAATTGCAGCTATCTCTCAAATTTCTTCGTAATAAATGAATAATAATTGTATATTCTTAATATTCACTACTTGAACTGTATATTTATAAGAACATATAGGAATGGACCTTTCATATTGTTTTAAAAAAAACCTTCAATTTGAATAGAAGATGTTGTGTGCTGGGATTTCTCTGTTCCGTAAAAACGGCTTTGAATGCGAAGCTCATTTTTTTGCAATTTTATAAATTAAAACTTGTTCGATTGAAACATATTTATTGAAATTAAAATAATTATAATTTAATATTTTATTTATTTATGTACTTAAAAACAAGAAATTTAGTGCTATTAAAACATACATACATATATTAATTTTTAAACGAAATTAAAGATTATATAATGTAAAAAAGAAGAAAGACATTGCTGATGATGGTTGATAGCTTCACGTGAAATGCATACAATTTTAATTTTGTTAAAAGTTTAAATAAATTTAATTTTTTAATAAATATTTTTAGGTTTAATTAATATAGTAAATAAATAAGATTTCACGTTTGTTAAAATTTATATAAGAAAGACAGTTATTAATGCCGGTATGACATTGTATTGTAAATTTGATATTTTTCAGAAACTATCCATTTAGAGCGAGAGTTAAAATTTCGTACATTACAAAATATATGAGTGCGAGTAACAAGCTATATTGTAAACAAACCATTTCTGTCAACAAAAAAATCAAAAAAAAAACCGAAAAATTTCTATGTCGCTAATGATTTGCCGCTGTGTAGCAGCAACAAAACCATTTCTGTCCAAAAAAAACAAAAAAAAATTGATTTTTTTTGACAAATCGAGAAATTTTTAGGTTTTATTTATTTTTTTGGTTGCTGTGTTGTGAAAATATAAAAATAAAAATGACAGTTTTAATTGCGGCTACTAATTATTTAAATATTAAATATATTATATAAAAATTTAAATTTTTAATCAATAATTTATTTCAAAATAAAAAAAATAAAAAAATCTTTGACAGAATAAAAAAAAAAATATATTTGACAAAATTAATACGATACTATAGATGTCTATCATTGAAATTATATTTCTGTTTTAGTCGTACAATTAGACATTTTTTGTTTTTTTTGGATTTTTTCAATCCACTGTAGTAGTGTATTTATATATGTTCTGGGACAAAGGAAATGTGCAAATAAAATGTGTAAAAATTGTTAAAATTAATTTTATACTGCATACAAATTAATGAATATTTTAAGAATTTTTGCACATTAATTATTAAGTAATTTTCACTTTAATGAAATTCGACACCGCTTTAATTTAATTAAAAATATTTATACTTAATTATAATTGCAATATTTTTTCTACTTCCGGTCAAGAACAATAATGTAATATGATCTAAATTGATTTATTTTTCTAAAACTTTTGATAATTTCAAGGGTCAATGAATTAATCCGGATGCAGGTGCATTAATATTGTTTTTTCTCACGCTTAAAATTTAATAATATGTAATATGATCTAAATTGATTTACTTTTCTAAAACTTTTGGGAATTTTAAGGGTCAATGAATTGCAATTTAATTTTTTTTCTACTTCCGGTTAAGAATAATATGTAGATTGATCTAAATTTGCTTTTCTAGAACTTTTGGTAATTTCAAGGTCAATGAATTGATTCGGATGTACGTGCATTAATATTGTTTTTTCACGTTTAAAATTTAGCATAACCAGATAATTAATTAAAAAGGTCAAAATATTGGAAATAAAATCCATGCCCCATACAAAATAATGCACATTTTGAACACTTTTGCACATTTTAATAGTTTATATGAAATAAGTAATTCATCGCAAATGGGCAAAATGTTCGAAATAAATTCGACACGCCATACAAAATAATGCACATTTTGCTCATTTTTGCACATTTTAATAGTTTATATGAAATAAGTAATTCTTCGCAAATGTGCAAAATATTGAAAATAAATTCCATTCCATTCAAAATAATGCTCATTTTGTTCTTTTTTGCACATTTTAATAGTTTATATGAAATAAGTAATTCTTCACAAATGTGCAAAATATTGAAAATAAATTCCATACCATTCAAAATAATGCACATTTTGGTCATTTTTGTACATTTTAATAATTTATATGAATGAAATGAGTAATTCTTTGAAAATGGGCAAAAGTAAATCTACAACTCCATACAAAATTATAAACATTTCGTTCATTTTTGAACGCATTAAGTTTCGATTAAAAATATTTATACTTAAGCGTAATTTTAAATGTTTTTTCTACTTCCGGCTAAGGGTAATATATAGCACGATCTAAATGGATTTTTTTTTACTTTTCCAAAAGTTTCGGGAATTTTAAGGATCAATTAATTCAGACTCAACTAAAATGGGCGAAATATCGAAAATAAATTCCATACTCCATATAAAATAATAAACATTTTATTCATTTTTACGCATTTCATATAAACTATTGAAATTAATTCGTCTAAAATATCGAAAATAAGAAATTTGACACCACATTAACTTTCGATTAAAAGTATTTCTCTGGCAGAGGGACAAAAGCACTTAAGTAATGATTTATAGTTTTCCAGAAAAGCGTTTTTATCGAATATGTTCTGCTACTTTTACATTTGACAATAGTATTATATTAAGATTTTTTATCCATATGTGGATAGTTTTACAATTAATTCTAAACTTCCTGGGAAACTAAATGGTTAAGTGCTTGGCAACCTTTTTTTGGCCCGCAATTAATTTTAGTAATTTGGCTTGGTTGATCAATGTAGAATTGCGAAAAATATTACATTCAGATCGAGTTAGATGTTTTAGCTAAAATATTCGATTGGCATTGAACTTGGCTTAGGTGAAGTAAATTTTCTTTTTTTAATTCTGAATTAAATGGTTTTGTCCCGTAGTCAGAGATTTATACTTAAGCGTAATATTAATTTTCTTTTTACTTCAGGCTAAAAATAATATATTACAACATGATCTAAATTGTTCTAATTTTTTTACTTTTCCAAAAGTTTTAGGAATTTTATGAGTCAATAATTGAACTGGTGTATTATATATTATTTTTTCACACTTTTAAATTTCGCATAAGTCATTACTTAAATTTTCAACCTATCAATTTTAGCGATTTAATAATAATTTAACAATAATTAATTCGTTTTTGTCAAATCAATTATTATCTGAACAATAAAATGATGTATATTTTATTAAAATCCTGATTTTTTGTTAATTTTATTAATTAAGTAATTTAAGTAATAAGAAATTATTATTAACGTAAATTTGCAAACCTATCACAAATAATTTTAAAGATAAATATTTTTCTCAATTAAATTTGTCAATTCATCAATTAATAATTCATTATTACTGAAAAAATCACATATTTATGCCTATAAGCCTTACAACTAATTTATTTTAGCTATTGATTAGTTGAAAAGTTTTGTGACTTTTACCGGAAAGTTGATAAGTATTTGTGAAAATGAAAAATATTTATACTTAAGTTTAAGTTTTATTTTTTTTTACTTCCTAAATTCAATTCAATAATTATTATTAATTATTAAGCATAATACATTATTTCATTAATGACGATTTCGATAGTCTGCCTGCATATATGAAACCAAAAATTAAAATATAAATCCGAATCCTCAAAGTATAATATTTTTATTTAGGAAACTTCAGCGGGAATCATTCTGAAATTTCATAGGAAAACGTTATAAAGTTCAAAAAATCATTTAAGGTAAGTTTTACCCGTTTTCAATTAAATTCGATACTAAGATTAGTTACGCGATATATCTGTTGATCTTAAATTAGTACTTTCAGCAGATTCCTGAGCCTGTATAAATTACATTTTATATTTTTTTTAAACTTATTGATACTTCTTCATAAAATTGATTGTTTTCCAATTATATAATACTTTATGAGTAAATTCAAATATTTTTTTTTATTTTCTCTCCATCACACTTCAAATTATGTTATTATTGCATTTATAATCCGAGTTTCATACTATTATTTTCCTTGCAATGGATTTTCTTGCGATGAATATTTTAGGGGTATGAAGTTTTCTTGCGAAGGATATTCTTGTGATCAATTTTCCGCGATGAAATTTACTTGCACGAATTTTGCTAACGATTAATTTTCTGCTACGATTTTTTCTTGGCTACGAATTTTTCTTGCGATGAATTTTCCTAACGATTAATTTTCTGCAATGAAATTTCCTGCGATGAATTTTCCTAGTGATTAATTTTCTGCAATGATTTTTTCTTGGCGAGGAATTTTCTTAGCGATTAATTTTCTGTGATGAATTTTTTATGTGTATAAAGTTTTCTTGCGAAGGATTTTCTTGTAATTAATTTTCCTAGCGATTAATTTTCAACGATGAAGTTTTCTTGCGTTGATTTTTCCTAACGATTAATTTTCTGCGATGAATTTTTTATGGGTATAAAGTTTTCTTGCGATCAATTTTCAGCGATGAAATTTACTTGTACGAATTTTGCTAACGATTAATTTTCTGCTATGATTTTTTCTTGGCTACGAATTTTTCTTGCGATGAATTTTCCTAGCGATTAATTTTCTGCAATGAAATTTGTCAGCGATTAATTTTGGGCGACGAATTTTCTTAGTGATTAATTTTCTACAATGAATTTTTCTTGGCTATGAATTTTCTCAGCGATTAATTTTCAGCGATGAAATTTCCTGTGACGAATTTGCCCTGTGATCCATTTTGTGCGATGAATTTTTCTTGACTATGAATTTTCTTGCTTTAGATTTACTGCGATATATTTTCTAAAAACCTTAAAAAAGACCTGAGTTAAAAACATTTGAACCAATTAACGGTAATAAAAATGTTTAATGTTGAAAAATCTTTTGCAGATCATAAAATCGTTTTGCTTCTCGGGCTTAAAATTTTGCGTAAACAATTAATTTTTTTGCTTTTGACTTTTCATGCGATTAATTTTAAACGTCCGCCCCATAAAAATCATGCCATTACTTTTAGTGAATTAAGCGGCGCTACTTTAGACTTTTAATGCGATTACTTGTAAACATCTAAAGATCATGGCATTACTTTTAGCGAATTACTTTAAGCGGCGCTAGTTTCGACTTTTAATGCGATTACTTGTAAACGTCTAAAAATCATACCATTTCTTTTAGCGAATTAAACGGCGCTACTTTTGCCTTTGTATGCGATTACTCGCAAACGTCTAAAAATCATGGTATTGCTTTTAGTAAACTACTTTTGACTTTTAATTCGATTACTTTTAAACGTCCAAAAATCATGACATTACTTTTAGTGAACTACTTTTGGCTTTTAATGAGATTACTTTTAAACGTCTAAAAATCATGGGATTGCTTTTAGCGAACTAATTTTGACTTTTAATGTGATTAATTTTAAACGTCTAAAAATTATGCCATTACTTTTAGTGAATTAAGCGGCGCTACATTTGACTTTGTATGCGATTACTTGCAAACGTCTAAAAATCATGGGATTGCTTTTAGCCAACTAATTTTGACTTTTAATGTGATTACTTTTAAACGTCTAAAAATTATGCCATTACTTTTAGTGAATTAAGCGGCGCTACTTTTGACTTTGAATGCGATTACTTTTAAACGTCTAAAAATAATGGCATTACTTTTAGTGAACCACTTTTGACTTTGTATGCGATTACTTTTAAACGTCTGCTTTTGATTTTGTATGCGATTACTTTTAAACGTCTAAAAATAATGGCATTACTTTTAGTGAAC